>NW_021026251.1:850021-864667 GCF_004153795.1 Camellia sinensis | reverse complement strand
GGGACTGGCCATTTAAAAAATGGAAGATGTGAATTTGGACATAACTGAGCTACTCTGATCTAACAGCTCCGCTATATTTCTACTCGGATGTGCTTTGTGCACCTATTATCAACTTGCAGTTTGCTCTTTTGTTCGGTGGTGGGCACTGATCGCTTGGTCGGCGAGAGTCTTCATGTCTATCTCGTTTAGTCCTCTGGCTTGTTCAGGGCTCTGAGGAGGTACAGAAACTTATTGCTGGGCAATCTCAGGAGGGGACGTTTTGGTGGTTACTGTGTTCCCGGCTTTAACCCCGCAAAACGCAAATCTTTACTTGTGCAGATCTTCTAACTTTCTTCACACCCCCAGACGTGTTTTGTGGGCGTCTTCTGGTCAAAAACTGTGAAGGGCTACTAATCTGGGTGGTAGTCCTATTTTGAAGGCTGGTGATGGCCATGGAGTCAGTGCAAAGCATCATCTACATTAAAGCATTCCCATATAATCGTGTCCGAATATGCATCTTAACGTTTCCCTGGCAATAGATTTGCATTTGTCCCCAGTGAGAGTCGTCTTGTTTCGGACTGGACCTATTTTTGATGAACTGGCCCCTGAAATGCTTCCTTAATTGCGTGGAAGGTTTTTGATTCGAAGCCGCTTTGTAGACACCCCATTTTTGACCGTCCTCAAGACTTGACGTCACCATTGAACACTCGGTGATTACCCTTGTTTGTGTTCGTTTTGAGTTCCCGGAGGTCTTGCTCGCGCGCTTGCCTCAGGATCTCTCAACTCGACTGTTCTGTGTTGGTTTTGCACCAAACACTTGTGTTTTTTCCTGGAGGGGCAGGAATGCCTTGTGAGGCATCCCCACAACACCACCGGCCATAGCCACACTGGAGCACCGCTTGGTGTTTGTTTCCGAATCGGCAATCTATTTTCGTCGGCCGACGGCTCTTTGTTGCCGTCTGGCACTCCTTTTTGCCAAAATGACATTTTTGGGCGAGCCGACCAACTGTCTCATCTACTTTATGTAAGATATTTTGTGCATACCCTTGTAGACACCCCATTTTTGACCGTCCACAAGACTTGGATGTCACCGTTTGAACACTCGGTGATCATCCATGCTCGTGTTTGTTTTGAGTTCCCGGAGGTCTCGGCTATGCGCCTTGCTTCAGGATCTCTCAACTCGACTGTTCTGTGGTTGGTTTTGCACCCAAACACTTGTGTTTTTGTTTCTGAGACAGGAAGTGGCTTGTTAGCCCCCCCTGAGACCCACCGGCCGTGGTTTGAGGCCGCAGGCCGTGTCTTCTTGATACCGGCCATTGGTGGAATAGTTCATTGGCCGGTCGGCACTATGAATGGTCAACCGGCACTTTATTTGGCCGGCGGCCTCATTTTTTGGCCGGTATCACTTTTTCCCCTTTTCCAGGCATAACACGTGCCAGCTGTGCCAGCTGGAGTGCACAAACCTAGCCGTCCATGCACGAGTGTCGCTGTTTTGCCCCTTTTGTACCCTTTTGGTCTAGCTTCTTGGGGAAGCTTGGACCTTTGTCTTAGCTTCCTCAAGAAGCTTGGACACCTGTCCCAGCTTCCTAAGGAAGCCTTGGCCCCTTTGCTTAGCGTCCCTTAGAAGCCTTGACCCTTTAGGATAGCTTCTCTTGGAAGCTTAGCCTTTTGCTTGGTCTATATAAGGGCCCCTCCTCTCTCCTTTGTTTTGGTTCAGAAAATCCAGACCTAATACATACATATATCTGATATATCATCCTCTCTCTCTATATCTCCCTCTCTCTCTTCATTTTATGTGTGTTCTATAGCCTAAAAGTGTGTTTAGTTCATAGTATTGCACTAAAACACACACTATTACACCATACTTTGACTTTGGGAGGCATTGAGGGTTTGTTCTTGAGGTTTTGGACTGGTTTTGATCAGAAGAAGAGGGCTGCATTTGCTATTCTTCAAGGATTCTCCAAGGGTAACACTTTTACTTTATATTCCCCAATCTTACACTAGTCTTTTACCTATTATGCTTACTATTTTAGACTTTGTGTATAACTGAAAAAAGTCTTATATTTGCATGCTTAAGATACTTCATTAAGGTTGTTTTGGTGTTGGGGGGCGATCTCCCTCTCTAAGGCCTTGTTTGGCCCTTTTGGTGCCCTCTTTGCTAAGCTTTGGTTATTATTGTGTGTTGACCTTCTCACCACTGAAATCCAGTGGATTTTCAGTGGTGAAGAAGAGATTTTGAGGTCCTGCATAGGGGAGGGACACGCCTCTCCCCTTGTGTCTCTTTTGCTTGTGTTTAAGGCTTATAAAGGTAGCATGCATGCCTAGTTGTCTTTGGCTCCATTTCAAAGGTTTTTGGGTGTTTTTTGGTCATATTACACCTCTGTCCCATGTTGGTTTGTTGACCCTTTGCATGCATAATACACTTGCTTTGTATTCCCCCATTTTGCTTAGAAATGCATCTTGCCATTAGACCATCATGCTTGCATTTTTTTGCCTAGCTTTGTGAAGTTTTTGGTCCTATTTTGCCATGCTTGAGGTCTGTTGGGTGTTGATATGGTCATCCCTTTCATGCTTTGTATAGTCTCTTTGCATTCTAGCATGTTGGCATCGGGTGTGTGAGTCAATGGCATGCATTACCTTGGCTACTTCAGTGATTTGGACTCACTTATTATGTCATTTCAGACCATGTTTTGTGCTTACATCCTTGCGTTTGTTATCCTTTCAATGCCTTGAAGAGATGCGGTCTTATGCTCCATGTTTGAATCCATGTGCATGCCTATGTGTTTGAGTCCTTGGGCTGCCATTCATGTAGGTTTTAGGGTGTATTTTGATGCATTAAAACTCTGTTTTTGGTTGGAAAGTCCATGCCATGTTTGGTGGGGGGAGGTGTAGAGTAATGCCCTTTTGGTGACCTTGAATGCCTTTGTTTTGATGCCCATCTCGTAGCATGTTTTTGGCCCTATCCCATACAGGTTCTAGCCCTATTTTGGAGTCCTCTAGGACTGTTTTAGGTCATTTTGGTCCATTGGGGTTTGATTAACATGGCCATGATTTGACCTCTCTTAGTTGGCTTCAAGTTTGGATCATTGTTGCATGCCTTGCTTGCATGAATGGTTGATTTGGCATCTTCCTCTATGCATTTTCAGAGCTTAATATGTTAGCCTAGCATCCATGTTTGTCATCTTGTGAGTGCCCCCTGAAAGCTGCCTTTCATGCCTTAGTCTTAGGCTCATTAGTTTGCATGCTTATTTTGCATGATTGGCATCATCATTTTGGTGCACTTTGGCCACTGTTTTGGGGAGGTGGCTGAGGTTCCTCCATCCTAGTGTAAGTCCGTGCATTTGTATCTTGTAGTATTCTCATTACGTTGTATGTTTGTTGCATCCTTGTAGCCAATGCATTGTTGCATGTTTACCACTTTGCCTAGTTGCCTAACTAGGTTGTATTGTAGCATTGCATGCTTGGCACATTGCACACTTGCACAGTAGCTTACATTGCATTTGGCATGTTTTGTAACTAAGTCTTTTGTACACTTGAGACATGTTTGTATATATGCATTACATTGCTTGGTTTGGGGTGTCAAACCAAGCACGAAGATTGAGGAGTGTTCGTACTCAAGGTGACGTAACACGTCTCAATCCTTGGTCGCCGATGCCCTTGATCTCAATATGATAGGGTATTGGCACTCATTTGTGCATGCATTTACATCAAGTTGCAAACTTGGCCTCTTAGGCCATCATGCATCGAAATGCACAATTGATGGCCCGAGGGTCGAGGGCCATGCTCCCTGGAGTTCATTGCATGATAGGGAGTGTGTCCATGCATACATTTGCTTGAAAATTCCATGCCATACACTGCTTGCCCTCGACTGCTGTCAACTGCAGGTTTCAGTAGGAAGATTTGGTCATCCGACAGATTTGAGTGCCGACCGGCAAAGAATGTTTGGTCGAGAGCACAATGTTTAGCCGATAACCTCATTTCCATGGCCAGTGGCCTTTTGCTCTGGCCGGTGGCACTCCACTGCACTCAGAATGAAGTTCAAAGTAGTTCTGGAGACTTTCATAAATTTCAGAGGGGTGAGGCAGTGTAAACAGAGGCAACAGTGCAATGGCAGCGAGTTTCCGGGCGAGACAAGTTAGGCATGCATCATTCACACATCCCAAGGCGGGGCTGTGGCCACCTTCTTTCTGCATTTAATTTGTTAATTAATTAGAAATTCTGTAATAATTAATTTAGTATTATTTATTCAGACTGTAATATTTATTCGGACCCTCCGAGTGAGGGCAATTGTGTAATAAGTGTGCGTGAGTGTGTGTATGTCTCCCAACCCCACGTCTTTCTTCCCTTTTATTTACTAGCTTTCGATGGTTAGTCTAGGGCATGTTTCAATTAGCATACAGTATGATAGCACGTTTGCATCCATTCATTCGTTTTGCATGCACCGGGCTCGGCGCATCATTCTAACTGCATTTGTATTCCAATTTCAAATTGAATATGTGTTAGTTATAGCATTTCACATGTCATTGTAGATTAGCCAAGCCCATCTTAGTTGCATTTTACATGTGTTGCATTAGCCATCTTAACATGAACTAGGATCATGCATATGATTACTAACTAGTTTCTGTTTTGGCTCGGAGTACTCGGTAAGTTCTCATGCTTTAGCATCCTTGCATGTGTGTGAGTGTTGCCATGACAGCATACTTACCATGAGGCTAGCTGCTTATGTGATATAACTGCTTGAGTGCCTGTGGATGGAGGTTGAATTACCTAAATTGGAATAATGCACTAAAAACTGTGAGTTTTGAGCCCACTAGATAGTGGCAAAAACATCTTTTCTAAAGCCCACTTGAGGGTGGTAAAATCTGCATTTTAGTCTACTTGCGAGTAGCAAACCATTTTCAGAACAAATATGAAATGTTTTGTTCCAATTTAGGCGTTTTGGTCTATACTTGTTTGCTGTGCGCATAACATAGTAATTCTAGGCTAATAACCGGAATAAGAGCATATAATGTTTTCAAAACAAGATATCATGGTTAGTAGAGGCCGATCTTTGATCGGGCGAGCGGGGGTGCTCATAGCTGACCTTCCCCAATCGTACCCAAGTTCCCGAGCCGAGGCAACTTTGGTGATGACGGACACGTGGCCTTTGGCACCGAGTCAGGGATTCCTAAATTCCCCTAAAATAAAATATTTAGGTGGCAACTCTGTATCTGGCAAAGCAGTCCATGTTTGGCACATCTTTTCTAAAAATCTGTTTTCTCAAAACGATTTGCCGAATTTGGACTCTTTGGTTCAGATTAAGAACCGTGACAGTTCGAGTCCGAACTGCAACATGGGGCCCATGGGCGCGTCTACAGTTTCTGGCGACTCTACTAGGGAGTTTAGAGAACTTGACTCGAACTCATGATATCTTGTTTTGACTACACTTATGTGTTTCTTTGCATTGCATTTGCATTGGTGCGCCTAGGACACCGTGTTTGCCATCTGCTATTCCTGAGTGGTTTGCCAGAGGCTTGCCTTGTCAAGGCATGACCATAAGGCTGACCGGTTGCGGGCTCTGCCAGTATGGGAACACAAACCCCGGTTTTTACCGGGGCACCCTTTTTGACCATTCGACCTAGTGCATATTCAGAATCCATAGTGACCATTCCAAACTAGGACAGGTTGCCTACCCGATATTAGGTTGTTTGAAACCGCTGTGTGCGTAGTGAAACCCTAGCTCCTGACAAAACAGGACAGGGAAACCCTACCCCGACATAGGGTTGTTTTGGCTCTCATTTGCTTGCTATGTGCTTTTTGGAGGTGGCCTCTACAGGAATGCATATATCAGTTTGCAAGTCTGGGCATCAAGCCTGCGGGCGCCAGTTCAGTGTTTAAGAATCAGTTATTTGCGGGTATCAGTTTTGGGAACAGTGATTTGGGGACAATAATCAGTATTGAGGAGCAGTGTATTCAGTTTATCAACCGTGTGTTGTGATACCCGACTGTGTGTTGTGTGTTTATTTTACGCTGTTATGCTGCCCATTTGTCAGGTTATTTATTTCCTTATTGCTTTATTTATCTTTTTGCTAAGTAGTTTAGCACGATTGCTTCTGAGCCAGTAGATATCCCCCGAGCACTTTGGACTAGAGGTCGCCGACTCCATCGATCTAACAGTGTTTTATTCTCTATCCTCGGTTATCAGACGAAAGCTGAGAAGACGCAGTGTGTCTGAGCAGAGATCGCCCGAGCAGTGGTCGACCCTACCAGTGGACAATCAGGTTGAGGTCCCAATTTTCGCTATAGAGAGGGAATATATATCAATAATTCAATCAAAACAAAGCAGTATGGCAAGCTTAGAGGAGATGGTACGCCAGCTCCAGGAGAGCATGAAAGTTATGCAGCAAGATGTTGTCCGACAGGCGGAGTTCGCCAAGCAGCAGGCCACGGTTATGACTGAACAAGCAGAGTTAATCATAAGGCTACACCAGCAAGCCCGGGCATCTGCTTCACATCAAGCCCCTCCCCCACCAAGGGTTCCGATACTTGAGGAGACACCAAATGTTCAAAATGTCCAACAGGATACAGACATTCCAACAGGGTCGGCTCTGCCCCCAATCCCACCGCAATTATCCAAGGTGCCCACGCCTATCAATGCACCCGACTCTCCCTTCGAGTTCGAAATGGACCCCACAGCACTGAAGCTGAGTAAGCTGGAAAAGATGTTTAAGAAATCCCAAGGAGTCAAGTCCATCCCCGACATTGAGGACGGATATACGGACGCAGCTGTGACGCTACCAGACCGGTTCAAAATGCCACAAATTGACCGATTTGATGGGTCTGGTGACCCCATGGTGCACCTGAGGTTGTTTTCAGATATCTTAAGGCTGATGGGCCTCACCAGACTACAGAAGCTGTCTTTGTTCGGCCGAACCCTGTCAGGCGTAGCGGCCATCTGGTATGCCAAATTAGAAGATGACGTCAAGAGAAACTGGGATGAGATGGCCGAGGCCTTCATTGCACAATATTCGTATAACACGCAAATCGAGATTATGACTCGTGATCTTGAGACGACAAGGCAGGAGCCTAAGGAGAGCTTTTTAGAGTTCGTGACCAAATGGAGGGCCAAGGCCTCGATGATGACCCTAAGGCCCATGGACAAGGATCATATTTGGATGATTGTGCGTAATCTCCAGCCTAAGTTGATGCAGAAGATGATCGTGCTCCCCTTCCCTACCTTTTCAGATCTGCATGAGATGGGAGTACAGATTGAAGATGCCTTGAAGCAGGGCTTAATTGATAATGACCGGGAGCAACCCAGAAGAACTTTCAATCGCAACAACAATGCTGGCCCGAGTGGTGTTACAACTGTAAGAACCTCAGAAGTGAGTGTGGTCACCACTATTCCCCCTCCCCCTCCAAGGACCATGGCAGCTACGCCATTCTCCGGTGCGTCCGGAAGCAATACACAAACAGCCAAATACCAACCCAAAAGCCAAAGAGCCTTCACCCCACTATACATGTCCTTGTCCAAGGCTTTAGGGGTTTTAATCAGAAAGGGGCACCTGAAACCCCTAGAGCCACGGCCATTACCAGAAAAACTTCCCCCTACCCATAACCCAGCCAAATATTGCACATTTCATCAACAACACGGTCATGACACCGACCAATGCTACCGATTACGTCATGAGATTCAAGATCTCATCGATAACGGGGTTATCCTACCTCCAGAAAAACCCAACGTCACAACCAACCCTCTCCCTCCGCACAACCAAGCTCCACCTCCCAAACATATCAACTTCATCCAGACTGGGGTCGTGTCTTACGATCCTAGCATATACATCTGTAATAACCCGACCCTCGCACATGTTCTTTGTTATATTTTCGGATCCTATTTTGGTGATTTGAATGTTTATTGTGAAATCCTATGGGAAATTTAAATTAAGTAAGTAAACCATATGATTATGGATGTCTATCTGTTCAACAAGAAAAGTATCTGTTACATGAGAACGCTTAGATCAGAAATTTGAAGCCTTAGAGGCTTAATTATCTGAAATTGATTTCACATATGTAATCAGCATAATTTTTATGTAATATTAAGCGCTTCTGTGAAATTTCAATTTCAGATGTTTAAACGATTAAATTTTTGTCCTTAGTCAACCTATACATACATATATGCTTATAAAGCCCTTATTGAGTCAGACTTAGCAAATTTCCATAGCATCTTCTTGGGAAGAAAAGGGAAAAGGGGATAAGAGCAAGGAGGAATTGAGATTGAAGCTAAGGTGAATTCAACTTCCCTAGTCTAATTCTCCTCCTCAATTTGAAGTAGTAAGATTTGGCTATGGTATGAGCTAAGTGTGATAAAAGTTTGGAAACATGTGTATGTTGAAGACTTGATATGATAATCCTACTATTTGTGCAGGTTGGACCAATTCAAGTTATTTGATTAAGACCATCCTCTTGCTCCTTATTTATCAATTGATGTCCATGTTTATGCCATGTTTTGTGTGTTATGTATGTGTGTATAAAGTTAGGAGCTTCAAGAATGATGATATGTGGATGAACTTCTATGTTTGCTCCAAATCAATTGAGTTATATTCATGAGCCCAATTCAAGTTAGATGAATTTTGGTGTGTTATATTTATAATTTATATGTTTTTAGCCTTGATTTAGCACCTAGAAGTTTCAATTTAAAGTCTTGAAAACAATCCTAAAAGAATGGAATTTTTATAGCAAATTTCGGACTGGAAGTGCAGAATCGCCGCACGTGCGGGAGTCATGGCCGCACATGCGGGAAGTGCTGCCGCACGTGCGGGGGTTGTGGCCGCACGTGCGGGAGAAAGGCAATTTTGGGGCTTTTGTTCTGCCTAAAAGGCACGTGCGGGACCTCAGGGCCGCACGTGCGGGGCCAACTGCCGCACGTACCCTTTAAACCAAAAATGCACGGAAATATGCCACCATGTTTAAGGGCCTTGTGCCACCATGTTTAAGGGCCTTGTGCCACCATGTTTAAGGGCCTTGTGCCACCATGTTTAAGGGCCTTGTGCCACCATGTTTAAGGGCCTTGTGCCACCATGTTTAAGGGCCTTGTGCCACCATGTTTAAGGGCCTTGTGCCACCATGTTTAAGGGCCTTGTGCCACCATGTTTAAGGGCCTTGTGCCACCATGTTTAAGGGCCTTGTGCCACCATGTTTAAGGGCCTTGTGCCACCATGTTTAAGGGCCTTGTGCCACCATGTTTAAGGGCCTTGTGCCACCATGTTTAAGGGCCTTGTGCCACCATGTTTAAGGGCCTTGTGCCACCATGTTTAAGGGCCTTGTGCCACCATGTTTAAGGGCCTTGTGCCACCATGTTTAAGGGCCTTGTGCCACCATGTTTAAGGGCCTTGTGCCACCATGTTTAAGGGCCTTGTGCCACCATGTTTAAGGGCCTTGTGCCACCATGTTTAAGGGCCTTGTGCCACCATGTTTAAGGGCCTTGTGCCACCATGTTTAAGGGCCTTGTGCCACCATGTTTAAGGGCCTTGTGCCACCATGTTTAAGGGCCTTGTGCCACCATGTTTAAGGGCCTTGTGCCACCATGTTTAAGGGCCTTGTGCCACCATGTTTAAGGGCCTTGTGCCACTCTGTTTAAGGGCCTTGTGCCACCAAGTTCAAGGGCTTTAAGCCATTATGATTTAAGATGTGATATGCCAACTGTTATGTTCAAGATTGGGCCTGAGGCCCTTATAAGATAAACACAGAATCAGGCTAATTATGCGACCTATGCACTTATATATATATATATATTGTTATATGTCATGTATCAAGTTGAGCATTGTTTCATTATGTATTACTATTCACCGGGCCCGGCTCACTCTCTTTATATGTCTGTTTCTGTAGGCAACCAACCAGGTGGTCAATCCTAACCCATGACGCTCGGTTTCTTTTGTCAACCTTCATGTATCCAAGCACTCACGAGGCCACTTATTTTGTGAAGTTTATTAAGATAATTAGCTTACTTCTTGGCTATCCTTCCAAGGTTGAATGTATATAACTTCAATAGTTTTTTTGATACACGCCCGACTACAGGGCTGTGTCTGTATATGTGTTTATATATAAGTACTACTAAGGAATATTTTTGGACTCTATCAACCTTTTATGGTGCATGTAATGTATGAGATCCTGGCATGTTAGAAATAGCTCAATGGAGTTTGTTGATTTGGTATTCTTCTAATATTTTGTGCTTCCGTCAAGGCCCCATATGCTATATATACCAGGTTATATGTCTGTTCATGAACGGGTCATGCCCGAACTTTTAGGGGCGAGTTTGGGGCGTGACAACATCATTCCTTCCTAACTGCACCGACTTGTGCATGTTGGACATCTCCAAAACCCAACCCGAACCAATGGCGGTAACTGTCAAAGACAGAGCAAGGGAGATTGCAGAGGAGGGTGGGATTGCTGAGTCAAGTTTTGAACAGTCTAGGAGTCTCGCTGAGGAAGCCTACAATCCAAGTGATTACATTCTGTCAGCAGGCTAGGCTAGGCCAAGTGTAGAATTGCCAGAGATGGCAGAGCTGTGCGTGATCCAGGGGGATAGATTTGAGCAAGGGGCAAGTGATTTGGCAGCTGTGGGAGAGGACTTTGCCAACCTCCCGTTTTTCAATGACCAAGATCCAGGGGATCCGACAGTCAACTGGTTTGATTATGAGGAATTGGCAGAGGCTACCGGGTGGCTGGATGATCAACCGGATGTTGTGGAAGAATTCCAACCAGAATAGGGCCCGGCTGGGGCGGGAATACCAGTTGTGGCCGGAAGGGCCGGAAGTCAAAATGAATCGCCGGAGAGCGCCGGTGTCAAGAATTTCGCTCAAGATTGGAGCATTTTGAATATAGGAATTGATTAATAGCCAGTTGTACTGACACAATTAGAACAAGAGAGGTTTGAGGATTCTGAGAGAATCAGGAAAGCTAAGGCCCATGTGGGGCTGAAACTGCTATGTGCACAGAGACAGAGAATGCTGCAAGCATATGGATGGAGCGTACTGTGAGTACAAGAACGGCCATACCAGAGCCGGACAGGCGTCTGTCGGCTGCCGATGGGATGTGGTGGGAAGACGATGACCTATGTCTTGCCCACACAGACGAGGATTGGGGAAGTAACCAACCAGATGATACTTGGTATATCGGTGAGGTCGATCATATGACGAGAAGCGTGCGGTATTTCAAGCCCCCGCACCTAGACCAACCAAAGGCATCTGGGAAGGATAGGGAAGCGGAGAAGTAGAAAGAAAAACAACTTGAAGATGAGGCCGTCTTGAGACAGTTAAAGAAGATACAAGCAGACATCTCCATCTGGGGACTGCTTATAGCATCGCGCGAGTGCATCGACAAGCTGTCTTATCAGCCATGGACAAGGCCAAGCTCTCTATAGACACCATGCCAAAGCAGCTGGTAGGCTTAGTTTTTCCGAGAGGAGCTACCCCAATGTTAACTTTCTCCGACAAGGAATTGCCACCTGAGGGTGCAAATCACAACAAGCCACTCTACATCTCTGTGGAGTGTAGAAACAAATGGATACCCGTGGTGCTTGTCGACACAGGGTCCGCCATCAATGTGTGTCCAGCAAGGACCGCCTATGCAATCGGTTTGAAGACCGCAGACTTTGTGCCAACAGCCCAGGTGATTCGGGCATACGACAACACAAGCAGAGAAGTCATGGGGACAGCGAAAATTCAGACCAAGGTTGGGCCGGGGCAGTATGAAATTGACTTTCACGTCCTAGAGGTTCCCGCCACTTTCAATCTACTCTTAGGGCGGCCGTGGCTGCATCAAGTGAAGGCAGCTTCCTCTACCTTGCATCAAATGGTGAAATACCCCCATGGAAAGGGAGTAGCCATTGTTTTTGGGAATTCATCAATCCATCCACCACTGGAGGTGTCTACACCAATCCTAGAAATTGAGCACGGTCTGGAGGACGTGTTCTTATCCGGTTTTACTCTGGCTGAGGCCCGGGTTGTGCAGAACATCTTAGCTGTTAATGAGGGGGTGTATGTCAGTGCTCAATCAGTATACCTCATGAACAAGCTTCAGCACATCCCCGGGATGGGATTGGGAAAGAGCGGCCGGAAGGGCATCGCAGCATTGGCCGAGGTGCCACACAACCCACATACCTTTGGCTTGCGTTATCTGCCCACCGAAGAGGACTGGATAAGGAAGGGTAAGGAGATGGCTAGGAGATGGCTAGGAGAGCCAGAGCGAAGAAGGCAGGGAAGCCTTTTAACTTAATGCACCGGCCCATTCAGGGTACCCTAAACGGACGCTTTGTTCGGGAGAGGGAAGATTTTCCATTTTGTGGCTTCCCAGAGCCGTAGCTGAACACGGAGAGGAAGCGCGTGCCGGGGTTTGAGATCTTCTTTAATCTGCAATTATCCAGAGATGACGTTGCCGAAGAGCAGACGGACCCATTGGCTGAGGCTGAGCAGAGTAAGAAAGTACAGTCTGAGGACGCTGAAAATGAAATGGGGGTAGCACTGGCATGTCTACTTTCAGATCCTCCGGTCAAACAGAAGTACTTGGGGGATAACTTCTCGGTATGCATGATCGGGAATGGAATGGCTGCGGGCCTACCAGCAACTATTTTGGATGCATCTATCGCACCTTCTCTCATTTGGCAGTATGAAGAGGGATTTTTGTCAAGCAACGCCAGGTCAGGTAGTGAGCCGAAATCTGATTCCACCGAGTCTTGTGAGTCGGAATCAGGTTCCAGCTCAACTGAGTCTGAGTCCGATATTCCTGGGGGTGATAACCCGGATGCCACAGTCCTGTCCAGGTCGTCTTTTTCTTTCTCTTTTGAGTCTGTTGTAACAGAAGAATCGGACGGTTCGGAAGCACTTAATGAGAATGATGTAGATGTGGTTTCTGAGTACTTTTCTGTGCCTTTGGTTTATTGCTTGAATCAGGACTTTCAAAATTTTGACAAAAACGATGAGGAAGAAATTCCTCTGGTTTTGCAACGATTAATTGATCAAGAGTAGGAAAGATTTGTTAAGCCTTTAATTGATGAAATCAATACTGTGAATGTTGGTATTGAGAAGGACCCGCGGCTGGTCCAGATCGGGTCCACGTTGTCTTCGGAGGAACGCGAGCGCTTAGTCGCCTTATTAAAAGATTTCAAAGATGTTTTCGTGTGGTCCTACGAAGACATGCCTGGAATCGATCTTGAGATTGTACAGTACCAGATCCCTCTTGACCCCGAGGCCCGACCCATCAAGCAAAAACTCAAAAGAATCTGCCCTGACTGGGCCATCAAGATTAAGGAAGAGGTCACCAAGCAAATCGATGCAGGGTTCTTGCTGGTATCCGAATACCTGACTTGGTTGGCCGACAATGTTCCGATGTCGAAGAAGGATGGCAGGATCAGAGTATGTGTGGATTTCGAGGACTTGAACAGAGCTAGTCTGAAGGACGACTTTCCCTTGCTGCATATTGATGAGTTAGTGGATTTCACAGCAGGGCATGCTTTGCTCTCGTTTATGGATGGCTTCTCAGGCTATAATCAGATAGTAACGGCACCTGAAGACCGGGAAAAGACTGCATTCACCACCCCGTGGGGGACATACTGCTACAAAGTAATGCCGTTTGGGTTGAAGAATACCGGAGCTACATATCAACAGGCGGCGACCACAATATTGCATGACATGATCCACAAAGAGGTTGGGGTGTACGTGGATGACATGATTATCAAGTCCAAAGAAAGAGAGGGCCACTACACCGCCTTGCAAAAGTTCTTCCAAAGGATCAGAGAATTTCGATTGCGGCTGAATCCTCAGAAGTGTACGTTTGGTGTTACAGCGGGAAAAATGCTAGGGTTTCTGATTACACAAAGGGGCATTGAAGTCGACCCTTCCAAAATCAAGGCCATCTTAGAAATGTCACCACCAAGGACTGAAAAGGAGGTGCGAGGCTTTCTGGATAAAATGCAATTCATAAGATGGTTTATCTCAAAATTAACCTTGACTTGTGAACCACTTTTTGGTCTCCTGAAGAAAGGAACGAAGTTCCAGTGGTGTAGACGCGCCCGCGTGAGGCCCTCGCGCTACAGTTCGGACTCAATTTATGTCACGGTTCTTAATCTGAACTAAAGAGTCCAAATCTGGCAAATCGTTTTGAGAAATAGATTTTTGAAAAGAAGTGCCAAACATGGACTGCTTTGCTAGATACAGAGTCGCCACCTAAATATTTTTTTATGGGGGAATTTAGGAAAACCTGACTCGGTGCCAAAGGCCACGTGTCCGTCATCACCAAAGTTGCCTCGGCTCGGGAACTTGAGGTGCTCCCTCAAGAGGCAAAATGGTCCTTTTCAAGGACAACAAGGAGAGGGGGTGGCCCTCTCCTTCTTGGGACCTCAAGGCACCATCCTTACCACTGAAATCCCTCAAGATTTCAGTGGTGAGGAGTCCCAAACACCAAAGTCCCGGAGCTCACACAAAATAGCACAAACAAGGGCCAAACAAGGCTTAAGAGGGTCAAACAACCCCAAAGCTTAAAACACTCTTAACAAACTATTTAGAGGCCTTAAAAATAGAACTTTTAAGTATTATATGCAAAGCCAAAAAATAGTTGCAAGATAGGTAAAAGTAGTGTGCAAAAATGGGGTAAAAGGGACTAGTTTCTCACCCTTGAAGTCCTCCTTCACAAAAT
>NW_021026251.1:811005-847843 GCF_004153795.1 Camellia sinensis | reverse complement strand
GATGATTTTGTTGCCTCCTTGAGCTCAAATCCAGTCAAGAACACCAAGAACAACCCTTTGGTCCCTCAACAACCAAGAGAAGGTGTAACACTATGTGTTTGTGTGCAATAGTATGGACAAACACACACTAGACACACACAAGAGAGAGATATAGAGATAGGAAATATGTATCAACCCTAACCCTAATCCAGAGCTCCCTCTGAAATTTTTGTAACCCTAATGCCAAGAGAGGAAGCCTCTTCTTATAGGCAACTCCCTCTTGTAAGGCTTCCAAAACAAGCCATCCAAGAGGGAAATCCCTCCATACACGTGTATGGAGGGGAGCAGAGTGGGTGCCAGCTATCACAGCTGGCGCAAAATATCTACTAAAAGTAGATGAACAGTGATCGGCCATTCAAAATTTCCATTTTGGCAAAATAAATGGCCGACCGGCAACAAAGAGTGCCGACCGGCAATATACATTGCCGATGGCATAAAATCACTGGCCGGTGGCCTCAAGCCATGGCCGGTGATGTGTGGGGATGCCTCACAAGGCATTCCCTGCCCCTCCAAGGCAAAACACAAGTGTTTGGTGCAAAACCAGACACAACACGGTCGAGTCGAGAGATCCTGAGGCAAGGCACGCAACCGAGACCTCCGGGAACTCAAGATGAACACAAACAAGGGTAATCACCAAGTGTTCCAATGGTGACGTCCAAGTCTTGAGGACGGTCAAAAATGGGGTGTCTACAAGTGGGACAGCCGATGCCAAGCTGCTTTTGAACAGATCAAAGAATACTTACAGAACCCGCCCGTGTTGTCACCGCCAGAGCCGGGGAGACCGTTGATATTGTACCTTTCAGTGACTGAGAGTACAATGGGCTGCATGCTCACGCAAGAATCAGAAGACAAGGTGGAGAGAGCCATCTATTACCTCAGCAAGAAGATGCTAAAGTATGAGACCCGTTACACACCGTTGGAAAAGGCTTGCTTAGCCTTGGTATAGGCTACCAGGAAGCTGCGGCACTACCTGTTAGCTCACTCCGTAATGTTGGTTTCACGACTGGATCCCATCAAATATCTTTTCGAGAAACCGGCACTCACGGGTAGGCTAGCTCATTGGTTGCTGTTGCTTTCCGAATTCGATCTGAAGTATGTGATGCGCAAGTCAGTCAAGGGAAGAGCAGTAGTAGAATTCTTAGCCAATCATCCAGTGGAAGGAGGTGAAGCAGTTGAGTACTTATTCCCTGATGAGACCATTTTACATATCGAAGATGAAACTTGGGCGATGTATTTTGACGGAGCGTCAAACCAGTACGGATATGGGATAGGGGTGTTGCTAATAGCACCCGACAATTCCCATATCCCTTTAGCCTTCAAACTCCAATTCAAAGTCTCAAACAACGAAGCAGAATACGAGGCGTGCATTGCCGGTTTAGAAGCAGCCCTGGAACTAGGGGCAAAACGGTTGGACGTCATCGGGGACTCGAACCTTGTTGTGTCTCAAGCAAAAGGAGATTGGAAAGTCAAAGGGGAAAAGATGATAATGTATCACCAAACCTTGGACTTGTTAATTCCTCGATTTGAGAAGCTAAACTTCGCTCATCTATTAAGAGAGAACAACAGGTTCGTAGATTCACTAGCAACTCTATCTTCCATGATAGACATCCCGTTTGGAGTCCGGATGCGCCCGATCATCATTGACCAGAAGTTTGCGCCGGCATACAAATCAATTGCTGCCATAGAGGAGGTTCAGGATGAGAACCCCTGGTATTACGACATTTAGAATTTCTTGGAGAATGAAGCATATCCGCCAAGGGTAAATGCCAAGGATAAGAGGGCAATCAGAGAATGGCCGTTCAGTTCATCATTTGCGGAGGTAAATTGTATAAAACAGGCCATCTGGGAATGCATAAGCTGTGCGTTGAAGCTGAAGAATCAAAACGCCTGATGGAGGCCATCCATGGAGGGGAATGTGGAGCACATGTGAACGGGGTAATGCTAGCGCGAAAAATCCTCAGACAGGGTTACTACTGGTCCACCATGGAGGAGGATTGTATAAGCTTTGTTCGGCGATGCCACAAATGTCAGATACATGCAAACCGTATGAACATCCCGCCGTCGAAGCTGTACAATATGACTTCGCCATGGCCATTTTCAGTTTGGGGAATTGATGTGATCGGGGCTGTTACTCCAAAAGGGTCAAATGGGCATGAGTTCATCCTGGTCGTGATAGATTATTTCACGAAGTGGGTTGAGGCCCAGTCTTATGCGGTGTTGAAGGCGTCGCACTTTGCAAAGTTCATCAGGAACAACATCATCTGTCGCTACGGGGTCCCGAACGAGATCATTTCAGATAATGGTTCCCACTTTAAAAAGGAAGTGATTGACTTGTTGGAAAAATACAACGTGACTTTTCATAAGTCATCCACGTACCGGCCGCAAACCAATGGAGCGGTCGAGGCCGCCAACAAGAATATTAAACACATATTGCAGAAGATGGTGGAAACCTACCGGGATTGGCCAAACAAACTGTCGTTTACTTAGTGGGGGTACCGGACTTCAGTTAGAACTTCTACTGGGGCAACCCCGTACTCATTAGTTTGTGGGATGGAGGCCGTTCTACCTATTGAAATTGAAGTTCCGTCTTTAAGAGTGCTGGCTGAGTGCCAGATAACTGAAGCAGATTGGCAACAGAGCAGATTTGAAGAACTCATGCTTTTTGACGAGCGCAGACTGAAAGCACTATACCACGTTCAAGGCTATCAGCGCATAATTGCCAGGGCTTTTAACAAGAAAGTTAAGTCTAGGAATCTAAAAAAAGGAGATTTGGTGCTCAAAGACAACCGAGCTCCCATTCACGACCCTAGGGGCAAGTTCAAACCCAATTGGACTGGTCCCTATATCATCAAGTCTATCTGGTCAGGTGAAGCTGTGGTTCTGATGGATCTAGATGGCCTAGAGTTCTCCCAACCGATCAACATGGACAAGTTGAAGAAATATTACCCCTGAGAGGCTCGCTAGGCCGAAAACCCGAAAGGGCGACCTAGGCAAAAATTAGAGCATTAAAAAATTGGAAAATATAAAAACTGAGCTCGCAAGGTTAAAAACCCGCAAAGGGCAGCCTTGGCAAAAGTTAGAGCGTAAAAGGAGAGTGAAAATACTCGAGTGAACCTCAGCCTGAACTGCGTAAGGCTTGATTCCCATCTTTGGGATACGTAGGCAGCTTCATCCTGAAATTCAGCCATAAACTTTTCTCCGATCAACTCTGTCCATTTGACCATCTCGACTATCTTTGTCTATTCAGTATTCAAGAGTTCGATTATGATCTCCGATGTAGTGCCCTTCAGACTAGGGGCAATTTTCCATTGCTGTGCAGTACTGCGGTCCTATTCAGACTAGGGACAACTTTCCAGTTACAGGGATCCGGGGTTGTGCATCTCAGTGACAGATTTCAGCCATGTCCAGTTCTGATCCATATCGAAAATGGTTTTCAAAAAGTTTTAATAAAAGTTGACTTTGTTCAAATTAATCATTTTACAACTTAGGCCATTTTTGGACCAAAGCGAAAAATTTCCAGTACCCATAACCTTCAATTTCATTGATTTCAATACAGAGTTCTCCTACTCTTGCATACAAGTTGAAGCTACTTTTTATTGCATTCATAAAGAAAACTTGAAAATACTAATAAAGCAATAAATCAGGGGCATAGATAAGTCAGGTGTCCCTGCGCCCCCTCCCAGAGCTGATCGAAGCCTCTGATGCCAAGCTGGGCCCAATCTGTGCCTCTTCATTAAGCCAATCTATGCACTCATCAGACAAAGTACAACTAAAAGTGGGAGCGGGGGCCAGGAGTTCCCTAGCCCCCCATGCTGTAACATGTCGAGCAAGCTGTGCACCTCGAACCGGGAACGCAGCAGGATACTCTATCTCCTCTGGCGGGCAAGTCTGATCATGGCCAAACTGATGCTGAAACCAAAACGGGAAATAGAACACATAGTGGGTTAAGCCAATCAACTGAATCCCAGTCTATCGGGACATGCTGTAGCCCATCACCGGTAGGTTAAGCCAAGGGCACCGCCAAGCAATGCGATCTGCAGACAAACTACACATCCAGTCAAACCACCAGCCTTCATCGAGGGCATCGACCAGACGACGTCGGAAGAAGTAGCCGCGAGCTGAGTAGGCCGGGCAATAGTCCACAACCTGCAACTTATCCATCAACCACACCTAGGAAGGGATGAAAAATGAGAGAATAAAGAATAGAGAGATGTACGATGTGAGAAAAGTAAGAAAAGGCTTTTGTGAGAAAAATCAAGCTTGAGGGCCGAGTGGTGTGAGCAATGCATATGTGAGATCAGGTGGGAAAGATTACCTGCAGTAGTAGTGGACTCCCAGCAAATCTGGTTGTCTCTCGGCGATAAAAGGCATCCAAGCCCATCAACGTCTCAGCCAGAGTCATAACAATGCAGCCCTTGCCCTCCTTCAAGCCTTGGGCAACCTCAATCAACCGGACTCTAGACCCTCCGGAGCCCGAGACAAACAAGAAATGAGATAACATGCACAAACAGAGGGCATGTCGCCGAAAGCCTTGCCAATGATGGTCAGTCACTGCGGTCGTCAGCATCAGAAAACCGACAAATCAAACTCGGAACATCCAACATTCCGTCACAAATCAAAGATCGAGTGTCGTGCATAGTAAGTCCACACATTCGTCCTAAGGCTTAGGCATGGCCAAAGCGAAGCTGAGGTAAGATTTCCTCATCACGCTCGGATTCCATCAAAGCTTGGAAGTCTTCGAAGGTAGGACACACCTCTTGCCCGCCAAAGCTAAAGACATGTGTTACCGGATTCCAAAACCTTGCCGCGACGTGGAGAAACGGAAAGTGCAGTGGAGTGCGACTCAGCATGAATAGTGCATTCATACTGAAACCTCGGAAGTTCAGCTTTTTCGAGCCGTCCAAGTTGGCAATCTAAGCTGCGAGATTTTGGGCAAGAAACTCTTCCATTTGGAGCAAATCAGTATGGAATTGAGAAAAACTACGAAGCTGATGCCTTTTGTAGGGGATAAGGTTGAGTGGAGGACAGATGTCAGCATTCTGCTGGTCTCTGCCATTTATGGTCGGCCGGCCAAGTATTGTGCCGACCGACCACAACTTTTGGCCGATTGATCAAATATGCTGGCCGATGGCCATTTCTTAAGGCCGATGGATTTCCCCTGTGGCCGGTGATATTCCTTCTTGCTCCCTGAGCTGTTTACATGTTGAACATGCTGAGAATTTGGAGAATGCCACCGCTTCCAATACCCTCCGATGATGATTTTTGCGGCGTCACGCCCATTTGCTTATCGAGTTATTGTAAATTTGCTTATCGAGTTGTATTTCACATTCCTTAAGTTTTTGTGTTGCTTACCAAGTTGTACTCACACTCAATTAACTTATCGAGTTTCTTTGTTTTGCTTATCAAGTTGTAAGTCGGTTCACTACCTGATCATTACGATGCAAGCGCTTAATTTTCAAACCAAGTTCAATTTCGTTCACATTGTTATGTGATACCATGCGATGCGATGCATAGAAAGCACAAATGTAACTCCTTCTTTCGAACAATATAGCCGTTTCATTTCCCTCATGTGTTCTGTGAAAATACACACTTTTGAAAAAGTAAAACCTGCCTGAGATAGTGCAATGTGCTTAAACTACCAGTAAAAAGGAAAGTAAAGCAAAAGAAGAGCAGGGCAGTAAAGTATCGGAACTGATACCAGTAACCTCCCCTTGCGGTCAATGCACCTCCCGTGCCCCTGCTCGGGTCAACTATGTGTTTTGGCATCTTCATTACTCAAGACAGTGCAAGGAACTGCACTTTCGGAACATTAGTAGGCCTTCGAGTTGACCTCAAGCCGTGTCTTCTATGAGCGATGCTCGGTGCGTACAAGGAACGTCCTTTCCCGTATCCTTTTTGTATCTTGTGAATTCCACAAATCGCTTCAATTATACTGTGTTGCAGTGCTTTGCATTTCAATTTCATGAATAACATGTCTATTACCATGCTTCAAGTTGAATCTTCCCCTTCAAGTTTCTTTCTTTACACATTGCATGCGTTGTCGCGTTATGCTTTACTTACATGTGTTCAAGTTTCTTTCTTTACACATTGCATGCGCTGTCGCGTTATGCTTTACTTACATGTGTTCAAGTTTCTTCCTTTACACATTGCATGCGTTGTCGCGTTATGCTTTACTTACATGTGCTCAAGTTTCTTTCTTTACACATTGCATGCGTTGTCGCGTTATGCTTTACTTACATGTGTTCAAGTTTCTTTCTATACACATTGCATGCGTTGTCGCGTTATGCTTTGTTTACATGTGTTCAAGTTTCTTTCTATACATATTGCCTGCGTTGTCACGTATCGCTTTACTCACATGTGTTCAAGTTCCCTATCACACACATTGTACACATTGTCACGGGTTCTTTACTTACATGTGTTTGCACCTTCATAGCATTGTTATGCTTGCCCCAAATTGCATTGTTATGCGTCCTACTCGACTTGCGTTGTCACGCACTTTCAATTGCATTGATTGCATACTGCTAACAATATTGTACCTGTTAAGTTTTCTTTCTCTTTCAGGCACGATATTGTATGTACGGTTCATTTGAAGCTGGTGCAACCAGACGAACCGCATAGGTAGTGTATTCTCCGTGTGAAACGTAGCGAGAATTACATGATTCTCTTACATCCTTTCTGTATTGTAATGTAGTTGGATTTGTGTTGATTGCTTAAAATTGTTGCATGTTATGCTTCGTTACAGCTTTCTTTACATGATCATAAGTTATGTTTGGCTTCTTGCATTATCAGTTGCATTTTGCCCCCGCCTTCAGGCGCATACCTTATTTGTAGCTTGTACGTTTGTCTAAGTCATCGGCCTTGTCAAAAATGGGTCGTCTCTGGACTTTGACACTCACTTCTGTCATTGTTATGACTTTCAAGTTCTGTCAAAGAGGGGCAACTGTAGACACCCCATTTTTGACCGTCCACAAGACTTGGATGTCACCGTTTGAACACTCGGTGATCATCCATGCTCGTGTTTGTTTTGAGTTCCCGGAGGTCTTGGCCACGCGCCTTGCTTCAGGATCTCTCTACTCGACTGTTCTATGGTTGGTTTTGCACCAAACACTTGTTCTTTTGTTTCTAAGACAGCGAGTTGGCTTGTTAGCCCCCCCCCCCCCCAAACACCCCCCCCGCGGGTTTGGGCCCCCCCCCCCACCGGCCGTGTCTTCTTGATACCGGCCATTGGTGAAATAGTCCATTGGCCGGTCGGCACTATGAATGGTCGACTAGCACTTTATTTGGCTGGCAGCCTCATTTTTTGGCCGGTATCACTTTTTCCCCTTTTCCAGGCATAACACGTGCCAGCTGTGCCAGCTGGAGTGCACAAACCTGGCCGTCCATGCACGAGTGTGGCTGTTTTTTCCCTTTTGTACCCTTTTGGTCTAGCTTCTTGGGGAAGCTAGACCTTTTTCTTAGCTTCCTCAAGAAGCTTGGACACCTGTCCCAGCTTCCTAAGGAAGCCTTGGCCCCTTTGCTTAGCTTCCCTTAGAAGCCTTGACCCTTTAGGATAGCTTCTCTTGAAAGCTTAGCCTTTTGCTTGGTCTATATAATGGCCCCTCCTCTCTCCTTTGTTTTGGTTCAGAAAATCCAGACCTAATACATACATATATTTGATATATCATCCTCTCTCTATATCTCCCTCTCTCTCTTCATTTTGTGTGTGTTCTATAGCCTAAAAGTGTGTTTAGTTCATAGTATTGCACTAAAACACACACTATTACACCATACTTTGACTTTGGGAGGCATTGAGGGTTTGTTCTTGAGGTTTTGGACTGGTTTCGATCAGAAGAAGAGGGCTGCATTTGCTGTTCTTCAAGGATTCTCCAAGGGTAACACTTTTACTTTATATTCCCCAATCTTACACTAGTCTTTTACCTATCTTGCTTACTATTTTAGACTTTGTGTATAACTGAAAAAAGTCTTATACTTGCATGCTTAAGATACTTCATTAAGGTTGTTTTCGTGTTGGGGGGCGATCTCCCCCTCTAAGGCCTTGTTTGGCCCTTTTGGTGCCCTCTTTGCTAAGCTTTGGTTATTATTGTGTGTTGACCTTCTCACCACTGAAATCCAGTGGATTTTCAGTGGTGAAGAAGTGGTTTTGAGGTCCTGCATAGGGGAGGGACACCCCTCTCCCCTTGTGTCTCTTTTGCTTGTGTTTAAGGCTTATAAAGGTAGCATGCATGCCTAGTTGTCTTTGGCTCCATTTCAGAGGTTTTTGGGTGTTTTTTGGTCATATTACACCTCTATCCCATGTTGGTTTGTTGACCCTTTGCATGCATAATACACTTGCTTTGTATTCCCCCATTTTGCTTAGAAATGCATCTTGCCATTAGACCATCATGCTTGCATTTTTTTGCCTAGCTTTGTGAAGTTTTTGGTCCTATTTTGCCATGCTTGAGGTCTATTGGGTGTTGATATGGTCATGCCTTTCATGCTTTGTATAGTCTCTTTGCATTCTAGCATGTTGGCATCGGGTGTGTGAGTCAATGGCATGCATTACCTTGGCTATTTCAGTGATTTGGACTCACTTATTATGTCGTTTCAAACCATGTTTTGTGCTTACATGCTTGCGTTTGTTATCCTTTCAATGCCTTGAAGAGATGCAGTCTTATGCTCCATGTTTGAATCCTTGTGCATGCCTATGTGTTTGAGTCATTGGGCTGCCATTCATGTAGGTTTTAGGGTGTATTTTGATGCATTAAAACTCTGTTTTTGGTTGGAAAGTCCATGCCATGTTTGGTGGGGGGAGGTGTAATGTAATGCCCTTTTGGTGACATTGAATGCCTTTGTTTTGATGCCCATCTCGTAGCATGTTTTGGGCCCTATCCCATACATGTTCTAGCCCTGTTTTGGAGTCCTCTAGGACTGTTTTAGGTCATTTTGGTCCATTGGGGTTTGATTAACATGGCCATGATTTGACCCCTCTTGGTTGGCTTCAAGTTTGGATCATTGTTCCATGCCTTGCTTGCATGAATGGTTGATTTGGCATCTTCCTCTATGCATTTTCAGAGCCTAATATGTTAGCCTAGCATCCATGTTTGTCATCTTGTGAGTGCCCCTTGAAAGCTGCCTTTCATGCCTTAGTCTTAGGCTCATTAGTTTGCATGCTTATTTTGCATGATTGGCATCATCATTTTAGTGCACTTTGGCCACTGTTTTGGGGAGGTGGTTGAGGTTCCTCCATCCTAGTGTAAGTCCGTGCATTTGTATCTTGTAGTATTCTCATTACGTTGTATGTTTGTTGCATCCTTGTAGCCAATGCATTGTTGCATGTTTACCACTTTGTTTGGGGGTGGAATGCAGTACTGAACCTTAGCTCTGTTCCCATTGCTTCCTGCAAACTTTTCCACAATCTAGATACAAATTTCGGATCTCTATCCGACACAATAGATACCGGAACTCCGTGTAAACGGATAATTTCATCAACATAAATAGTAGCAAATCTATAAGTAGTAAATGTAGTTTTGACAGGCAGAAAGTGTGCAGATTTAGTCAGTCTATCAACTATAACCCAAACAGAATCCATACCTCGAGAAGTCCGAGGTAGGCCAACAACGAAGTCCATAGTCACATGTTCCCACTTCCATTCAGGAATAGGGAGAGGTTGAAGTAGACCGCCTGGTTTCTGATGTTCAGCCTTGACTTGCTAACACTGAAGGCACTTGGACACATATTCTGCAATCTCTTTCTTCATTTTAGGCCACCAATAGGTTTGTTTCAAATCCCGATACATTTTATTGTTACCCGGATGCATGGCAAATACGGACCTGTGGGCTTCATCTAAAACCCTCTTCTTTAGTTCAGGGATATCTGGGACACATATTCGGTTTCGGAATTTCAACATTTCATTCTCAATACTGAATTCTGCCTTCGGGCTTGCCTCGAATTCGTCAATCACTTTCTTGAGGTACTCATCCCCTTTCTGTTTCCATTTGATTTCATCAATGATTGCCGGCTCGGCTGTAATAGCGGTTATCAATCCACCTCGTTGACACATTACCACTTCAATTTCAGACTTCTCAAAATCTTGCAAGATCTTTCTCTGTTCAGTAAGCAAACAGGCTACACTCCCCATTGATTTTCTGCTCAAGGCATCAGCAACTGTATTAGCTTTCCCGGGGTGGTACTGAATTTCTAGGTCGTAATCTTTTATTAGTTCTAGCCACCTTCTCTGACGCATATTTAGCTCTTTCTGTGTGAAGAAGTATTTCAGGCTCTTATGATCCATGTAGACTTCACACTTTGCCCCATACAAATAATGCCGCCAGATTTTCAAAGCAAAAATGACTGCGGCCAATTCGAGGTCATGTGTTAGGTAGTTCTTCTCGTGTGGCCTCAATTGTCGGGAGGCGTAAGCAATAACACTTCCGTTCTGCATTAACACACAACCCAAACCCTTATAAGATGCATCACTAAAGATTACGAAATTTTCCGTACCTAAAGGTAGTGTTAAAATCGGTGCAGTAGTCAATCTTGTCTTCAATTCATGAAAGGCTGATTCTCTTTCTTCGTTCCACTCAAAAGGTTGCCCCTTACGTGTCAGTTGGGTAAGAGGCACTGCTAATTTCGAAAAGTCCTTCACAAACCTCCTGTAGTACCCAGCCAAGCCCATGAAGCTGCGAACTTCTGTCAAATTGGTCAGTGTAGGCCAATTCACAATTGCCTCTATCTTCTGCGGGTCCACTGAAATTCCTTCCTTGTTGATCACGTGCCCTAAGAAAACAACCTCATCCAACCAAAACTCACATTTCTTTAATTTAGCAAATAGTTTTCTTTCCCGAAGTATTTGTAAAACAGTCCTCAAATGATGTTCATGTTCAAGTCTATCTTTAGAGTATATCAAAATATCATCGATGAAGACTACAACAAACTCATCAAGGTAGGTTTTAAAAATTCTATTCATTAAGTCCATAAATGCTGCCGGAGCATTAGTCACTCCAAATGGCATAACAAGAAACTCAAAATGACCATACCTCGTTCTGAATGCGGTTTTCTCAACATCTTCTGCCTTAACCTTCAGCTGATGATACCCGGATCTCAAATCAATCTTAGAAAACACCTGTGATCCCGGCAACTGGTCAAATAAGTCATCAATACGGGGTAAGGGATATTTATTCCTTATCGTTACCTTGTTCAATTCCCGGTAATCAATACATAGGCGTAAGGTACCATCCTTTTTCTTTACAAATAACACTGGTGCGCCCCAAGGCGAAGTACTGGGCCGGATAAACCCTTTATCAAGAAGGTCTTGCAACTGTTCCTTTAATTCTTTCATTTCGGCAGTAGCCATTCTGTAGGGAGTTTTAGAAATAGGCTGGGTGCCTGGCACAGTTTCAATAGTAAACTCTATCTCCCTATCTACCAATTCCCCTGGTAACTCATTTGGAAACACATCCGGAAATTCTCTAACAACAGGAATACTATTCAATTCAACATTCATGAATTGTTCAGTCAATACATAACACAAATAACCCTGGCACCCCTTCCTGATCAATTTACATGCTTTCATTGCAGATATCAAATACGGTGGAGGCACTACCCCATTACCCACAAACACAATCTCTTTCCGTTCCGGTAGGTTAAATACAACCCTTTTTGTCACACAGTCTATGGTGGCACAATACTTGGTCAACCAATCCATGCCCAAAAAAAAAAAAGGAGGGAAAAATAATAGACTATTTTTTTTCATCACTGCTTAATATGTTAAAATTCTTCTTTCAAAATTAGTGACAAAACAATTTTCTCACTAAAAGGCCTAAAAATATTAAAAATTATTAGTGACGAAAATATATTTCTCACCAAATGGTGATAAAATATTTAAAATCTAATTTTTCAAAAAAAAAAAATTTATTGGTGACGCGAATATATTCTTCATTATTAATTTTTTAATTGTTGAAAAGAAAAAAATCTCACCAAAAGTTTCTAAATTTTGGCACCATCAAAAAAAATTAGTGGGAAAAATTTAGGTGACGAAACTTATTTTTTTTCTCACCTAAAAGTAAGTATTTATTGACGGAAATACATTTCGTCACCTATTATTTTTATATTTTTATTATACGTGACAAAATTTATAATTCCTCATGGATTATTCTTATTTAGTAACGAAATTTGTTTTCTTCACTAATTTTCGTCACCATACCAATACAGAGAATAAGAGAAAGAGACACCAGAAAAAGAGCAAAGAGAAACCATGTACTAAATCACCGAGTGAAGATGTGGCGGTTACCGGCAAGGCTACTAGTGGTGGCGACGATCGGCAAGGCTAATAGAGGCGACAATGGCGATCGGCATGGTGGAGGAGCAACAAGTAAGACAAATTAATACCCTATTTTGAGAGAGAGAGAGAGAGAGAGAGAGAGAGAGAGAGATAGAGATGATAAACAGAAAAGGGGTAAAAAAAATTAATACCCTATGTTTTTTTAATTGCCGCTCAATATATCAAAAATTTCCCACCAAAATTGGTGACAATATTATTTCCTCACCAAAAGATATCAAAAATATTAAAACGTTTTGGTGACGAAAATATATTCCTCACAAATAATTTTATAATTAGTGACAAATTTTTTTCTCACTAAAAGTCCCAAAATTTTGGCGCCACCTAAAAAAATTAGTGGGAGAATTTTTGGTGACGAAACTTAATTTTTCCTCACTTAAAATGAAGTATTTATTGACGAAAATAAATTTCGTCACCTATCATTTTTATTTTTTTATGATATGTGACAAAATTTATAAATTCCTCACGAATTATTTTTATTTAGTGACGAAATTTATTTTCTTCACTAGTTTTCGTCACCATAGGTTACTTTTGTTGTAGTGGGTGGTGCCGGAGGTGGAGGTGGCGGGTGTGGTTGTTGCCACTGTTGTTGCCACTCCTGTTGTTGTCTCAAAGCTTCTGCCATTTCCTGTATCAGTCTTTCCATCCTGTCCATTCTGGCAGTTGAGGATTCTTCTATTTCATCTCCTCTGGTTCTCACCATCTGATTAAACTTGCATTATATTTTATACGAAAGATACACACATATGCATGTAACAAGGAGCATACATTTCCAAGTAGTTTGCAATGCAAGTAATTCACAATTCATAACCTATAATTATTCATATCAAAACATTTAAGCATATAATCAATGCTTCCAAATTCATATTTATCGCATGAGTGCATCCTAGATCTTATCTAGACGCTTATTGCTCTTATTGGACAAGTGTGTAAGTTATTAACTCGTGCTCTGATACCACTCTGTCACGACCCGAACCCGCCCCCATGGGTTAAGGACGTAACCGGCCAGTAATCCTGAGATTACCTACGGCCTCAAACCAAAATAGACATAAGTCAACAGAGTAGAGGGGCCAAACGGAAGCAATAATCAAAAACTTTGTCCATAGAGCCGTGCTTATATGCACTTCAAAACAAACCAAACTCATATACGTTAATAACCCACGCTTCGAAAGTACAGTACCATAAAATTCTTTACAGACAGGGTCATCTAATTAAGTCAACCCATGACAGACTATTTACAAATATACACAAAGTCCTTGCCGGCAAGACAAAATATAATTACATAACAAAAAGGCAAGGATAGGTCTCAAGAGTGAGACGCAAGGCTGACTTCCTCAAAACTCGTATTTTTCCTAGCAGACTTCACTGGGGCTGGGTTTGGACTTCCCTTGGCTCACCTACAAACACATGAATGAGCGTGAGCGATATCCTAGTGAATAATATCAAATACAGAAGTCATAAAAACAATATGTGGAACAACATACTCCAAACGGCCTTAGGCCCAATTCATGTTCCTACTTAACGTATGTACATTTATACGGAGTTTAGATCAAGTGACTGCAGTTCTAAACATATCGGCCTTTGGCCTATTCTGATTTCCATTTACGTCAAAATGGCCTTCGGCCCATTCATTTATGTCAAAACGGCCTTCGGCCCATTCATTTATATCAAAACGGCCTTCGGCCCATTCATCTGTGTCGAAACGGCCTTCGGCCCACTCATTCATGTCAAAACGGCCTTCGGCCCATTCATTTATATCAAAACGGCCTTCGGCCCATTCATTTGTATCAAACTTTGGTCCACGATCCCAATTAGCAAATTCATAAGGCTTATAAGGGAATAACAATTGGACATTCACAAGCTTTCAAATACTGATATTACTCACAGTGATCGGCTTGTGGATTTGCCCTGGAGCTTGAACCTACACATTTCATGAACACAAAAGGGTCACTAACAGTTCAATCCGTTCTTTGCTTCACATGTTCCTCATTAGGCTTTATTCATATCTCATTAATTCATTTACAATGCTTAACATATGCCTAAGAGTGCTTACAAGTGAAAGAGAACGGAAAACAGAACTCAGAATGCAAAAACAGAATCTCAGAAAATAGGGTCCCCGCTCGAGCGTGGACTTCCCCGCTCGAGCGGACCCCTGGGGACTGCAAAAGTACTGGATATAGGAGATTTACGCTCGAGCGTTAAATCTGGCACTCGAGCTGAAGGCCTCTTTACATGGCTCCACGCTCGAGCGCGAACTTACCCGCTCGAGCGGACGCCATGCCTGCAAAAAGTTCTGGATGTCTCATTTTTACGCTCGAGCGTGACCTAGGACGCTCGAGCGGAAGTTCATCCTACGTAGCTCCCCGCTCGAGCGTGGACTTCCCCGCTCGAGCGGACATCAAGGGCTGCAGAAAATATACTAGGAGCACGTATTTCCCGCTCGAGCGTCAGTTCCCCCGCTCGAACGGACATCAAAATCCGGAATTTCCAGATTGAGTTCTTGAGCTCCAATTCGAAATCTCAGCCTCGATATTTGCATGCAATGGCTCAAATCTCAAATATAATCATACTAACATGGTACCAATGCAAGATTATAACATTATGGAGCTCAATTTCTTGATTTATCTACATGCATGTCTCACAACATGTCAAACTCAACATCAACCTATCAAACTCATGCATTCAAGCTCATGTCTTCTCAAATTGTACATGCATGTGTTGAATTAGCCATATCCTCAACTTAGATGGCACAAATGATGATTATAACATGAGCTTCAACTAAAATTGTACATGGATTATACAAAACATGCGAATTCAAGGTACTTTCTTACATGCATGCACATAATGGCCTTCAATTCAACCAAACCACTTCAATTTCCTCATAATCAAACTAAATCATGTTCTTGACCATTATTTCAACCTGAATTCACAAAATTACAACTTAATATCCATGAGTTCACTTAACTAGAGGCTTGATTCTCCCAATCTATGGTCAAAACTTGAATAATCATCAAGACTCCCAAGCTTTGAGCTAAGTTTGCTCAATTCTCCTCTCTCCTCCTCTCTACAGTCGGCTCTCTCTTCCTCTCAAAAGTCTAACTCAGATTTGAGTTCATAAGGGCTAGAGGGGAGTGTAATACTATCATACAACAAAGCCCACTAACATAATATTTCAATATAAAATATTTGGGCACTAATTCATCAATTAGATCGACTTAACCTGGCCCGAATCAATTTTTCAATTAAATTTTACCGTAGGCTCTAAAAATTACGCTAATCACAAAGGCATAATCAATTTCGGGTTCTGTGGCCAATAAGGCCCTCAATTTAATTTCCAAAACAAATTATTCAGACAGGTATTCCTACGGCGAACAGATAAGACTTCAAAATCACAAACATTCACATAATGGCACATAAAATCATGCTAAACACATAATCATACTCGAATTAAGGACCAATTAGCATATTACAAGACAGGGGTATCACAGCTGCTATGCTCTGAAAGACCACCGTAAGGAATTGGTACAAGATGGTCGGCTTCAGCAACACGTACGAAAGAACGCAATCAAAACTGTTGCCCTTCGGCGGGATTCACCTCCGCTCGATATCATTCATATGATATACGACCTTCCAATGCCACTTGCTGTACACGTAATTCAAGCCCCCCAGAAGCAACGCACAGCATCGAAGCAGCCCCACAAAGCTCCGAGTATTATGTTCAACGATTCCGATCTTATTGGCGTAACACTCCCCCATAGTGATCCATTTGTCATTGAGCTACACGTAAATCGATTCGTCGTTGAACGCATCTTCATAGACCAAGGAAGCACTTCCGAGGTTATGTATTACGAAACCTTCGTCAAACTCGGTTTCAATCAATCAGACCTATCTCCGGCTCCCCATCCATTGTTTGGCTTTAACACGAATCCAGAGTATCCGTTGGGAAAGATCACACTACCCGTTCGAGCTAGCTCCCGGACGATGGATGTAGTATTCTTGGTCATCAAGCTCCCATCGCCGTATAATATCATCATGGGGCGAACTTGGTTGCATGCTATCCAAGCCGTGCCTAGCACCTACCATCAGCTGCTGGGCTTTCCTATCCAACACGGTATTGAGCAAATCCGTGGTTCCCGGCACTCCGCACTAGCATTCTGTCCCCCTCCTGAAATACCGAATCGAAACATCCTCGACTAACACGGTCATCGGAGGATTCCATATCGGCTCAGAAACACGTTACGGCCCTAGAACTCGAGAATTGTCATTAAACCCGACTTGTGGGGAATGATCTCAGTTCTAAAATGATTCTCCATGTTCATATTCCTCCTTCGTAAATGCAAGGATTCTTGTTGGGCAGATATAATCCCATCCTCTGTAAAATCTAATTAAAAAGGGCATTCCGACCAAAAAGCCCCCTCGGCGCTTGACACCGTTGGGCCGATAAAGCCTCCGGATTCGGAGCACCCTTTGTGGATATCATGATTGGCCATGTAAAGCCTCCGGACTCGGAGCCCCCTCGACGCATGACGTCGTTGGGCCGATAAAGCCTCCGAATTCGGAGCGCCCTCGGCGCATGACGCCGTTGGGCCGATACAGCCTCCGGATTCGGAGCGCCCTTCGTGGATATCACGATTGGCCAAGTAAAGCCTCTGGATTCGGAGCCCCCTTGGCGCATGACACCGTTGGGCCGATAAAGCCTCCAGATTCGGAGCGCCCTTCGTGGATATCACGATTGGCCAAGTCTTCGAATTTGAAGCCCCCTTGGCGCATGATGCTGTTGGGACGATAAAGCCTCCGGATTCGGAGTGCCCTTCGTGGATATCACGATTGGCCAAGTAAAGCCTTCGAATTCAGAGCGCCCTCAGCGCATGACGCCGTTGGGCCGATAAAGCCTCCGAATTCGGAGTGCCCTCGGCTCATGACGCCGTTGGGCTGATAAAGCCTCCGAATTCGGAGCGCCCTTCATGGATATCACGATTGGCCAAGTAAAGCCTCCAGATTCAAAGCCCCCTCGGCACATGACGCCGTTGGGATGATAAAGCCTCCGGATTAGGAGCCCCCTTGGCGCATGACACCGTTGGGTCAATAAATCCTCTGGATTCAGAGCGCCCTTCGTGGATATCACGATTGGCCAAGTAAGCCTCCAGATTCGGAGCCCCCTCGGCGCATGACGCCGTTGGGCCGATAAAGCCTCCGGATTCGGAGCGCCCTCGGCGCATAACGCCGTTGGGACAATAACGCTTCCAAAAGCCGAATAACATTCCGAATTCGGAGCGCCCTCAGTTCACATCAAAGCAGGGAAATGTAACTTGAGCCAGCACAACGGCATAAACGAAACAAAACGTGCCAACACTCAAAATAAGATGCTTAACAAAAATTCACAATGGAATACAAACTTTTAAAATAAAACATTTTATTCGATCAAACAATAATTACAAAAACGCAATTCACGTTCGAGCATTACAAAGTCTACTTTCATATGGCGTCACCTTTATCCTCACCCTTCTCAAATTTTGAAGGCGAAAGAGGGGAAGTGGTCGTAAAGGTACAGCAGCAACGCCGGATCAACACCGCTGTCTAGAGAGCGTCCGTAGCTCGAAACTCTTCGATCTGACCGCGCTTGAACCCACAATGTTCACACCGGCGCGACAATCGTCGTCAAGGTCGAGAGCCTTGACACCATAGACAATGTCAAAGCCAAGATCCATGACAAGAAAGGAATTCTCCACGAAAATAGTAAAATTCAACGATTGTAGCGCTACGTCGGCCTCTTCCTTCCTTCGGGGTGATCTACTTCGATGACTTGGAGGTCAACGTTCTTCCCGTTCTTTGAACGCCTCACCCCTCCCACGGGTGGGTTCCTTGCTGCGATTCATTGCAGTGTCAAGCTCAGCCAAGGTTCGTGCCCCTCTTCTGCTATTAAAGAAAATTCCATTCGATATGCACATTTGTCTGCCCCATGCAGCAAAGTTGTTTTAAAGCAAGTCTGAACACAGTAAGTGAAATTACTAGGGCAAAAAGTCCAAGGCAATCTATTTTTACTTCTTGCGGTGACCCCGAAGCAATGTCATTAATACTGAACTCCAAAAGACGTATGCCGATAAATGTTGGCCATAGCCATTCCATGTATTAATTTTTAGCTTTTTTGACTTAAAATGGACTAATTATGGCAATTAAAGATGGGATGACAGTTTCTGGATTCGAAGCCCCTGGAGCATGGCACGTTTGGGCCAATTAAGCCTCCGAATTCAGAGCCTCATCGACGCATCACGCTGATCGATACAAGTCTTCGAATTTGGAGCCTAATCGGCGGAGCGACCATGACAAGCCAGCATGTAACCGTTCAGAATTAAATGACTACTTGAGCTAGACAATGTTTATACAATGAAAACATATGCAAACACGTATATGTCAAATGTAGATTACAATGAAACATTTAAAATAGGACGTTTTATTCAATCAGGAAACAATTACACAATTACATAGTATTTTTATACAGCATCATCCTCATCCTCACTCTTCTCGACATCAAAAGCACAAAACGAAAAATGATTACGTTGGTAGAGTGGCAGCGCCGAATCAATTCCTGACGCCTAGAGAGCTTCCGTGGCTTGAGATGCCCTGATCCAACCGTGCTTAAAGCCACGATTCTCACATCGACAAACTTCTTCAGCGAGCTTCTCTTTGGTCTTCTGAATTCCGACTAGTCGGCCGTCATGAAAGCCCTTTTCATAGGCCACATTTCTCGCAGTCTCGATCACAAACATGCTCGTCGTATTACGATCGGCGATCGCATCACTAATCAGCCTTTGAGTAACCCTCTCTGCAACAATCTGGTTGGGGGGGACGGCTAATTGGGGCGACGCAGGCTTGTTTCTCCTCAGCTCGCGCTCGGCCTTTTTGGTGCGAGCTTCTAACTTCTGAATGCGTTCGTCTCTCTGTTCTATGTCCCGACGAGCAGCGCGGAGACGCATACCGATCTCATAAACCATGTAAAGTTCCCTCACCGCCCCGTGAACGCCTTCACGAAACATTTCGAAGTCCAGGCGGCCTACCATCGACTGCTGAACTTCGGGCGAAAAAATCTGTCGTGCAAACTCGACTGCCACATTTGAGTCTCGAATGATGGAATCCGCCTCCGTCATCGGTCTGTTACCCACGAAGACTGCAAAACTCAATGGGCGAGGAGTTGCGTCGGATTCCCTTCCAGGATGAGATTGAAAAGACTTATGTTGTGGCTGACTATCCCTCCTAGGCGATCTACTTCGACGTCGAGGAGATTGGTGTCTCTCCCAACCCCTCAACATCCTACCGCCCGTGCGTGACGGTTCACCGCTTCGATTCATGGCACCTCCCAGCTCAGCTAGCGTCTTCGCTTAACCTCTGTTGTTGAAGAAAAGCTTATTTGACATTCGCACTTGTTTCACCTTCCTCAAAGAGCGAGACTGAGATGCTCATTTAGCACGTAAATAGGACCCTCGTTTACGAAGTACACGCCCCTTTATTCCCTACAAGGGCAGCATCGCCGAAGCTACCTCATTAATAATGAAGCGTCAATAGCCCATCCTGTACCGTACTGTACCAGTCCCAATCGCAACGATCGCCGACTAAACCAAGCCCCAATCGCCCCATCAATCGCTAATTTACGACGTTCTTGGTTCCTGAACCATCTGGGGCACGGGCAGATTCATCAATCTATACAGCTCGAGTGCCCCAGCCATTCCACGTTTGTGAACCAGCTGGGGCAAGGGCAGATTCATCAATCTATACAGCTCAAGTGCCCCAGCCGTTCTACGAATCGATTCTTCCATGCAAAAATTTATTACGTTTTATTCGGCGTTCTACGTTCGTGAACCAGCTGGGGCACAGGTAGATTCATCAATCTATACGGCTCGAGTGCCCCAGCTGTTCCATGAATCGATTCTTGCATGCAAAATTTATTACGTTTTATTCGGCGTTCTACGTTTGTGAACCAGCTGGGGCAAGGGCAGATTCATCAATCTATATGGCTCGAGTGCCCCAGCCGCTCCACGAAGCGATTTATCTGAGCACTAGTCTTGAATTCATTTTGTTTCTGACTAAATCAGATCCCTAATTTTAATCGGCCGTTAAGTCTGCCGTCTCACACATGCTTGACATTTTGCCCTAACTGCTGACTTTCCTAACTATACGCTCACATAACAGACAATACGAAAAATAACTTGAGAGCATATAAAATTTTCATTCATAAACTGGGCGCTAGCAGTGGACATTTTACATATGAAAATCCAAAAAATGTACATTGAATATACTTAATAAAACTAGAATGTCTCCCACATCAATCCTCGGGATCAGACTCAAGTGGCTCAACATCCACTTCTTCGTATGGAATCAGCATGGCCGATGTAGCTCCAACGACAGCAAGGGCTTTGAGCCACCCATGTTTGAATCCCCGATTTTCGAATTTGGGGACTTCCTCTACGTATTCCTTGAAGGCGGTGCTCTTCCCAGCCTCAAGCGCTGTAGAAACTTCAGATTCGGCTTTTTCCTTGGCCACCTTCGACTCCTTTAACTCAGCCTCTGCCTTGGCAAGCGCCTCCTTGGCTAACTCGAGTGATTCCTCGCTCGCATTCGCCCTATCCTCGACTTCGGATCTGAGCTGGTCAGCAGTCTAAGCCCTTTCCATTTCCACTTCGGCTCGCGCATTTTCCATAGCGGCCCTCATCGCCTTGAACTCAGCCCTGCTCCTTTCACCTTCAGCTTCAGACTTTAAGCGGCCAATTTTTTCGACGGCATCATGGTGCCGACGGCCTAGTTCGGCTATCCTTCCAGCCGTCTGCAAAACAAATCGGGATCATCACATCAAGCAATATAGTGTGCAAACCAAATCAAACGAGCAGAAAAGAGAATATTGTATACATACCAGAAGGGCAGACTGGGCAACGAACGCTATGAGCTCCAAATCTGGCTCTTCTTGAAAGGTGGCCTTATCAACCGGCAGTGAAACTGAGGTGGCCAAGCTCAACGCTACGGCTGGATCCTTTATGACGGATGCATCATTAGAGATTGGCATGTTTTTGATCTTTGGTTGAACAACAAAAGGAACAACCACGTCGGATTCCTCTAAACGAGGCCTTTTGCCAACAAGACTATCCTCTGAGCCTACGTCTCCCTCAACATTACGTTTTTCACCCCGTTCTTTACGAACCAATCTTTCTTCCGTGACCTGCTGTTCGGCCTCACTCTCTGTCTCATCCAAAACGATTTGAGCTGTTTCTTCCGTAGTAACGGGTTGTAAAGATTCAACTGGGGCAGGCTCAGAATGAGCGGCCTCTACCTTCTTTCGAGCGGCCATTCGCTTGGCATTTCTCTTTCTTGCCATCTGTGTGAGATTTTCCCCAGCCATGCCTTCAGAAAAGTCGCCGGGCAGGTCCCCCAAATCCATAAAAATGTCTCCGAAAGAAAACTCTACCCGACCCGAAATGGATGGCGAGTCAGGCTGGTTAAGACTGGTAGTTTCAAACGTTGATTTCAGAGCTTCGTCGACCTCTTCGGCCTCGGTAATGAACTCCCTGGTTGATTCGACGATCACCTCGACCTCCGGCTCTAAGTCTCACTCCAAATCAAAAGTCTCGTGACCAATCTGTCTCAGGGACTTGAAGCTGGAGAAGATAAGAGCCGTATGGTGTTGTTCACCAGTTGGGATCAGAATGTTGTCTGCGGCCAAGAACGTAGTATAGGTAGGCTCATACCTTAGAAGAATATGGGCGGTTGTGCCTTGTTTCTGTACGTTTGGATGGCCAAAATGCTTTAGCGCAGTCTTAATGTCCGAAAGTATTGCGTCGTCAGCCGAGCTCAGAACCCTCTTCAACTTATTGCCTGCAAAAATGGAGGATTATATTTGGAGAAGAAGCCGAATAAAAGAAAGTTCAACAAACAAGGAATCACACGGCAACTTGGTTCACTCCTCCATCAAGGAATAGGGTCTAGGAGATCTTCGCCTTCACCGAATTCCCAGTTGCCCCGAACATTGACCATTACATCATCAACTCATTTGCCAGAGCTGGCAAGCATGGTTACCAAGTGATGGTCGATGTCCCTGGCCCTGAGAAAGTAACGCCCGAGCCAACCGGAGGATTTGGCTAAAGCATAGCAATGCCGAATCGCTGGAATGCCCAGGTTGATCTTGAGGCGCCCATTCAATTCAACAATTCCCATTACGATTCGAAAGAAATTCACATTGAGTTGCGAGGGAATCAGATCCCAGTGGCGGAGGACGGCCCCAATATATACAAAACAATGTATAAACAATGCAAATGAAAGATGCAATGTAATTGAAACAATGCAAGCTATATGCAAAGCATTTGAATCGTGATCCATATCTGGGGAACTCTCCATTACTAGAGATAGATGAACATCATCAGGAATAGAGAAATGTTTTCGGAACCCAGAAATTCGACCCTCAGAGAGGAGGTCTTTCAAATGCTTAGCCATCCTAGAGGGAACTCAAGGATATTCTAAAACAAAAAATAAATATGGAAAGTAGGATTGCAAAGAAAAGAGAAGAAGACTTACAAGAGGCAAAGGGAACGAGAAGAAGACGAAGAGGAGTTGCAGAAAATACATCGGAGAAGAAATACCGATAGCCGGTCCAGATGGTTCAAATATTCAAAAAAGTATATGTTCGAAGGGACTTAAACTTAAAATCATAATAAATGCGAGAGAAGCACAAATGAGGCGGGAAGGCATTACAGTGACCGAAAAGCATGTACGCGTACTGACATGCATCGAGAAAAGGATTAACCGCCGAATTTCTGTTTTCCCAAATCAGGAACCAAACACGCCGACTAGCTGATGCTAGAAGGGTGTTTGGGGGGCAATTATGGGAGCCGAATTTTAAAGGAGGCATACTTTAACAGACAAGTATTGCTCAGCTATGTCCAGAATCATCAAGATGCCGAATATAAAGGGTAGATGGGCCGAATAGGTACCGAGCTATGGAGCCGAGTAAATATGAACATAATGAGCGAAAAGTGGACCTGGTCCCGAGGCCCAAGAAACGAGTATAAATAAAGGAATAGCTAACTGAGAAAGGTATGTGATAATTGTAGTGTTTAACTTAGAATACAAGTAATCTAGAACGAGAGACTGACTTCTCCGTCGGAGTGCTAATTCCGGTACCCCCGACCAGAGTGTTTACTTCCTTTCAGATGCCTATCGGTGGATCACAAGCGTCCCCCAGGATCAAAAGAGTATTTCCAAAAACCACTTCCCCACAGATTTCAACAAATTCTCACATGCAAGGGCATATTTTTGTTCTATTTTGGGAGCTCATTGTGGTTTTACACTTAAACACTCCATTTGTGCATGTTTTGGAAGCTACGATTTCCAGTCATTGTTTGTATGTTATGTTTTCAAAATGTCAAGTTTGCTTTTGATTAATTCACCTGCTTTTGGTCATGATTTTGGCAAAACGACTTTCAATTCATGAAGTCCTATGAGTATACAAGTGTTTTCTAAAGTTTTGGCCCAAAAGTATGTGTTTTGATGCATTGAAATTAAGTTTTGAAGCTGGGAGTGCAATCTAGAAATTCCAGAATTCACAAGCCTCGCTCAAGTAGTGAAGTCTGCACTCAAGTGAAGAATGCAAGCTCCCAGTACTTTTGTAGAGTTGGGGGGTTGGCTCGAGCAGCAGAACCTGCGTTCGAGTGACCACCCTTATTTTTTATCCTCCGCTCAAGCATAGTAAGTTGTGCTCAAGCGTAAAATGAGAGCTCCCAGAAGCTTTGCAGAGTTTTGCAGACCGCTCAATTGTAAGGAGTTGCACTCGAGCGGATACCCTGTTTACTTAGTCTTTGGCTCGAGCGGCTATCCAGCGACTGTCAAGCGTACAAGTCATGCAACCAATACTTTTGCAGACCTTGCAGACCGCCCGAGCGACTAAAGTTGTGCTCAAGCGGACTGCCCTATTTTTGAAAATTTGACTAAGTGTTTCAACTCATATTTTGGCATCCTTGTTGCATCTTAGGCATACCTAAGCCCTAATTAAGACACAATAATGAGGATAAGGATTAGAAACACACCAAGATAGAAAAGAAATGAGCTAAGTATTTTTTGAGCATGTGTTTCAGTGTGTACCCATTATGTGTTTGTGTAGGTCACGCGCCATAGATTGTTGATTCGACTGTTCAGACCCTTCTGCTATTGGAGCTATCTGTGAGTAACAACTCTGTAAAGCTATGTTTGACTATAATTATTTTTAGAATGATAAGATATCATCTATTTTACAAAATACTATTTTATGAATCATGAATGAATGTCCAAGAGCCAATTTTACAAGATTGAAGTATTTTATGAAATACTATTTTATGAATCATGAATGAATGTTCAACTTGCATGTTATGTTCTATTTTTCAACCATGCAACTACTAACATGAATATAAGAGCTAATTTTACAAGATTGAAGTTCAAATCATCATGAATTCATCATGCAAGTCCCAAATCATTTCAAATTCTTAATGGATTATGCATGTATGTGAAATATAGCCTCTAATTCCATCTTAAATGGTATAAATGATACTTATATTCATGAGACTCATGAAATTATGCATGCATGTGTGATTTAATATCAAATTCTTCATATTAAATTCATATCTTGCACGAAGTCACCAATTCTTCTTGAATTCTCAAATTATGTGATTTCAATATACAATTTGAGGTTCATTTACTCACCTAGAGTCTTCAACTCTCCCAAATTTAGCTAGAACTTGAGTTAATCTTTTTAATATCCAAGCTTTCTTCTCCTCTCCCTTGAATTCTCACTTCTCTCTCTCTCTCTCTCTCTCTCTCTCTCTAAAGTGTATAATTTCAGCCAAGACTTGAAGAAGAGCTCAAAAATATGAGCCTAATCACTAACTTAACATATATATATAAGTGATTAGCTTAAACTAATCAAACTTGCTTACAGTTAATCAATTGTACTTATTTTAATAATTTAATCAAATTATTTTTATCTAAATCAGTTTTTAATTAAATTCCACCATAGGCTCTAAAAATTATGCTAATCACAATGTATAATCAATTTTGGTTTCTATTGCCTCTACAGCCCTCGATTTCAGACTTAGAGCAGAAATTGTAACAGATGTTTCTACAATCAACAGATAGGCATCCAAAAATCACGTAGAACACATAATTAGCATTTAAATTCATATTAGGCATATACATAATTAAGGACTTAAAAGCCTAATATGAAACAGGGTTGTCATATTCTTTCCCCCTTTAGGAAGTTTAGTCCTCCAAACTTATGTTATCTTTAGTCGAAAAAAATTCGGAATACTTTTGTCGAACGATTTCACTTCCTTTGGTAGTTATTTAGTCGGTCTCAAAATCAAGTAACACTCTGTCCTCAACCAATCGGAGATCTACTTTTTATGCCTTACAAGGCTTCGTACAGTGCCATACCAAAACTAGAGTAAAAGTAGTTGTCGTCAACAAAGTCTGCCAACGGTGAGTAGGTTTTTCCAACTTCCTTCAAAGTCTAATTCACTCATTTGGAGCATTTCTTCTGAAATATGAATAGTTCTTTCTGATTGTCCATTATTTTATGAACGGAAAGCGGTGTTAAATCTCAATTCAATTTCCATTCCCCTATGTCAAAGAAATTCAATTCATTACTTATCCATTCTACAGTCCATGATTCAATTCAGTATTTGGTTCAATAACTCATCATAGTAATCCAAGGTTAGTCGGTAGTCATTAGGAATATAAAGTGGATCCAGATACTACTTCTCGAGTCAGCAAAGGTAACAACGAAGCAATCAACCACACGACGTACATAATTCACATATTCTCATAGCATCGATTGTAAGGTACAATAATACTGAAGCAGTCAATTTCTAACATAATACATATGTTCTTAATCATTCAACAGTTCACAGTTCAGTTCAATATTCGATTCACTATTCCATCAAGTCTTTCTACATTATCTGATAGTCGTCAAGTGTATAAAGTAATTCATATATTAATCCCACAACAGCAAAGGTAATATCAAAGTAGTCAATCACATGTTAAACACAATTCACATATCCGCAAAGCCCTAATTGCATAATACGATGACACTGAGCAGTCAATTACAGGGCACACTGAATTCACACACTTTCAGATAATTGAGGTTTTCTAATCCCAATAGTGTTCACAATCAAAACAATTCGTGGTAGTAGAGGTTCTTGCCGTAGCGGTAACTGATGTTGTTGTCTTAAGATCTCTGTCATTTCTTGTACTATTCTTACCAACTCATTTGCCCTTGTTTTCTCCATGTTCTACACAAACTTGTATTATGTCATGCCAAATACAAAAATAAACAAAGATATACATAGGCACGTAGTCTCTTATTCACATCGTGAGTACACAAATAATCATATGCATAACAGATGGTTACATACTTAACCATATTTATACTTTCATGTGTTCGCATATTTGCAGAGTTGGAATGCACATAAGCAATAATTCATGATTATTAATATGGGGCCAGATACGGAAACAGAACTTTAAATTTTGTCCAATGAGCTATGCATATATGGCATAACAAAAACTTTTCACTTATGTAATAACTCACACCCAACAGAACATAAAAGATTATATATGTCCAGGACCATTCAGAAATTGGCAGCCAAAAACCAAGGTTATATACAAGCCTGGTCTTATGTGACCATCGAAAGTAAGCAAAAGAAAATCAAAACAAAAGCCTCGTACATGAGGCAACCTTGGCTGACTCCAAAATCTTGGTAACCTTCCATAATCTCACTAAGGCTCGGGCTAGACATCCCGCTGCTCACCTACATATATATACATACGGAGGAAGCTAAAGCCCAGTGAATAATACTAGAGTAAAGAGGTAAATGAATGAGATTCGTACATAAATAAATCATACTTATGATTTAAACATTTGAAATACTATTCTTATTCATATCAGATTTATAGATCATAACAAAGCAAAATGACCTCGGGTCTAGTACATCATATCTATATACAAAACAACCACAGGTCCAACTCATATACAAAGCGACCTTAGGTCCATTTTATGTAAGACAACCTTGGGTCCATCTATACAAAAAGACCTCGGGTCCAATACTTGTTCATAGACCGACCTCAGGTTTAATGGATCCATACACAAATGACCATCTAGTCCTTCAAAACACGTGTAAAAAACGACCTTTGGTCCAACCAATTCTGTATTCAAAATGACCATATGCCCATTTAAATGAATATACAAAACGACCTTAGGTCCAATTCATGTAAAAATGATCTTAGGTCCATCTTGTCAACTGTACTAAACGGCCTCGGGCCCATTCTGCAATCTTGTCCAATATTCCAAACGGTCTTGGGCCCATTTCATATTCTTGTCAAATATTCCAAACGGCCTTGGGCCTACTTCGTATTCTTGTCGAATATTCCAAACAACCTTGGGGCCATTTCATATTCTTGTCAAATATTCCAAACGACCTTGGGCTCATTTTGTATTCTTGTCAAATATATCAAACGGATAGAACACTCATTCATAGCACAAATTCATAAGTTCAGAAAACTTACCACATGGTTAGTAATTAAAAAATAAGATAGACAAAAATATCTTTACTAAGATATTACTCACAGTGGTCAGATGGTCGAATTGTCCTCAAAGTTGACCCTACACAATTCATAACACATACAGAAAATTGGGTTACAATACAATTCAATCTGTTCTTTTATTTCGTTTATCTTTCTTAGGCTTCTTTCTAACTCTTTTGTTCATTTGGAATGCTCAATGTATGCTCAACAATACTCAGAAATGGAATAAAATGAAAATTGAAACATAAAACAACTTTTCAAAATTTCCTAAAACAGGGCCCTTCGCTCGAGTGCAACTTTGGTCGCTCGAGCGGTCAGCAAAGCTCTACAAAAGTACTGGTTGTTTGAATTTTAGGTTTGAACGCAAGTTTTGCTCACTCGAGTCATGAGCAATTCAAAACAGGGTTCACTCGAGGACAAGTTTTGCCAATGGAGCCACCGGGCGATTGTCTACAAAAATACTGGGAGCTTGAATTTTACGCTCAAGCGACATGCTCGAATTCTGGATTTTCCAGAATGTTGCTTGAGGTTCAAAACATGATTTTAAATCGTTCAACTTACATATTATATTCTATTTTTCAACCACACAACTACTAACATGAATATAAGAGCCAATTTTACAAGATTGAAGTTTAAATCATCATGAATTCATCATATAAGTCCCAAATCATTTCAATTTCTTCTTTATTACTTCAAAACTCATGCAATCAAGTTCCATAACTTCGTAGATTATGCATGCATGTGAAATATAGCCTCTAATTCCATCTCAAATGGTATAAATGATACTTATATTCATGAGACTCAACAAAATTATGTATACATGTGTGATTCAATACCAAATTCTTCATATTAAATTCATATCTTGCACTAAGTCACCAATTCTTCTTGAATTCTCAAATTATGTGATTTCAATATACAATTTGAGGTACATTTACTCACCTAATGTAATAACCCGACCCTCTTATATGCTTTACATTTCTAGTTATATGGGTCATTATACGTTTAATGTGAAATTTTATGTGGAGTTGTGCTTACATATACGAATTATTTAGTTATGCCATTCTATCTGTTGGTTATTTGAGAAAATCTATTAAAGTTAGGATGTTTGAACTTGAAATTGAAAGCTTTAGAGGCGCAATAACCCGAAATTAACTTTACAGTTTTAATCAACATGATTTTTAAGTCATAATATAAAATTTTGTAAAAATTTGATTTGTAACAAATTAAATTGAATTAATTGGGCTAACCTTAGTTAACCTCAACTTGTAGGCTCAAAATAAGCCTTAGTTAGAGACATATATATGAGTCCATGAATTAGAGACCACTATGGTAGAAAATCTATCTCCTGGAGAGAGAGAGAGAGAGAGAGAGAGAGAGAATGAGAGAAAGGAAGAAAGAGAAAGGGAGAATCAACTAAGATCTTGAAGAAGTTTGAAGAGATTCAAAAATTAAAGTTCAAGGTGAGTATGATCAACTTCAACACCCTAAATCCTTCCTCAATTGATGAGATTAAAGACCTAAAGTAAATATTTGCACTTATGAGAGTTAGGGTTTGACATCATAAGTTTGTTTGAATGATATTCATATTGTTCTCTTTAGTTAGAGAGTTGATTCATGTGTGGTGAGCCTCATTTGAAAGGAATCATCTTTTAATTTCTCATTATTTACATATTTTGACTCCTACATGAATATACATGCTAGTATCTACAGTGAGTAACCATCAAGAGATGAAGGAATGGAAGGACATGTGAATATTATAAATGTATCGGTTTCATTAAAATGAGCTATGAACTCTTTGAGCTTGAAACCCATGTTTATTATGTTTATAATTATGATATTGTAGAGAAATTGTTTGTATTTTGGCATGGAAATATGTTTGGCAAGCCTAATCTTGATGGAGTTTTGGACTGCCCAAAACAGGTTATACGACCGCACGTGCAAGGCTCATGGTCGTACGTGCGGGAGGCACGACCGCACGTGCGGAGCTCATAGCCACATGTGCGGAAAACAGGGGAGCAGAATTGGACCACACTGAAATAAAAGCACGTGCAGCCCGCAAGTGCAGCGCACCTGCCCGCATGTGTGGTGGGAACTTCCGCACGTGCGGCCCAAGCTGAAAAATTCTGTAACCTTCTTTTGTTCTGTTTAACCCTCTAAATGTATCAAAAAGCCCATTTGATGTTTCTTTAATGCATTTAATTACGTGGAACTTAACGAATCGGACACTTTGGAATTAAAAGGAAATTAAGAAAAAGTGATATGCTTGATGTACTTACAAGTCATGTGCTTTGTACAGGGCACGTACGGAAGGGGACCATTGTTCATCCATATCACAGTGAGTGATAGTGAAGTAATGTTATGTTTTATTCTTGTACTATGTTTATATGAATGGTTCGACACCCTATTTACTCCTTTAGTAAAAGACATATGCTATATAAATAACTTATGTGATATGAGATCTATTAGAGATATGTTGAAACTTTGGCACATACGATATGGACCCAAGGTCGTTCTGGTTACTAATGTGATACGAGGCCGTTTTGCTAAATTAATGGACCTAAGGTCGTTTTGTATTTCACTAGGCCCAAGGCCGTTCTGTATTACGATGGGCCTAAGGTTGTTTTGCATTGCATTGGGCCTGAGGCGATTCTCTCTTATATGGGCCCGAGGCCATTCAAAAACTTATGATTAAGAATATGCATTGTTCAACTGTGCTCGTACTCTTCATCTTTTTGTATGGCTATCATTCACTAAGCCTTGCTCACCTCATTTTTTTTTTAATGGACATTTTGTAGGTAATCAGCTCGCAGGACAACCATAGGTCAGCCCAAGAGCCTTTTGTTAAACCCGTTTTGCTGTGTCACCCGAAGTGACTCTTGTTTAATTTTGGGAAACTTGTACTTTAACATGTTTTGTTGGAATTAGGAGGAATAGACATGTGTATATGCTTGACATTACTTAACTTTTTGGTTGTTATCCCTTCCACACAAACCATAAAGTAAACGGTGTATGAAATGTTATGTACTTATGTATGGTAATGCATTAGGATCTTGGCATGTAGTCACAGCTCAATGAATGTTTGATTCTATTATTTGGCTTTCGTTCTGGCCCTAATGTCGAGTAAAATTTACTATAGCAAAAATTGAGGCCTCAGAATAGGCCGGTCAGGTCCAAACTTTAGGGGCAGGTTTGGGTCATGACATCTAAAGTCTTCAAGTCTCCCAAATTTAGCTAGAACTTGAGTTAATCTTTCTAATCTCCAAGCTTTCTTCTTCTCTCCCTTGAATTCTCACTTCTCTCTCTCTCTCTAAAGTGTATAATTTCAGCCAAGACTTGAAGAAGAGCTCAAAAATATGAGCTTAAGCACTAACATAACATATATATAGAAGTGATTAGTTTAAACTAATCAAACTTGCTTAAAGTTAATCAATTGCACTTATTTTAATCAATTTAATCTAATTATTTTGATCTGAATCAATTTTTAATTAAATTTTACCATAGGCTCTAAAAATTATATTAAACACAATGGTATAATCAATTTTAGTTTCTATCACCTCTACAGCCCTTAATTTCTGATTCAGAGCAGAAATTGTAACAGATTTTTCCACAATCAACAGATAGGCATCCAAAAATCATGTAGAACACATAATTAGCATTCAAATTCATATTAGGCATATAAACACATACATAATTACGAAATTAAAAGCCTAATACGGAATAGGGTTGCCATACTTCCAGTATATTTGCAGGTCTGCGAATATACTGGGAGGGTGTTTTTTTTCTGCTCGAGCGATCTTGGCTGGAGCTGTCTTTGGGAACTCTCAGTACTTTTGTAGGTCTGCAAAAGTACTGGGAGGGTGGTGTTCTTCACTTGAGCAGTCACTTTGTTCATTCAAGCGGTCTCATTTATTGTGTTTGTTCGCTCGAGCGGTCTACACGTATATCAATCCGTAAAAGTCACTTTTTGAGTCATTTTCTTATCTCTCTCTCTCTCTCTCTCTCTCTCTCTCTCTCTCTCTCTCTCTCTCTCTCTAAGAATTCTAAAATCTCAATTTTTATTCTTCTCTCTCTAGAAACCATCTTCAAACCTCAAATACATTATCATCCATTGATCTCTCAACCATTGTCCTTTGGGAAAAGGGTAGAGCTTGCCTAGAGTTTCCTTTTGATCAGAGCAAAATTGGTTTTCTACTTCGTCGATGTCTCTCTCTCTCTCTCTCTCTCTCTCCTGCCTTGTAGCTTCGATGTAGGGATTTCTCCACACTTTTGTATGATTTTTAACTTGGTTGTTTGATTTTCTAAATAATATTGTGATTTGGGAATTTTTGGATAAACCTAGGGTTTTGGTTTTGAAATCAAAAGAGAGGTTTTCAAAATAGTTTATTGGAAATGATTGTGAGTTTGTAAATGTGGTTGAGTTGTGATAAAAGGGTGGAATTTTATCCTTGGAGTTGGTTTATAAAGAAAAGGAGATTTTTCTCTAAAATGTGAATATTTGATTTTGTACAGAGGAAATGGAAATGATGTTAGAATTTATGAAATTGGAATGATGATGATGATAATGGTAGAGTTGGATATGCATTATCACTCCCACCTTGAATTTTGAAAAGTTTATCTTTATTGGAAATTATCTATCTATTTAGAGATATTTATTTTGGGCTATCGGTAGAGGATAGCTATGATTGTTGTAGAAATCACATGAGAATTAGGAGAATTGAAACTACTTTCTCATCCATTTTCATTGAGCATTGTTGCATACTTAACTCATTGAAAATGTTTATCGTTTTGAGAAAAGGGGTGAATACATTAGTGAATTTGGATAGGAGGTGTGGTTGTGGTATTATTGTTGGCCTATGTGTCATTGGTGTAAGTCCAGAAACCCACGCGGTTAGGTGCCTGTAGACACCCTATTTTTGACCGTGCTCAAGACTTGGACGTCATCATTTGAACACTCGATGATTTTGTATACTCATGTTCATGTTGAGTGCCCGAAGATCTTGGCCGAGCGCCTCGTCTTTGAGCCTTCGAACCTTATCTGTTCTGTGCTTGGTTGTGGACCAAGAGCTTGTTGTTTCAAATTTGGAGGAGAGGGTGGCCTGTTGGCCATCTCCATAGCTTATCGGCCATGACTTGTGCCTATCGGCCACTAGTGGTGGCCGACGATCATTTTTCTCCTTTTTCAGATATTTGTTTGCCAGCTATGCCAGCTGTTGTTCACTGAAGCGCATCTCCATACATGTGTATGGTAGGATGAATACAAGCTCCAATCTTGATTTTCTATATATAGGGGTGCTCTCCCCCATTTGGAAGGGTTAGAAAATTTGGATCAAATTTCTCTCTCTCTCTCTCTCTAGAATTCTCTCTCTCTTTCTTCTTGTTTTGTGCCTTAAAGCCTTGTTTCTCTACACCTTTGTACATCAAGCCTTAACCAAACGCCCTTACCTTTGAGCTGAAGTTCTTTGGGGTCTAGTTTGAGCTCTTGAAGGAGATTTGAGCCTGGATTTATGCCTATTTTGTGTTGTGCTTCAAGAGGTATAAGACTTACCTTTTAAGCTTTGTTTTGACTACTTGTTTTACCATCTTTTTGTACTATTTTTGAGCTAGTTTTCAACTATAAAACTCTATTTTTTTAAGGCTTAACATGATGGTTTGAGGTCATTTTGTGTAAAGGGGTAGTCCACCCTTTTTGTTGCCTAATTGTGTAAGCTTTTGCACCATCTTTTAGTATATTCACATCAAACTTTTTGAGCCTTTAAACCATAGAAATTCATAGTTATTTCAGTGGCAAAAACATTTTTTTGAAGTGCAAAATTGGAGGGGGTAGCCTCCCCTCCTTGTGTCTCGTTTGCAAGCTTAGATAGCTTAACGTGTGAACATGGTTTTCTAGCATTTTGTACCTCAATCTCAGCATGTTTTTGCTACTGTTTTGACTGGTTTCAGCTCTGTTTTGAGCTGGTTTGGTCCTTTGAGGCTTGAATTTTGTGATTGTAGTGCAATTTCCTTCATTAGCTCAATGTTTTAGGCTTTTAAGCATGAATTGCATGAGTTGCTTGCATGTTTTAATGTCACTTTGCACTCCATTTCAACACTAAAATCTATGCAACTATAGACGTCCCCGAACGCCCCGGGAGGATGAGTCTCGTTCTGTTCGTTTTGGGCTCACTACAGTTCGGACTCTAATTGCCACGGTTCTTAATCTGAACCGAAGAGTCCAAATCCGACAAATCGTTTTGAAAAACAGATTTTTGTAAAGAAGTGCCAAACATGGACTGCTTTGCCAGATATAGAGTTGCCACCTAAATATTTTATTTTGGGAGAATTTAGGAAATCCTGACTCGTTTTCCTAACACCACGTGTCCGTCATCACCAGAGATGCCTCGGCTCGGGAACTTGGGTACGATTGGGGAAGGTCAACTATGAGCACCTCCTCTTGCCCGATCCGAAGATCGGCCTCTACTAACCTTGATATCTTGTTTTGAAAACATTATGCGTTCTTATTCCGATTATTAGCCTAGATTTACTATGTGATGCGCACAGCATACAAGTATAGACTGAATCGCCTGAGTTAGAACAAAACATTTCATGTTTGTTTTTTTTAAAGCAATTTGCTACTCGTAAGTAGGCTAAAATGCAAGTTTTGCCACCCTCAAGTGGGCTTTAGAAAAGATGGTTTTTACCACTATCAAGTGGGCTTAAAACTCACAGTTTTAATGTATTATTCCAATTTAGGTAATTCAACCTCCATCTACAGGCATTCAAGTAGTTATATCACATAAGCAAATAGCCTCATGGTAATCATGCTGTCAAGGCAACACTCACACACATGCAAGGATGCTAAAGCGTAAAAGCTTACCGAGTACTCCAAGCCAAAACAAAGCTATGTTAGAAATCCATGCATGATCCTAACTATACAGAAATGCCTAATGCAACAGATGCAGGAGGAATGTGAATACAATAGGCTCGGCTATTCTAAAATGACATGCGAAATGCTACAACTAACACGTATTCAATTTGGAATTGAAACACAAATGCAGTTAGTATGATGCACCGAGCCCGATGCATACAAGACAAATGTATGAATGCACGCATGCAGAACATAAGGTATGCTAATTTAAATATGTCCTAATACTAACCATCGAAAGCTGGTAAATAAAAGGGAAGAAATAAGTGGGGTTGGAAGACATACACATACTCACACACACTTATTACACAATTGCCCTCGCTCGGAGGGTCCAAAAGAATAATACAGTCCGAATAATGAATCAACTATCCTAGCTAATTAATTATTACAGACCCACTTAATTAATTAACAATTAATCACAAAAATAATTTAAATGTGAAGCTAAAGAGATTGCCGCAGCCCTGCCTCGGAATGCGCGAATGATGCATACTTGACTCGTCTCGCCCGGAAACCCGTGCCATGCCACTGTTGCCTCTGTTTACACTGCCCTACTCCTCTGAAAATTTGCACAAGTCCCAAGGATACTTCTCTGAACACTGGGGAGCATCACCGACCAAGTGGGAACACCACCGGCCGAAGGGAATGGTCATCGACCATTGGTTGAGCCACCGGCTAATTGTATTTGGTCGGTCGGCACTCCAAGTAGCCGGCCGGCTATTTCTTCCTGCAGAATCCTGCAGTTGACAACAGCAGAGGGCAAGCAGTGTATGGCATGGAATTTTCAAGCAAATGTGAGCATGACTACACTCCCCATCATTCAATGGACTCAAGGGAGCATGACCCTCAGCCCTCGGGCCATCAATTATGCATTTTGATGCATGATGGCCTAAGAGGCCAAGTTTGCCATTCAATGTAAAATGCATGCAACAAAAGAGATGAATGCCAACACCCTATCATATTGAGATCAAGGGCGTCAGCGACCGAGGATTGAGACGTGTTATGTCACTTGGAGTACGAATACTCTCAATCCTCATGCTTGGTTTGACACCCCAAACCAAGCAATGCAATGAAAAGGGTGATGGATACAAGCATAGGAACATGGATTAGGGACTGAAATGGCATGTGAAATGACTCCAAATCATTGAAACAACCCAACTAAAACATGCTCATGACTCACACCCTCAAGGCTCACAAGCCAAAATACAAATGGGCTATACCAAACATGGTAAATATGATCAAATAAGCTCCCAACAGACCTTAAGCATGGTAAGACATGGCTAAGAACTTCACAAAGTTAGGCCAAAACATGAGAGCATAGTAGGTTAAATGCATGATGCACTTCTAGGCATAACGGGGAAATACAAAGCAAGTATATTATGCATGCAAGGGACCTTTAATCCGACCAAAAACAGAGGCATAATATGACCCAATAACACCCAAAAACCTTTGGAATGAAGCCAAGAACAACTAATCATACATGCTATCCTTATGGGCCAAAAATGCGAACAAAAGAGAGACCAAGGGAGAGGAGTGTCCCTCCCCTATGCAATACTTCAAAACCCCTTCTTTACCACTGAAAATCCAATACACAAAAGTCCCTGAAGCTTATCAAAGAGAGCACAAAAAGGGCCAAACAAGGCCTAAGAGGGGGAGATCAACCCCAAACAACAAAATGACCTCAATGAAGTATCTTAAGCATGCAAATACAAGACTTTTTTCAGTTATACACGAAGCTCAAATCAATATAAAAAGCAGGTCAAAAGCTAGTGCAAGATTGGGGAATCTAAAGCAAAAGTGTTACCCTTGAAGAACACCTCAAGAACAGCAAGTCCAGCCACCTTCTTCTGATCAAAACCAACTCAAAACCTCAAGAATAAACCCTCAACACCTCCCAAAGTCGAAGTATGGTGTAATGGTATGTGTTTTAGTGCAAAAGTAAGAACAAATCACCATTTTAGGCTCTCAAACACACACAAATGAAGAGACAGAGAGAGAGA
>NW_021026251.1:771512-810513 GCF_004153795.1 Camellia sinensis | reverse complement strand
CTGCCGGTGGTGTGTGGGGATGCCTCACAAGGCATTCCCGGCCCCTCCAAGGCAAAACACAAGTGTTTGGTGCAAAACCAGACACTAAACAGTCGAGTCGAGAGATCCTGAGGCAAGGCACGCAAGCTGAGACCTCTGGGAACTCAAGACGAACACAAACATGGATGATCACCGAGTGTTCAAACGGTGACGTCCAAGTCTTGAGGACGGTCAAAAATGGGGTGTCTACAGTTGCCCCTCTTTGACAGAACTCGAAAGTCCTAACAATGACGGGAGTGAGTGTCAAAGCCCAGAGACGACCCATTTTTGACAAGGCCAAAGACTTAGACAAGCATACAAGCTACAGATAAGATATGCGCCTGAAGGCAGGGGCAAAATGCGACTGACAATGCAAGAAGCCGAACATAACTTATGATCATGCAAAGGAAGCTGTAACGAAGCATAACATGCTACAGTTTTAAGCTAGCATACACCAAACTACACTACAATGCAGAGAGAGTGTAAGAGAATCATGTAATTCCCACTACGTTTCATGCGGAGAACACAATACCTGTGCGGTTCGTCTGGTCGCGCCATTTTCAAATGAACCGTACATACAATATCGGGCCTGAAAGAGAAATAAAACTTAACAGGTACGATATCGTTAGCAGTATGCATAACAATGCAATTGAAAGTGCATGACAACGCAAGCAAAGTGGGAAGCATAACAATGTTATGAAGGCATAAACACATGTAAGCAAAGAACACATGACAACGTATACAATGTGTATGATGGGGAATTTGAACACATGTAAGTAAAGCAATGCGCATACGCATGCAATGTGTAGAAAAGGAACTTGAACACATGTAAGTAAAGCATAACGCGACAACGCATGCAATGTGTAACCTCCTGTAAGATGCATAAACACATGTAAGTAAAGCACACGTAGAAACACGTGCAATGTGTATAAAAAGGAACTTGAACACATGTAAGTAAAGCATAACGCGACAACGCATGCAATGTGTATAAAAAGGAACTTGAACACATGTAAGTAAAGCATAACGTGACAACGCACGCATGCAATGTGTATAAAAAGAACTTGAACACATGTAAGTAAAGCATAACGCAACAACGCATGCAATGTGTATAAAAAGGAACTTGAACACATGTAAGTAAAGCATAACGCGACAATGCATGCAATGTGTATAAAAGGAAAAAAGGGGCAGATTCAATTTGAAGCATGGTAAAGACATGTTATTCATGATGTTGAAATGCAAAGCACTGCAACACAGTATAATTGAAGCAATTTGCGGAATTCACAAGATACGAAAAGGATACAGGAAGGGACGTTCCTCGTACGCACCGAGCATCGCTCATAGAAGTCATGGCCTGAGGTCAACTCGAAGGTCTACTAACGTTCCAAAAATGTACATCCTTGCACTGTCTCGAGTAATGAAGGTGCCAAACCACATAGTTAACCCGAACAAGGGCGCGGGAGGTGCATTGACCGCAAGGGGAGGTTACCGGTATCAATTCCGATACTTTGCTGCCCTGCTCTTCTTTTGCTTTACTTTCCTTTTTACTGGTAGTTTAAGCACATTGCACTGCCTCAGGCAGGTTTTACTTTTTCAAAAGTGTGTATTTTTGCAAAACGCATGAGGGAAATGAAACTGCTATTTTATTCAAAAAGGTGTTACATTTGTGCTTCCTATGCATCGTATCGCTTGGTATCACATAACAATGTGAACGAAATTGAACTTGATTTGAAAATTGAGCACTTGCATCATAATAATCAGGTAGTGAACCGACTTACAACTCGATAAGCAAAACAAAGAAACTCGATAAGCTAGCCAAGTGTGAGTACAACTCGATAAGCAACACAAAAACTTAAGGAATGTGAAATACAACTCGATAAGCAAATTTACAACAACTCGATAAGCAAATGGGCGTGACGCCGCAAAAATCATCATCGGAGGGCATTGGAAGTGGTGGCATTCCCCAAATTCTCAGCATGTTCAATCATATAAGCAGCTCAGGGGACAAGAAGGAACAGGGAAATCCTTCGGCCTCATGAAATGGCCATCGGCCTCATGAAATGGCCATCGGCCAGCAGATCTGATCAATCGGCCAAAAGTGGTGGTCGATCGGCACTATATTTGGCAGGCCGACCATAAATGGCAGAGACCAGCAAAATGCTGACATCTGTCCTCCATTCAACCTTATCCCCTACAAAAGGCTTCAGCTTCATAGTTTTTCTCAATTCCACACTAATTTGCTCCAAATGGAAGAGTTTCTTGCCCAAAATCTCACAGCTTGGATTGCCAACTTGGACGGCTCGGAAAAGCTGAACTTCCGGGGTTTCGGCATAAATGTACTATTTACTCTGAGTCGCACTCCGCTGCACTTTCCGTTTCTTCACATCGTGGTAAGGTTTTGGAATCCGGTAACACATGTCTTTAGCTTTAGCGGGCAAGAGGTATGTCCTACCTTCGAAGATTTCCAAGCTTTAATGGAGTCTGAGCGCGATGAGGAAATCTTGCCCCAACTTCGCTTTGGCCACGCCCAAGCCTTAGGACAAATGTGTGGGCTTTCAATACCCGATGCTCGCTCTTTGATTTGTGACGGGGCGTTGGATGTTCTGAGTTTAATTTGCCGATTTTCTGACGCCAGTGACCGTGGCGACCATCACTGGCAAGGCTTCCGACGACATGCTCTTTGTTTGTGCATGCTATCCCATTTCTGGTTTGCCTCGGGCTCTGGAGGATTTAACATCCGGTTGATTGAGGTTGCCCAAGGCTTGAAGGAGGGCAAGGGTTGCATTGCCATGACTCTGGCTGAGACGTTGATGGGCTTGGATGCCTTTTATCGCCGAGAGACAACCAGATTTGCGGGGAGTCCACTACTGCGGAAGGTAATGTTTCCCACCCAATCTCACATTTGTATTGCTTACATCACTCGGCCCTCAAGCTCAATTTTTCTCACAAAACCCTTTTCTCACTTTTCTCACATCGTACATCTCTCTATTCTTTATTCTCTCATTTTTTTTTCATCCCTTCCCAGGTGTGGTTGATGGACAAGTTGCAGGTTGTGGACTCTTGCCCAGCATACTCAGCTCGCGGCTACTTCTTTCGGCAACGCCTAGTTGATGCCCTTGATGAGGGATGGTGGTTTGATTGGATGTGCAGCTTGTCCGCAGACCGCATTGCTTGGCGGTGCCCTTGGCTCATCCTACCGGTGATGAGCTACAGCATGACCCGTCAACCTGGGATTCAATTGATTGGCATGACACACTGTGTCTTCTATTTTCCGTTCTGGATCTGGCGCCAGTTCGGTCATGATCAAACTTGTCCACCAAAGGGGATAGAGTACCCGGCTACATTCCCGGTCCGAGGCGCACAGCTCGCCCGGTATGCTACAGCATGGAGGACTAGAGAGCTCCTAGCCCCCACTCCCACTTTCAGTTGCACTTTATCTGATGAGTGCATAGATTGGCTCAATGAAGAGGCACAGATTGGGCACAGCTTGGCATCAGAGGCTTCGACCAGCTCTGGGAGGGGGCGCAGGAGCACCTGACTCATTTATGCCCCAAATTTATTGCTTTATTAGAACTTTCAAGTTTTCTTTATGAATGTAATAATAAAAAAGCAACTTCAATTTGTATGCAAGAGCAGGAGAACTCTGTATTGAAATCAATGAAATTGAAGGTTGTGGGTACTGAAAATTTTCCGCTTTGGTCCAAAAATGGTCTAAGTTGTAAAAAAAGATTAATTTGAACAAAGTCAACTTTTATCAAAACTTTTCAAAGTCATTTTCGATATGGATCAGAACTGGACATGCCTGAAATATGTCACTGAGATGCACAACCTCGGATCCTAGCTACTGGAAAGTTGCCCCTAGTCTAAATAGTACCGCAGCACTTCGTGGCAACGAAAAGTTGCCCCTAGTCTGAAAAGCACCGCACCGGGGATCATAACCGAACTCTTGAATGCTGAATAGACAAAGATGGCCGAGGTGATCAAATGGACAAAGTTGGTCGGGGAAAAGTTTATGGCTGAACTTCAGGATGAAGTTGCCTACGTATCCCAAAGATGGGAATCAAGCCTTACATAGTTCAGGCTTGGGTTCACTCGAGTATTTTCACTCTCCTTTTACGCTCTAACTTTTGCCAAGGCCACCCTTTGCGGGTTTTCAACCTTGCGAGCTCAGTTTTTATAATTTCCAATTTTTTGTGCTCTAACTTTTGCCTAGGTCGCCCTTTCAGGTTTTCGGCCTAGCGAGCCTCTCAGGAGTAATATTTCTTCAACTTGTCCATGTTGATCGGTTGTGAGAACTCTAGGCCATCTAGATCCGTCAGAACCACAGCCCCACCTGACCAGATCGACTTAATGATGTAGGGACCAGTCCTATTGGGTCTGAACTTGCCCCTTCGGTCATGGATGGGAGCTCGGTTGTCCTTGAGCACCAAATCTCCTTCTCTTAGATTCCTGGACTTAACTTTCTTGTTGAAAGCCCGGGCAATTCTGCGCTGATAACTTTGAACATGGTACAGTGCTTTCAGTCTTCTCTCATCAAAGAGCATGAGTTCTTCAAATCTGCTCTCCTGCCAATCTGCCTCGGCTATCTGACACTCAGCCAGCACTCTCAAAGACGAAACCTCAATTTCAATAGGTAGAACAGCCTCTACCCCATAAACCAATGAGTACGGAGTCGCCCCAGTAGAAGTTCTAATTGAAGTCTGGTAGCCCCACAGAGCGAACGGCAGCTTATCTGGCCAGTCCCGGTAGGTTTCCACCATCTTCTGTAAAATGCGCTTGACATTCTTGTTGGCGGCCTCAACCGCTCCATTGGTCTGAGGCCGGTATGTGGATGACTTGTGAAAAGCCACATTGTATTTCACCAACAAGTCAATCACTTCCTTCTTGAAGTGAGAACCGTTATCTGAAATTATCTCATTTGGGACCCCATAGCAACAGATGATGTTGTTTCTGATGAACTTCGCAGCATGTGAAGCCTTCAACACTACATAGGATTGGGCCTTAACCCACTTTGTAATGTAATCTATCACGACCAGGATGAACTCATGCCCGTTTGACCCCGTCGGAGTGACAGCCCGATCACATCGATTCCCCAAACTGAAAATGGCCATGGCGAAGTCATGTTGTACAGCTTTGATGGCGGGATGTTCATGCGATTTGCATGGATCTGACATTTGTGGCATTGCCAAACAAAGTTGATACAATCTTCCTCCATGGTGGACCAGTAGTAACCCTATCTGAGGATTTTCCTGGCCAGCATTACCCCGTTTATATGTGCACCGCATTCCCCTCCATGGATGGCCCCCATCAGGAGCTTCGATTCTTCAGCTTCAACGCACAGCTTATGCATTCCCAAATGACCTCTCTTATACAGCTTACCTCCGCAGATGATGAATTGAACGGCCATTCTTCTGATTGCCCTTTTATCTTTGGCATTTGTCCCTGGTGGATACGCCTCCTTCTCCAAGAAGTTCTAAATGTCGTAATACCAGGGGTTCTCGTCCTGAACCTCATCTATAGCAGCAATCGACTCGTAGGCTGGCGCAAATTTCTGGTCAATAATGATTGGACACATTCGAACTCCAAACGGAATGTCTATCATGGAAGATAGAGTTGCTAGTGAATCTGCGAATCTGTTGTTCTCTCTTACTAGATGAGCAAAGTTTAACTTCTCAAACCGAGAAATCAACAAGTCCAAGGTCTGGTGGTACATTATCATCTTTTCTTCTTTGACTTTCCAATCTTCTTTTGCTTGAGACACAACAAGGTTTGAGTCCCCGATGACGTCCAACCGTTTTGCCCCTAGTTCCAGGGCTGCTTCTAAACCGGCAATGCACGCCTCATATTCTACTTCGTTGTTTGAGACTTTGAATCGGAGTTTAAATGCTAAAGGGATACAGGAATTGTCGGGTGCTATCAGCAATACCCCTATCCCATATCCATACTGGTTCGATGCTCCGTTAAAGTACATCGTCCAAGACTCATCTTCGATATGCAAAATGGCCTCATCTGGGAATAAATACTCAACTGCTTCCCCTCCTTCCACGGGATGATCGACTAAGAATTCTGCTACTGCCCTTCCCTTTACTGACTTGCGCGTCACATATTTCAGATCAAATTCGGAAAGCAACAGCAACCAACAAGCTAGCCTACCCGTAAACGCCGATTTCTCGAAAAGATATTTGATGGGATCTAGTCATGAAACCAACATTATGGAGTGAGTTAACAGGTAGTGTCGCAGCTTCCTAGTAGCCCATACCAAAGCTAGGCAAGCTTTCTCCAATGGCGTGTAACGAGTCTCATACTCTAGCATCTTCTTGCTCAGATAGTAGATGGATCTCTCCACTTTGTCCTCTGATTCTTGCGCGAGCATGCAGCCCATTGTAGTCTCAGTCACTGAAAGGTACAATATCAACGGTCTCCCTGGCTCTGGCGGTGACAACACGGGTGGGTTCTGTAAGTATTCTTTAATCTGTTCAAAAGCAGCTTGGCATCGGCCGTCCTACTGGAACTTCGTTCCTTTTTTCAGGAGACCAAAAAGTGGTTCACAAGTCAAGGTTAATTTTGAGATAAACCACCGTATGAATTGCACTTTACCCAGAAAGCCTTGCACCTCCTTTTCAGTCCTTGGTGGTGGCATTTCTAAGATGGCCTTGATTTTGGAAGGGTCGACTTCGATACCTCTCTGTGTAATCAGAAACCCCAGCATCTTTCCCGTTGTAACACCAAACGTACACTTCTGAGGATTCAGCCGCAACCGAAATTCTCTGATCCTTTGAAAGAACTTTTGCAAGGCAGTGTAGTGGCCCTCTCTTTCTTTGGATTTGACAATCATGTCGTCCACATACACCTCAACCTCTTTGTGGATCATGTCATACAATATTGTGGTCGCAGCCCGTTGATATGTAGCTCCATCATTCTTTAACCCAAACGGCATCACTTTGTAGCAGTAAGTCCACCACGGGGTGGTGAATGCAGTCTTTTCCCAGTCTTCAGGTGCCATCACTATCTGATTATAGCCTGAGAAGCCATCCATGAACGAAAGCAAAGCATGCCCCGCTGTGAAGTCCACCAACTCATCAATATGGGGCAAGGGAAAGTCGTCCTTCGGACTGGCTCTGTTCAAGTCCCTGAAATCCACGCATACCCGGATCCTGCTATCCTTCTTCAACACTGGAACAATGTTGGCAAACCAAGTCGGGTATTTAGATACCAGTAGGAAACCTGCATCAATTTGCTTGGTGACCTCTTCCTTAATCTTGATGGCCCAGTCGGGGTGGATCCTCTTGAGTTTCTGTTTGATGGGTCGGGCCTCGGGGTCAAGAGGGATCCGGTGCTGTACAATCTCAGGATCGATTCCAGGCATGTCTTCGTAGGACCACGCAAAAACATCTTTGAAATCTTTTAATAAAGCGACTAAGCGCTCGCGTTCCTCTAAAGACAACGTGGACCCGATCTGGACCAGCTGCGGGTCTTCTCAGTACCAATATTCATAGTAGTGATTTCATCCACTAAAGGTTTAACAAATCTTTCCTGCTCTTGATCAATTAATCGTTGCAAAATCGGAGGAATTTCTTCCTCGTCGTTTTTGTCAAAATTTTGAAAGTCCTGATTCAAGCAATAAATCAAAGGCACAGAAAAGTACTCAGAAACCACATCCACATCATTCTCATTAAGTACTTCCAAACCGTCCAATTCTTCTGTTACAATAGACTCGAAAGAAAAAGAAAAAGACGACCTAAACAGGACTGTGGCATCCGGGTTATCACCCCCAGGAATACCAGACTCAGACTCAGTTGAGCTGGAACCTAATTCCGACTCACAAGACTCGATGGAATCAGATCCCGGCTCACTACCTAACCCGGTGCTGCTTGATAAAAATCCCTCTTCATACTGCCAAATGAGAGAGGGTGCGATGGATGCATCCAAAATGTTTGCTGGTAGGCCCGCAACCGTTTCATTCCCGATCATGGACACCGAGAAGTTATCCCCCAAGCACTTCTGTTCGATCGGAGGATCTGAAAGTAGACAAGCCAGTGCTACCCCCATTTCGATTTCAATGTCCTCAGACTCCACTTTCTTGTTCTGCTCAGCCTCAACTAATGGGTCCGTCTACTCTTCGGCAACGTCACCCCCGGATAACTACAGGTCGAAGAAGATCTCAAACCCCGGCACGCGCTTCCTCTCCGCATTCAACCATGGCTCTAGGAAGCCACAAAATGAAAAGTCCTCCCTTTTCCGGACGAAGTGTCCGTTTAGGGTACCCTGGATGGGTCGGTGCATTAATTCAAAAGGCTTCCCTGCCTGCTTCGCTCTGGCTTTCCCAGCCATCTCCTTGCCTTTCCTTATCCAATCCTCTTTGGTAGGTAGATAACCCAAACCAAAGGTATGTGGGTTGTGTGGTACTTCGGCCAATGCTGCGACGCCCTTCCTCCGGCCACTCTTTCCTAATCCCATCCCGGGGATGTGTTAAAGCTTGTTCATGAGGTATACTGATTGAGCACTAACATACACCCCCTCATTAACAGCCAAAATGTTCTGCACGACTCAGGCCTCAGCCAGAGTGAAACCGGATAAGAACACTTCCTCCATACCGTGCTCAATTTCTAGAACTAGTGTAGATACCTCTGGCGGTGGATAGATCAATGAATTTCCAAAAACAATGGCTACTCCCTTTCCATGGGGGTATTTCACCATCTGATGCAAGGTAGAAGAAACTGCCTTCCCTTGATGCAGCCACGGCCGCTCCAAGAGTAGATTGAAAGTGGCGAGAACCTCTAGGATGTGAAAGTCAATTTCATGCTGCCCCGGCCCAACCTTGGTCTGAATTTTCACTGTCCCTATGACTTCTCTACTTGTGTTGTCGTATGCCCAAATCACCTGGGCTGTCGGCACAAAGTCCGCAGTCTTTAAACTAATTGCATAGGCAGTCCTTGCTGGACACACATTGATGGCGGACCCTGTGTTGACAAGCACCACGGGTATCCATTTGTTTCTGCACTCCACAGAGATGTAGAGTGGCTTGTTATGGTTCGCACCCTCAGGTGGTAGTTCTTTGTCGGAAAAAATCAACATCAGGGTAGCTCCTCCTGGAAAAACTAATGTCTATTGAGAGCTTGGCCTTGTCCATGGCCGATAGGACAGCCTGTCTGTGCAGTCGCGATGCCATAAGCAGTCCCCAAATGGAGTTGTCTGCCTGTATCTTTTTCAATTGTTTGAGTACAGCCTCATCTTCAAGTAGCTTCTTCTTCTGTTTTTCAGCTTCCTTATCCTTTCCAGACGCCTCTGGCTGATCTAGACGTAGAGGCTTGAAATATCGTCCACTTCTTGTCATATGATCGACCTCGCCGATGTACCAGGTATCGTCCGGCTGGTTACTTCCCCAATCCTCATCCGTGTGGGCAAGACATAGATCGTCGTCTTCCCACCACATTCCATCGACAGCCGACAGACACCTGTCCGGCTCCGGTATGATCACACTCGCAGTACTTTTCGTCCACATGCTCCTAGCATTCTCTGTCCTTGTACACGCAGAACTTTCAGTTTTCCTATGGGCTTTAGCTTTCCTGATTCTCTCAGAATCCTCAAACCTTTCCTGTTCCGACTGTGTCAGTACAACTGTCTGTCCAATAATTCCTGTATTCAAAATGCTCCGATCCTGAGCGAAATCCTCGACACCGGCACTCTCCGGCAATGTACTCTGCTCTTCGGCCCTTCCGGCCGTCATTGACATTCTCGCCCCTATCGGGCCTCGTTCTGGTTGGAATTCTTCCACAACATCCGGTTGATCATCCAACCACCCAGTAGCCTCTGTCGATTCCTCATAATCAAACCAGTTGACTGCTGCATCCCCTGGGTCTTGGTCATTGAAAAACTGGAGGTTGGCAAGGTCCTCTTCCATAGCCGTCAAATTATCTGTCTCCTGCTCAAATCCATCCCCTCGGATCATACACAGCTCTGCCCTCTCCGGCAATTCTACAATGGGCCGAACCTGGCCTACTGACAGAATATAATCACTCGGATTGTAGGCTTCCTTAGTAGAATTCCCAGATTCCTCAGATTCTGGCTCAACAATCCCATTCTCCTCTGAAATCATCCATGTCCCATCTTCGAAGGTCATCACCATTGGCTCTAGTTGGGTTCTGGAGATGTCCAACATGCACAAGTCAGTGCAGTCAGGAAGGAACACCTCCGACTTAGGTAGGTAGGAAGGAGTGATATATATGCTAGGATCGTAAGACACGGCCCCAGTCTGGATAAAATTGATTCTTTTGGGAGGTGGAGCTTGGTTGTGTGGTGGGAGAGGGTTTGTTATAACATTAGGTTTCTCAGGAGGCAAAATCACTCCGTTATCGATGAGATCTTAAACCTCATGACGTAATCGGAAGCACTGGTCGGTGTCATGACCGTGCTGTTGGTGAAATACGCAATATTTGGCTGGGTTGTGGGTAAGGGGAAGTCTTTCCGGGAATGGCCGCAGCTCTAGGGGCTTCAAGTGCCCTTTTTTGATTAAAACCCCCAGAGCTTTGGACAGGGGCATATATAGTGGAGCGAAGGTTCTTTGGTTTTTGGGTGGGTATCTGGTTGTTTGTGTATTGCTTCCGGACGCACCGGAGAAAGGCTTAGCTGCCATGGGTCTTGGAGGGGGAGGGGGAATGGTGGTGACCATGCTCACTTCTAAGGCTCCTACAGTTGTAACGCCGCTCGGGCCTGCATTGGTGTTGCGATTGAAAGTTCTTCTGGGTTGCTCCCGATCATTATCAATTAAGCCTTGCTTCAAGGCATCCTCAGTCTGTACTCCCATCTCATGCAGATCAGCAAAGGTAGGGAAGGGGAGCACGATCATTTTCTACATTAGCTTAGGCTGGAGATTGCACACAATCATCCGAATTTGATCTTTATCTGTGGGCCTTAGGGTCATCATTGAGGCCTTAGCCCTTCATCTGGTCACGAACTCCGAAAAGCTCTCTTTAGGCTCCTGCCTCGTTGTCTCAAGATCACGGGTCGTAATCTCCATTTGCGTGTTATATGAGTATTGTGCAATGAAGGCCTCAGCCATCTCGTCCCAGCTTCTCTTGACATCATCTTCTAATTTGGCGTACCAGATGGCCGCCACGCCCGACAAGGTCCGGCCGAATAGAGACAGCTTCTGCAGTCTGGTGAGGCCCATCGGCCTTAAGATGTCTGAAAACAAATGCAGGTGTACCATAGGATCTCCGGATCCATCAAACCGGTCAATGTGCGGCATTTTGAATCGGTCCGGCAGCGTCACAGCTGCGTCGGTGTACCCATCTTCAATATCAGGGATGTCTTGACTCCTTGGGATCTCTTGAACAGCTTTTCAAGCTTGCTCAACTTTAATGCGGTGGGATCTGTCTCAAACTCAAAGGGAGAGTCCGGTAGGTTGGTGGGTGTTTTGGATAACTGGGGTAGGATCTGGGGTAGGATTGGGGGCGGAGGTGGCCCTGTGGGAATGTCCGTATCATTCTAAACATTAGCTGTCTCCCCGAGTATTGGAACTCCTGGTGGGGGAGGAGCTTGATGCGAAGCAGATGCTTCGGCTTGCTATTGTAGCCTCATGATTAACTCTGCTTGTTCAATCATAACCGTGGCCTGTTGCTTGGCGAACTCCGCCTATCGGACAGCGTCTTGCTGCATAGTTTTCATGCTCTCTTGGAACTGGCGCACCGTCTCCTCTAAGCTCGCCATACGGCTCTGATCTGATTGAATTTCTGGTATATATTCCCTTTCGGCAGGAGAAACAAAACCCTGATCTCTACTATACTCAGGTGGGGTAGATAAAGCCCTCTGTACTGATCGCTGAACTGATATTCTCTACCTGACTGCCCTCCGTCTAGGAACCGGGGGTAATGAGTAGTACACTAGTTGTCCGTCTACCAGATCCTCAGATCGATGGGGTCGGCGACCTCTAATCCAGGGTGCTTTGGGAATATCTACTGGGTCAGAAGCAATCGTGCTAAACTACCTAGCAAAAAAATAAATAAAGCGATAATAAGGAAATAAACGACCAGACAAACGGACAGCATAACAGCTTAAATAAACATAACACATGGTTGGGCATGACAACACCCTGTAGATAAGCTGAGTACACTATTCTCAAACACTGATCATTATTCCCCAAATCACTGTCCCCAAAGCTGGATTTGATACTCGCAGATAACTTATTAAAATACTGGTGCCCGCAGGCCTGATGCCCAAACTTGCAAACTGATACGTGCAGTCTTGTAGAGGCCAACTCTAAGAGCACATAGTCGATAAGTGAGGGCCAAAACACCCCTATGTTGGGGTAGGGTTTCCTTGTCCTATTTGCTCAGGAGCTAGGGTTTCACTACGCACGCAGTGGTTTCAAACAACCTATAATCGGGTAAGCAACCTGTCCTAGTTTGGAATGGTCACTATGGATTCTGAATATGCACTAGGTCGAATGGTCAAAAGGGTGCCTCGGTAAAAACCGGGGTTTATGTTCCCATACTAGCAGAGCCCGCAACCAGTCAGCCTTATGGTCATGCCTTGACAAGGCAAGCCTCCGGCAAACCGCTCAGGAATAGAAGATGGCCAACACGGTGTCCTAGGCGTACCAATGCACATGCAATGCAAAGAAACACATAAGTGTAGTCAAAACAAGATATCATGAGTTCGAGTCAAGTTCTCTATTCTTCCCAGCAGAGTCGCCAGAAACTGTAGACGTCCCCGAACACCCGGGAGGATGAGTCCCGTTCTGTTCATTTTGGGCTCACTACAATTCGGACTCTAATTGTCACGGTTCTTAATCTGAACCAAAGAGTCCAAATCCGGCAAATCGTTTTGAAAAACAGATTTTTGTAAAGAAATGCCAAACATGGACTGCTTTGCCAGATACAGATACGCCACCTAAATATTTTATTTTGGGAGAATTTAGGAAACCCTGACTCGTTTGCCTAAGGCCACGTGTCCGTCATCACCAGAGATGCCTCGGCTCAGGAACTTGGATACGATTGGAGAAGGTCTACTATAAGCACCCCCTCTCGGCCGATCCGAAGATCGGCCTCTACTAACCATGATATCTTGTTTTGAAAACATTATGCGTTCTTATTCCGGTTATTAGCCTAGATTTACTATGTGATGCGCAGAGCATGCAAGTATAGACTGAATCGCCTGAGTTAGAACAAAACATTTCATGTTTGTTTTTTTTAAAGCAGTTTGCTACTCGTTAATAGGCTAAAATGCAGGTTTTGCCACCCTCAAGTGGGCTTTAGAAAAGATGATTTTTGCCACTATCAAGTGGGCTTAAAACTCATGGTTTTAATGCATTATTCCAATTCAGGTAATTCAACCTCCATCCACAGGCATTCAAGCAGTTATATCACATAAGCAAATAGCCTCATAGTAATCATGCTGTCATGGCAACACTCACACACATGCAAGGATGCTAAAGCGTAAAAGCTTACTGAGTACTTCAAGCCAAAACAAAAGCTATGTTAGAAATCCATGCATGATCCTGACTATACAGAAATGCCTAATGCAACACATGCAGGAATGTTCATGTTAAGATGGCTAATGCAACACATGCAGGAATGCGAATAAAATAGGCTCGGTTATTCTAAAATGGCATGCGAAATGCTACAACTAACACGTATTCAATTTGGAATTGAAACACAAATGCAGTTAGTATGATACGCTAAGCCCGATGCATGCAAGACAAATGTATGAATGCACGCATGCACGCATGCTTAACATAAGGTATGCTAATTTAAATATGTCCTAATACTAACCATTGAAAGCTAGTAAATAAAAGGGAAGAAAGAAGTGGGGTTGGAAGACATACACACACTCACACACACTTATTACACAATTGCCCTCGCTCGGAGGGTCCAAAAGAATAATACAGTCCGAATAATGAATCAACTATCCTAGCTAATTAATTATTACAGACCCTCTTATTTAATTAACAAATTAATCACAAAAATAATTTAAATATGAAGCTAAAGAGACTGCCGCAGCCCAGCCCCGGAATGCGCGAATGATGCATGCTTGACTCGTCTCGCCCGAAAACCCGTGCCATGCCACTGTTGCCTCTGTTTACACTGCCCTGCTCCTCTGAAAATTTGCACAAGTCCCAAGGATACTTCTCTGAACACTAGGGAGCATCACCAACCAAGTGGGAACACCACCAGCCGAAGGGAATGGTCATTGACCATTGGTTGAGCCACCAGCTAATTGTATTTGGTCGGTCGGCACTCCAAGTAGCCGGCCAGCTATTTCTTCCTGCAGAATCCTGCAGCTGACAACAGCAGAGGGCAAGCAGTGTATGGCATGGAATTTTCAAGCAAATGTGAGCATGGCTACACTCCCCATCATGCAATGGACTCAAGGGAGCATGACCCTCGGCCCTCGGGCCATCAATTATGCATTTTGATGCATGATGGCCTAAGAGGCCAAGTTTGCCATTCAATGTAAAATGCATGCAACAAAAGATATGAATGCCAACACCCTATCATATTGAGATCAAGGGCGTCGGCAACCGAGGATTGAGACGTGTTGCGTCACTTGGAGTACGAACACTCTCAATCCTCATGCTTGGTTTGACACCCCAAACCAAGCAATGCAATGCATGTATACAAACATGGTTCAAGAATGCAACATGAGGCTAAGATACAAAACATGCCAAATGCAATGCAATCTATTATGCAAGCATGCAATGTGCTAATCATGCAAGAGGCAATACAATGCAATTTAACATGTGATGCAAACATGGTACAATGCAAGCATGCAACGAGAGGCAACAAGTCAAACATACAACTATGTACAAGAATGGACTTAGACTGAAATGGGAGGCCTCAGCCACACCCTAAAACAGTGGCCAAAAGGGTTAAAAATTGCACAACTTATGCATGCAAGCATGCACACACCAAGGCCTATCATCTAAGCATGGAAGGAGACAACTCTAAGCATACTTAAAGGCAATATGCTTGGACATTAAACACTCATGTTAAACTCTGAAAAGCATGCAAAAGATGACACCAAGACATGCTAGGGATTGGATGCAAAATATAAGGTATTCAAGGCCACAAAAGAGAGCATTGCTCAACACCTACCCCAAGCAAACATGGCATGAACTAAGCAACCCAAAACAGAGTTTTTATGCATCAAAATATGCCCCAAAACCCACTGATATGGCAGCCCCAAAAACTTAAATACATACGCATGCACAATGCTCATTTCAAGGCACAAAAGGACACCTCTTCAAGGCATGAAAAGGGTGATGGATACAAGCATAGGAACATGGATTAGGGACTGAAATGGCATGTGAAATGACTCCAAATCATTGAAACAACCCAACTAAAACATGCTCATGACTCACACCCTCAAGGCTCACAAGCTAAAATACAAAGGGGCTATACCAAACATGATAAATATGATCAAATAAGCTCCCAACAGACCTTAAGCATGGTAAGACATGGCTAAGAACTTCACAAAGTTGGCCCAAAACATGAGAGCATAGTAGGTTAAATGCATGATGCACTTCTAGGCATAATGGGGGAATACAAAGCAAGTATATTACGCATGCAAGGGACCTTTAATCTGACCAAAAATAGAGGCATAATATGACCCAATAACACCCAAAAACCTCTGGAATGAAGCCAAGAACAACTAATCATACATGCTATCCTTATGGGCCAAAAATGTAAACAAAAGAGAGACCAAGGGAGAGGGGTGTCCCTCCCCTATGCAATACTTCAAAACCCCTTCTTCACTACTAAAAATCCACTGGATTTTAGGGGTGAGAAGGCCAATACACAAAAGTCCCCAAAACTTATCAAAGAGAGCACAAAAAGGGCCAAACAAGGCCTAAGAGGGGGAGATCGACCCCAAACAACAAAATGACCTTAATGAATTATCTTAAGCATGAAAATACAAGACTTTTTTCAGTTATACATGAATCTCAAATCAGTATGAAAAGCAGGTCAAAAGCTAGTGCAAGATTGGGGAATCTAAAGCAAAAGTGTTACCCTTGAAGAACACCTCAAGAACAGCAAGTCCAGCCACCTTCTTCTGATCAAAACCAGCTCAAAACCTCAAGAATAAACCCTCAACACCTCCCAAAGTCAAAGTATGGTGTAATGGTGTGTGTTTTAGTGCAAAAGTAAGAACAAATCACCCTTTTAGGCCCTCAAACGCACACAAATGAAGAGAGAGATGGAGATATAGAGAGAGACGATGTATATCAGATATATATATATATATGTATTTTGCTCTGGTTTTTCTCAACCTCCACAAAGGAGGAGGATGGGGCTCTTATATAGACCAACAAAAGTGTTAAGCTTTCAAGAGAAGCTAACAAAAGGGACCAAGGCTTCTTAAAGAAGCCAAGGCAAAGGGGCCAAGGCTTCCTGAGGAAGCTGGGACAGGGTTCAAGCTTCTTGAGGAAGCTAAGACAAAGGTCCAAGCTTCCTCAAGAAGCTAGACCAAAAAGGTGCAAAAGGGGCAAAACAGCCACACTCGTGCATGGGGAGGAGGGTCCGTGCATTCCAGCTGGCACAGCTGGCATGCATTATGCCTGTAAAAGGCAAAAAAGGTGGTACTGGCTAGTAAAAGAGGCCATCGATCAAACAGATGGTCGGCTGACCACACCAAATGCCGACCGTCCAACGTTATATTTCACCAATGGCCAGTAGCAAGAATACACAGCCGGTGGAGGTCAGGGGTAGCTAACAAGCTACTCTCTATCCTCAGGTACAAAAACACATAAGTCCTTGGTGCAAAACCAAGCACAGAACAAACAAGTCAAGAGATCCTGAGGCAAGGCGTGTAGCTGAGACCTCCGGGAACTCAAAACAAACAGGAACAGGGATGATCACCGAGCGTTCAAACGATGACGTCCAAGTCTTAAGGATGGTCAAAAATGGGGTGTCTACAGCAACCTCCCTCTATTCTTCACTCTTTCATTTGTTTTGAAAGTGGCTTTGAGCCCCTTGTTGGCTTGAGTGTGGAATTAAGACCCTTATGCCTGATGGTTTAATTCATTGGGGAGTTCATTACCAATACCATGAGGCCTCTTTCATGCTGAAGGTACTTGTGGTTTAAGCCCTCTTTCCATTAGAGTACACTTACCTTTTGGACTAATCAATTAAAGAATAGATTGGTAAGTTAAAATGTGTAAACAAAATGAACAAAGTAAAAGAGGTAAGATTAAGCATCTTCATGTTGCATTGCATGTGTTCAGATCGAACGTTAATTCGAACATGAGAAAAATGAGACGTTTCATACTCAAAGTGATGAAACGTGTCACTTTTCTTGGTCACCATCACCCTTGATCATGCATGATAGGGTTGTGGTTTTGTCGAGTCTTGTTTTGCATTCATTAACTTGTGCAAGCTTGGCTCCTTAGCCATCATGCATTGAAAATGCTTGGTTGATGGTTTGAGGACCGGGAATTACACTCCTTTGAACTTGTGTAATGATAAGGAGAGTAGCAATGCACACAAACCTTGAGAATACACTGCTTTGCCACTGTTTGCTCTCTGTTGCAGGAAAAAAGGGAAGTTCAGGGAAAGGGTGGCCGCCACTAGTAGTGGCTGACCGGCCACCACTAGCAGCCGACCGGCCACCAATGGTAGCCGACAGCCACCGTTGGTAGCCGACCGACCAGGAATGAAATTTTGCATAAGTGTGTTCCTGAGTTGGAGCAGAGGTATTTTGGAAGTTGGCGACACTGTTGGTGTTTAAACGAGTGCAAATAGAGGCATCCGATGGCAAGGCGGTTGTATTTTCGGGTGGAGCAACCGAGCACGCATGCGTCCCTCGCCCTCGAGGCCATTTAATTACTTTAGTTAGCTTAGAATAGCTAGTTAATTCAAATGTTGTAACTATTTAGTTAATTAATTCATTTTGTAATTAATTAGCTTAATTTGGTTTGTAATATTTAGCTAGTTGAGAATAGTTAGTTAATTTATTTCAATTGTTGTAATTAGCTAGAATAGGTAATTAGTTTTTGGTTTGTAATAGTTAGCTTAATTAGCGTAGCTAGTTAGCATATTCATTTGGACCCTCCTTCGCGAGGGCGTAATGCTGTAATAAGTGTGCGTGTGTGTGTGTATGTGTATGTCTTCCAACCCCACGTCTTTCTCCCTTTTATTTAATCACTTTCGATGGTTAGATTAGGGACATATTTTAATTAGCATCCCTTATGCTTGCATGATTGCTTTCATTCATTTGTATTGCATGCACCGAGGCTCGGCGCATCATTCAAACTGCATCGTAATTTCAATACTTCTTTGAATACGTGTTTTAATACATGCTATCAAAGTGTTGTAAATACCATGTTAAATAGCCGAGCCTATTAATTGCATTATTGCATGTGTTGTATTAGGCATTTTGTATAGTTAGGATCATGCATATTTCTAACTAGTTTATGTTTTGGCTTGGAGTACTCGGTGAGTTTTATGCTTTAGCATACTTGTATGAGTGTGATTGCCATATTACCATGTTTTGCATGCTTACCATGAGGCTATGTGCTTATTTGTTAAACTGCATGAATGCCTATGGATGAAGGCTTTATTGTTTGAATTGGAACAATTCAACGAATGTGAGTTTTAAGCCCACTTAGTTGTGGCAAAATCCTATTTTAAGCCCACTTGATGGTGGCAAACTCAAACCATTTTTCCAAACAAACGTGAGTTGAATTGTTCCAATACTTGCGATTTTAGTCTATACTTGCTTGTGTGCGTCATATAGTAAAGTTAGCTAATAACCGGAATAAGAATACATAATGTTTATAAAATGACATATCATGGTTAGTAGAGGCCGATCTTTGATTGGGTGAGCGGGGGTGCTCATTTCATGACCTTTCCCCCTCGTACCCAAGTTCTCGAGCCGAGGCAACTTTGGTGATGACGGACACGTGGCCTTTGGCACGAGTTAGGGTTTCCTAAATTTTCCTAAAAATAAAATATTTAGGTGGCGACTCTGTAATCTGGCAAAGTAGTCCAATTTTGACATTATTTGATTTAAAATCGATTTTCCAAAAAGGTTTGCTGGATTTGGACTCCTTGGTGATTACCAGTTTCACATTGCACTTTGTGAGACTAGATTCAGAACTACGGGAGTTCGAACTATGAGGCCTGCTTTTCAAACTCTTTCCGAAAGGCCAGGGCATGGAAAAAGGTGAGTCCACAGTTTCTAGCGTCTCTACTGGGGATTTAGAGAACTTGACTTGAACTCATGATATGTTGTTTTATCTACATTTATGTGTTTCTTTGCATTGCATTTGCATCGGTTCACCTAAGTCACAGTGTTTGCCATTTGCTATTCCTGAATGATTTACCGGAGGCTTGCTTAGAAAAGCTTGCCGAAAGGCTGACCGGTTGCAGGCTCTACCACGATGGGAACACAATCCTTGGATCTGGACTACCGTTGTACCGTTTGATCCTCCTTTCACTTCTCGGTGTTAGGTGTGAGAGGTATATTAGGTAGCCTTGCTGAGGTACCATTTTTGACCAATCAGCCTAGTTGCATATCGGAAGCCATAGAGACTGTTCCAAACTAGGACAGGTTGCTCACCCGAATGCAGGATTGCTCACCCGAATGCAGGATTGTATGACACCGCTTGTTTGCGTAGTGAATCCCTAGTTCCTGACGAAATTAGGAAAGGGTAACCCTACCCCACCATAAGGGTGTTTTGGCTCTCACTTGCTTGATACATGCTTTTGGAGTGAAACTCTACAGGAATGTATGTATCAGTTGCAAGTCTGGCTATCAGTTTGAGGGTATCCGTTTTGAGGCAGAAATTTGGGGCAGAAATCAGTGTTTGAGTATAGTCGTCCAGCTTAAGATTACAACTGTGTGTTGTTTCTGTCTGAACCGAGGTGCTGTGCGTTTTCTGATTTTTGTTTCTTTTGCTTTATTTTCTTTTTGCAAGGTAATGTTTCACAATTGCTTCAAATGAGGCAGTTACCCCCCAAGCTCTCTGGACTCGAGTAAGGTGACTTTATCGATCTGGAGATCTTGTAAGAGGACAACCAGTGTTTGCTTCGCTACCCCCGGTTACAAGACGAAGGAGAGTCAGACATAACTCACTGATTCGGTAGTTACCTTCCTTCAACGAAGTCCAATTTTCTACTTCCAGCTCGGAAAGAGAGTACACACCAGTTCTGATAAATCAGCACCCCTTAGACAGGAAGGAAGAAATGCTATGCCAACTTCAACAGACTATCGAGAATATGCAGCTTGACACTGCCCGCTAAGCGGAAGTCACCCCTCACCAAGCAGAAATTGCAGCCCAGCAGGCTAAGTTGATTGCTAGACTATGGCAACAACAGCAGCAGCAGGCTGCCTCTGCATCCCATCTACCTCCTGCAAACATTCCAATACCCAGAGCTCCTACTCCCACAACTAATGTCCAGGAAAATGTGGACATCCCAGTGGATCCGATTCCACCCCAGACTTCCAAAGCGCCGGTTTACCCAATAGAGGCTCCCTTTGAGTTTGAGGCTGACCCCACTGCACTGAAAGTAAGCAAGCCTGAGAAGCTTTTTAAACGAGCTCAGGGTGTTAATTCAATCCTGGATATAAAGGACGACTATACTGATGCAGCGGTGACCTTACCAGACAGGTTTAAAATGCCGCATATGGACCGCTTTGATGGCTCGTGTGATCCCATGGTCCACTTGCAGTTATTTTCAGACATTCTGCGGTCGATGGGCCTGTCTAGATAGCAGAAGTTATCCCTCTTTGGCCGAACCCTGTCGGGCATTGTGGCCATTTGGTACGCTAAGCTGGAAGATTCTATAAAGAGGAGCTGTGAAGAGATGGCTGAGGCCTTTATTGCTCAATATTCCTACAGCACTCAAATCGAGGTCACAACTCGTGATCTCGAAACAACTCGTCAAGAGCTGAATGGGCCAAAGGCCAGTTTGACAAATGGAAGATAAATGGGCCAAAGGCCAGTATGCTTGGAACCACAGTCACTTGACTTAAATTGTGTATGTATATATGTTAAATAGAAATGTGAATTGGGCCCAAGGCCATTTGAAGCATGTTGTTCTACGTACCGTTTGCATAACTCCTTTATTTGATATTGTTCACTGGGCTATTGCTCACCCTCATTCATGTGTTTGTAGGTGAGCCAAGAGAAATCCAAACCCAGTCTTAGTGATATCTGTGTGGAACAACAAAGGTTTTGAAGAGTCAGCCCTTGCGTCTCACGCACGAGACCCGTCTTCGTCTTTTTGTCATTCTGTTTTATTTTGTCATGTGGGCGAAGTCTTTGAATATGGTGTATATAGTTTTGATGGGTTGACTTAGACTATTATGATCCTGTATGTACAGAACCTTGTGTGGTACATATCTTGTTGTGAGTTATTAATGTACATATGTATGGTTTGTTATGATGTGCCATATAAGCACAGCTCTATGGACAAAGTTTTAAATTGCTTCCGTTTGGCCCCCGTTAACTCTGTTAAAATACGTTTGGTTTGGTTTGAGGCCGTAGGTAATCTCACGATTACTAGCCGATTATGTTCTTAACCCACGGGGGCGGGTTCGGGTCATGACAGAGTGGTATCAAAGCACGAGTTAATAACTCACACACTTGTCCAAAAGAGCAATAAACATCTAGAAAAGATCTAGGATGCATTCATGTGATAAGTATGAACTTGGAAGCATCGAGAATATGCTTAAATGTTTTGATATGAACAATTATGTGTTATAAGTTGTGATTTGCTTGCATTGCAAATTATCTAAATATGTATGCTCTTTAGTAGATGCATACTTGTGAATCTTTTGTGTGAAAAATAATGCAAGTTTAATCAGATGGTGAGAACAAGAGGAGATGAGACAGAGGAATCCTCTACTGCCAGAACAGACAGAATGGAAAGACTGATACAGGAAATGGCAGAAACTTTGAGACAGCAACAGGAGTGGCAACAATAGTGGCAGCAACCACATCCGCCACCTCCACCTCCGGCACCACTCGTGCCAGATAATCAGAATGATGATCGAATAATCGCTCTCACCATAGAATTCAAGAAAATGAAACCACCGCAGTTCCATGGTGGATTAGATCCGTTGAAAGCCGAAGCTTGGGTTCTCGGTATCGAGAAATTGTTTGAAGTGTTCCCTTGTTCGGAGACCCAGAAGGTGCTTTTAGCCACTTTTATGCTAGAAGATGAGGCAAGAAGATGGTGGATGTTAATGCGAGAAAATCACAGGGATGTGGATTGGGCGAAATTTTTGGAGATTTTCTGTGACAAGTACTTCTCGCAGTGTGTTCGGGATAGGAAAGTAGCAGAGTTCATGGAACTAAGGCAAGATAGCATGACTGTAGCCGAGTATGAGGCCAAATTCACCGAATTGGCCAAGTTTGCACCACATGTAATTGATACTGACTATAAGAAGGCAAGACACTTTGAAGGTGGGCTCCGAAGTGACATTTTAGAAAGAGTGAATGTCTTGAAGTTGGAGACTTACATTAGGGTGCTAGACAGGGCCATCATATTAGAAGCTAACATAGCTAGACAGGCTAAGCCACCAACAAAGTGGAAAGGCAATAAAAGACAAGGCTTCTTTTCAAAGAAGAAATTTTTGAAAAAACAAAACACGGGCTCCTTAAGTATTTCAAATTCTTCCCGAGACGCATCTCCCATGTGCAATATTTGTAGCAAAAGGCACCGTGGGGTTTGTTACCATGTGTCAGGGGCCCGTTTCAAGTGTGGTAAACAAGGGCACATGGCCCGAGATTGTAATCAGAACAGTGCGAAGCTAGCTGCTAGCTCAACTGCATCGATCCCAAATCCGGGAAATACTTTGAGACCTGCCATCACCGGGGATGCCGTGAAACAAGAGAGAGTTTTTGCGCTTGTTCCGGGCGATACGCAGAATGCCAACGCAGTTGTCTCAGGTACTATTTCTATATGTAATCAGGATGCTTTTGTGTTAATTGACTCTAGATCCATACACTCTTTTGTGACATATGCATTTGCATCTAGATTGAATAGACCCTTAGAATTACTGCCATATCTGCTATGTGTGCTTGCTCCATCTGGGGAATCTGTATTGTGTGAATCTATATACCGGTCTTGTGATATGCGCATTGAGGATGCTATCCTATATGTAGATTTGTTGCCCTTGAAATTTAGACATTTTGATGTAATTTTGGGCATGGATTGGTTGACCAAATATTGTGCCACCATCGATTATGTAACAAAACAGGCTGTGTTCAAACCACCAAAACAGAAAGAGATTGTGTTTGTGGGTAATGGGGTAGTGCCTCCACCTTATTTGATATCTGCAATGAAAGCATGTAAACTAATTAGGAAAGGGTGCCAGGGTTATTTGTGCTATGTGTTGTCTGAACAATCTGTGAATGTTGAATTGAATGATATCCCTATTGTTAGAGAATTCCCAGATGTGTTTCCAAATGAATTACTAGGGGAGTTAGTAGATAGGGAGATAGAGTTTACCATTGAAACTGTGCCAGGCACCCAGCCCATTTCTAAGACTCCCTACAGAATGGCTACTGCCGAAATGAAAGAATTGAAAGAACAGTTGCAAGACCTGCTTGACAAGGGGTTTATTCGACCTAGCACTTCGCCTTGGGGTGCACCGGTATTGTTTGTGAAAAAGAATGATGAAACTTTGCATTTGTGCATCAATTATCGGGAATTGAACAAGGTAACAATAAAGAACAAATACCCCCTATCCCGTATTGATGACTTATTTGACCAGTTGCAGGGATCACAGGTGTTTTCTAAGATTGATTTGAGATCCGGGTATCATCAGCTGAAAGTTAAGGCAGAGGATGTTGAGAAAACCGCATTCAGAACGAGGTATGGACATTTTGAGTTTCTTGTTATGCCATTTGGAGTGACTAATGCTCCGGCAGCATTTATGGACTTAATGAACCGAATTTTTAAAACCTACCTTGACGAATTTGTTGTGGTTTTTATCGATGATATTTTGATATATTCTAAAGATAGACTTGAACATGAACATCATTTGAGAACTATCCTACAAATACTTCGGGAAAGAAAATTATTTGCTAAACTAAAGAAATGTGAGTTTTGGTTGGATGAAGTTGTTTTCTTAGGGCATGTAATCAACAAGGAAGGAATTTCAGTGGACCCACAGAAAATAGAGGCGATTGTGAGTTGGCCTACACCGACCAATGTGATAGAAGTTCGTAGTTTCATGGGCTTAGCTAGGTACTACAGGAGGTTTGTGAAGGACTTTTCGAAATTAGCTGTGCCTCTTACCCAATTGCCACGTAAAGGGCAACCGTTTGAATGGAATGACGAAAGAGAAGCTACCTTTCATGAACTGAAAACAAGACTGACCACTGCACCAATTTTGACACTACCTTCAGGTACGGAGAATTTTTTGATTTTCAGTGATGTGTCTTATAAAGGTTTGGATTGTGTGTTAATGCAGAACGGAAAGGTTATTGCTTACACCTCCCAACAGTTGAGGCCACACGAGAAGAATTATCCAACACATGACCTAGAATTGGCCGCAGTTGTTTTTGCTTTGAAAATCTAGCAGCATTATCTGTATGGAGCAAAGTGTGAAGTCTACACGGATCACAGAAGTCTGAAATACTTCTTTACGTAGAAGGAGTTGAATATACAACAGAGGAGATGGCTGGAACTAATAAAGGATTATGATTTAGAGATTCAGTATCACCCCGGGAAAGCTAACACAGTTGCTGATGCCTTAAGCAGAAAATCAACGGGGAGTATGTCTTGTTTGCTTACTGAACAGAAAGAGATCTTGTAAGATTTTGAGAAGTCTGAAATCGAACTAGTGATGTGTGAACAGGGCGGGTTGATAGCCGCTGTTACAGCCGAGCCGACAATCATTGATGAGATCAAACAGAAACAGAAAGAGGATGAATTCCTCAAGAAAGTGATTGAAGAATTTGAGACGAGTCCAAAAGCAGAGTTTGGCATTGAAAATGAAGTGTTGAGATTTCGGAACAGAATGTGTGTCCCAGATATTCCAGAACTAAAGAAAAGGGTTTTAGATGAAGTCCACAGATACGTATTTGCTATGCATCCGGGTAATAATAAAATGTATCAGGATTTGAAACAAACCTATTGGCGACCTAAAATGAAGAAAGAGATTGCAGAATATGTATCTAAGTGTCTTCAATGTCAGCAAGTCAAAGCTGAACATCAGAAACCAGGCGGTCTACTTCAACCCCTCCCTATTCCTGAATGGAAGTGGGAGCATGTGACTATGGATTTCGTTGTTGGCCTACCTCAGACTTCTCAAGGTATGGATTCTATTTGGGTTGTAGTTGATAGACTGACTAAATCTGTAAATTTTCTGCCTGTCAAAACTACATTTAATGCTTATAGATTGGCTTCTAATTATATTGATGAGATCGTCCGTTTACACGGAGTTCCGGTATCTATTGTGATGGATAGAGATCCAAAATTTATATCTAGATTGTGGAAGACTTTGCAGGAAGTTATGGGAACAGAACTAAGGTTCAGTACTGCATTCCACCCACAGACAGATGGGCAATCAGAACGAACAATACAGACTTTGGAAGATATGCTTCGCATGTGTGCTTTGGACTTTCAAGGGAGTTGGGAAGACTATTTGGCACTTGCAGAATTTGCATACAATAACAGCTTCCACTCCAGCATCGGTATGGCACCATATGAGGCTTTGTACGGTAGAAGGTGTAGGTCACCAAATTGTTGGACAGAAGTTGGGGATAGAGTTTTACTTGGGCTTGAAATTGTGCAAAACACTTCTGAGAAAATCAAAACTATTCGGCAGAGGCTCAAAATAGCTCAGGACCGACAAAAGAACTTTGCAGACGTTCGAAGAAGACCTCTTGAGTATGAGGTCAGTGACCATGTGTTTATTCGTGTGTCCCCAATGAAAGGCCAAGTCAGGTTTGGAAAGAAGGGCAAGTTGTCGCCCCGCTACATTGGGCCGTTTCAGATTCTGGAAAGGCTTGGCCCAGTTGCTTATAGAGTTGCTTTGCCACCGGGATTCGAACAAATCCATAACGTGTTTCATGTGTCGATGTTGAGGGGTTACCTCCGAGACCTGTTTCATGTGATTGATTATCACCAGGTAGCTATTGATGAAAATATGGAATACGCCGAATGGCCAGAACAAATTGTTGATCGGGATGGAGAAAGTGGAATGGAAAGAACATTATGGGACGAATGCTACATGGGAAAAAGAGGAGGAAATGCGACTACGCTATCCACATTTGTTTCCCGACGAAGGTAAAATAAGTTTGGAGGACCAAACTTCCTAAAGGGAGGAAGACTATGATATCCCTATTCCGTAATATGTTAATTGGTCCTTAACATGAATATGATTGTGTGTTTGATATGTTTTTATGTGCCATTATGTGAAAATATGTGGTTTTGAATTTCTATCTGTTCACCGTAGGAATATCTGTTTGATTGTCTACTTTGGAAATTAAATTGAAGGTCTTATCGGCCACAGAAATCGAATTTGATTATGCCATAGTGATTGGCATAATTTTTAGAGCCTTCGGTGAAGTTTAATTGAAAAATGGATTCAAACCAGATTAAATTGATTAAATTGTTGAATTAGTGCCCAATTATTTATTATTATTAAATTGAATTAGTGGGATTTGTTGTATAAGGGCACTACACCCTTAATTCTCCTCCTTTATTGCATTTTGGCTGATCTTCAGCTCTAAAATAGAGAGAGGGTCGGCTAGAGAGAGGGAGAGAGAAAAAATTGAAGATTTGCTCAAGAAGCTTGAATAAATTGAAGGCTAGCTCAAGAATTAACCTTAATTTGGAGGATTAAAGCTCCTAGGTGAGTAAATTCATGAGTTTGAACTTGTAATTTGTGAATTAAAGATTAATTAGTAATCAAGAACAAGAGTTGTGCTTAATTGATGAATTTGAAGTTAAAATGCACATGCATGTATAGGATCACCGTGATTTTGCATAATCAAGCATGTATTAAGTTGAATATGGAAAAATAAGTGTTAAATCATACATGCAAGTATGTTTTGTTGAGTTTCATGAGGGTGAACACTATTTGCATTATCTAGGTTGTGAATAAGGGTAATACATCACATGCATGTATAAATTATAAGAATAGGAGCTTTGAATGCATGAATTTGCATGTTGAAAATGAGTTTGGTGTCAATTGGGACATGCATGTGTTTGATTTATGAAATTGAGCTCCATATTGATGTAAATGGATGTTTGTATCATGATAGCATAAACATATTTGAAGTTTGAGCCATAAAATGTAAGTTGGATTTGTTTGAATGCCGGATTTGAGCTCAAGAACACGTTCTGGAAAACCCATAAAATTTGATGTCTTCGTGCTCCCAGTATTTTTGTAGACTTGGATGTCCGCTCGAGCGGGGAACTTTTTAGACAGACCTTCAGCTCGAGCGCCAGATCTCACGCTCAAGCGTAATTTTGATGCATCCAGCACGTTTGCAGACATGGTGTCCGCTCGAGCGGGGTAATTTCACGCTCGAGCGGGAAGCCATGTAGAGAGGCCTTCCGCTCGAGCACTAGAGTGCACGATCGAGCGTGATTTTGACATATCCAATACTTTTGCAAGCCTCAAGGGTCCGCTCGAGCGGGGAAGTCCACGCTCGAGCGGGGACCCTGTTTTCAGAAATTTTGAAAAGACATTTTGTGTTTCATTTTTTGTTCTCTTTCACTTCTAAGTACTCTTAGGCATGCATTGGGCATTGTAATTGAGTTAAAGAGATAAGAATAAAGCCTGAAGAGGAAAAAGTGAATTTAAAACGGATTAAATTGTTTGTGACCCTTTTGTGTTCATGAAATGCGTAGAGTCGAGCTCCAGGGCTAACCAACCAACCGATCACTGTGAGTAATATCGATATTTTGAAATTGTCATTTGTCCAATTGCTTATTTCCTTATAAGGCTTATAAGTTTGCTAATTTGAATCATGGACAAATGCTTGAATGAATGGGCCAGAGGCCAGTTTGACATGAATGAATGGACCAGAGCCCAGTTTGACATGAATGAATGGGCCAGAGCCCAGTTTGACATTAATGAATAGGCCAGAGGCTAGTTTGACATGAATGAATGGGCCAGAGGCCAGTTTGACATGAATGAATGGGCCAGAGGCCAGTTTGACATCAAAGAATGGGCCAGAGGCTAGTTTGACGTGAATGGATGGGCCAGAGGCCAGTTTGACATGAATGAAAGTTGAATGGGCCAAAGGCCAGTTTGACATGAAAATCTGAATGGGCCAAAGGCCAGTTTGACAAATGGAAGATAAATGGGCCAAAGGCCAGTATGCTTGGAACCACAGTCACTTGACTTAAATTGTGTATGTATATATGTTAAATAGAAATGTGAATTGGGCCCAAGGCTGTTTGAAGCATGTTGTTCTACGTACCGTTTGCATAACTCCTTTATTTGATATTGTTCACTGGGCTATTGCTCACCCTCATTCATGTGTTTGTAGGTGAGCCAAGAGAAATCCAGACCCAGCCTCAGTAATGTCTGTGTGGAACAACAAAGGTTTTGAAGAGTCAGCCCTTTCGTCTCACGCACGAGACCCGTCTTCGCCTTTTTGTCATTCTGTTTTATTTTGTCATGTGGGCGAAGTCTTTGAATATGGTGTATATAGTTTTGATGGGTTGACTTAAACTATTATGATCCTGTATGTACAGAACCTTGTGTGGTACATATCTTGTTGTGAGTTATTAATGTACATACGTATGGTTTGTTATGATGTGCCATGTAAGCACAGCTCTATGGACAAAGTTTTAAATTGCTTCCGTTTGGCCCCCGTTAACTCTGTTAAAATACGTTTGGTTTGGTTTGAGGCCGTAGATAATCTTACGATTACTGGCCGGTTATGTCCTTAACCCACGGGGGCGGGTTCGGGTCATGACAAAAATGATGAAATATGAAATAAGTTTTTTACTAATTACCTTTGCAATTATTATTTTATTGTATGAATGATTTAGTACCTATACAACAGAGAAAAATTCTAATAATCATAATCTTTCAAAATTTTGAAATATAACGTGATTATAATTATTTTTTTACCAATTATATTAGAGTGATAAAAGAATGTAATTAAATATTTCAATGTAAAAAGTAAAAAGACAAAATTAAAATTTAATTATTTTTCATATTTCAGCTACTTGTATAGATCAAACAGCTTAATTGATACACGGTATTTAAATTCTAGTACATACCAACCAACGTTTTAGATTAAAAAATTTAGAATTTAGTTTTTCGTACTTAATTTTCAATTTCAATTTTATCAAACAACATAGTTTCTCACTTAGGTGAGAAAAATATAAACAATTATGATTTGTGATTATTGAGTTTGGATGAACATTATATTCTATTTTAAGGAGCACACAATTCAAACTTTTTTTAAATTTTATGTTGTCACACAATTTTAATTTTCAAAAATGACCATAAATGATAGAATTATTATCTGAATGAATAAATATGCCACAATTTACTAATGAGATTTTAAAATCAACTCATAGTTCGCATTCAAAGAACAACCTAACAATTTAGATATACAATTTTATGATATGCACTCTTTACTTGTAGCACTTGTACCCTTTAAAAACTTTTGGAAAGTGTATTTGAATCCTTTATTTTATTTTGGGGATCTTTGGTGTTGTTGTATCTTGGTTTTGGATGAGTGAAAATCGATTTAAACTTATTGGGATTGGTTGTTCGCACTTGTTCTTGTCAAAAGTTCCTTGGAGACTTAGAAATTCTATTCTAGGGTTGACACCAGTCATCCTAAGGGTCGACCCTTACCTGTTGGTGAAGTTTCTGGAAATGTTGCTAGAATATAGGGTCGACACCAGTCTGGGGAGAGTCGACCCTCTTATATTGCAAAATCTATGTTAGTTGCTGGAAATTAGGGTCGACCCCCTCCTATCCAAGGGTCGACCCCCTTGCTTGCTGCCAGATTGTCTTTTCTACCTGAAGGGTCGACCCCCCTGGCCCAAGGGTCAACCCCTGCGTGTTCTTTTCAGAATTTTGGGGTTCAAATGGGCCTTACCTTTGGGGGTTTTGGACTTGTCCTTTTTATTTGACTTTAAGGAAATATTCTTCTACTATAAATAGACCCAAACCACTTTCCTCTTATTACTTTTTCTCCTCTTTTCATCTTAAACCGTGATTTCTCTCTTCTCTCTCTAAAACTTGACTTTTCGCACCTAGATCTCTAGATCTACTCACCTAGAGTGATCTTTTCACCATGGTCCTTTGAGAAAGATTGTAAATCTTGTCAAGGGCTTTCTATTGATCCAAGTAGTTCGTGGTTTCGTCACCGGTGATTTTTGGATTGTTTTCTCTTCGCTTCAAGAGGTAGGAATTTCTTTGCTCCTTTCCAATACTTCGTCTATAGATAGACATGTGGTAAATTTTATTGCATAAAAACCATATTCATTATGGATTTTCTTGAAAGCCATGAAAGGGAATTCTAGTGTTTGATATTTGTGATTGGAGTTGTTAAGTTGTTTGTTATTGGGTTATTTGGGAAATGATTTACTATGTTTGCGAAGAGAGGGATGAAAGCCCTAATTTAATATTATTGATATAATGGATTTAAAAGGGAGGAAGTTGAATAATCTTTATATTTTGCTAATATGGGTTGTATAATTGTGTTTATATCAAAAGAAAATAAAAGGAGAAGTAACCACGGTGTTGGTATTATTTTAGACTAATCACGTGAAGTTGAATTGAGTTATGATTTTGGTACCAATGGAATTGGTTTTGTAAAATAAAGAGGATGGGTTTGGTTTTGGTTTTGTAAAATACAAGAATGAATTCTTAGAAAATGGTTGGAGTTGTGTGGATTGGAAAATAAAGAAAAGTGGTCTTTTTGAAAGAAAATGAAATCATCACCCTTTGTAAATTGATAATGAACTTGAGGTTGGATTTTGGAACCTTTACATATTATCACTTTTATTGGACTGAAAGTCTTGCTGGAATTGGATTGCTGTCCTACAAGTATTTAATACCTTTACTTAGAGGTTTTGTCCTTGGTCATCGGTGGAGGATGGCATTGTTGTGTTGAATAATATCGTGTATGTATTACACTTGTGTTATTATGCATTATAGTATATTGGGTTGGTTGGGAATGTGCTTACGCTTCGAATAAGAGGTACCATTACCTTCTAGCTAGCGCCTGGAGAATTGGTCGCGCTTAGAATAAGAGGTACCAGTACCTTCCAGCTAGCGCTTGGAGAACTTGGCAAAGGTACCATTACCTTCCAGCCGGTGTCTGGTAAATTGGCATTTCGTTATAAAAAGGTGTATCCCTGGCTTGGCATTTTGTTATGGAAAGGTGTATGCTTGGCTTACCATGCTTAAGGCAAGTAGAGCGGAACTTGTTTATCATTATTGTCTCGGTATATCTGTGTATATTATGGGTTATGATGGTTATGGTTCTGGAAGGCCGAGTTGCCTCATTTGTTGAGCAGATAGTTATTGGTTGCTTGTTGTTTTTCCTTTTGTACTGAATGTATTTATGTAAAGACATGAATGTGTTAGAAATGGACACAAGTATTGCATTGAGATTGTGAATAATGTGAAGGACATCGGATACTTGTGAACATGTTTCAAAAAGGCAAATCAAGTGTACATCCGAAAAATGGGAGAAAATGTAATGGGCTTTGTGAAATTGTTTTCAAGAACTTGTTATTGTCATACGAATTTTGAAAAAAGTAACATCATGAAAGAAAAGCAAATGCTTATGTTGTTGAACGAAATGAATGATTTTGAGAAAAGTTCCTATATAAGTATATTTCTGTTTAAACCATCACATCATGTATATGATATGATCTAAAGCATTCATGATCATAGCTATCTATATGTTGTTATTGTTTAGGATCATATTGGGATCCCTATTGGACTTTATGTTCATCCCACATTGCTAATCCTTTTTTAGGCGAACGTCGAGAAGGGTTTCAAGATCGAGGATCTTCTTTATGTGTTGGCCATAGGGCCTTTTATTTGTAGGCGGAATGGCATTGATGTAAAAGGGTTAAACGCTTTCTTTTAATTTAAAAGATGTAAGCCTACGGACAATTTATTTATTTTTATCTCATGTTGCATTCATTTCATATTCGAATGAGAGAATCTTTAATAATAGTACTCGTTAATGTATTAAATTTCTGCGCATGATCTCTGAAGTTGTGTTATAATGAAGGATTTGGTAACGGTATCCGTTGATATAAAAAGTGGGGCGTGACATTACTAGTAAATAAAAAGGTCACATAACATGTTTCTTTTTTTTTTCTTTTTTTTTTACAAGTATTTTATATATAGGTGTACAATTTAAATATTTGAAAAAAAATGATACAATAATTTTTGTTTACAGAACATGATTTTCAGGGCATATTTGGTGACGGTTATCTTTGTAATTTTCTATTTATATTTACAAAAATTTTAAAAACTATACACAAAAATTTATTTAATATTTGTTTTCATTTTAAAAAAATTAATTTTCTATTTATATTTACAAAAATTTTAAAAACTATACACAAAAATTTATTTAATATTTGTTTTCATTTTAAAAAAATTGTAAATAGTTTATAAAATGGGGCATTTATTTATAAATTTCTCTTTATCTTTTTATGTTCCACTTAGTTCAAATTATTTTCCTATATTTTAATAAATCCTATAAGCACTACAAAAAATTAAGGTCTTAGAGACCAAAATTTAGGGACAAAATTATTTTTTAGGGACCAAATAATTTTGTTTCGAAAAGTGTCGTCATTATATTTTTAGCAACAAAAATTGAACATTAATGATGAATTATTATCCTTTCGGGACCAAATTTTTTGTCTCAAAAAATAAACTATTTTGAGACCAAATTATTTTGTCCCTAAAAGTCTATTTATTAGTGACATTTTCAAAATTTTGTCGCTTAAAGCTTTGTTTTTGACTTTTCGGGATGACCTTTTAACGACTATCCTCACAACGATGGAAATTGGTCCCTAACTGTCTTTTGCCACAAAATTTTCACTTTTAGAGATCAAAAAATTTGATCTCTAAAACTCTTATATGTTGTAGTGGAGTGACAGTTACCAAAAGGGAAAATTAGTGAAGCATTCCTTCCAACTTTGGGTAGTAAGAGAGGTCCAATATATTTTTTTTATTAGCTAAGGTCACTTGATAAAATTTCTCTGTAATCATATCAAAGAAATTTATATCTTCTCCGTGTCAAATTTCTCTATGAAAATGAAGAGACCTAAATTTTCATAATTTCTTGAAATTATTCAATTGAGACCCTGAATTCTCACCTTATCGCAAATTTAACCTTAGAACCAAAAACGCATCGCAGACGAACTAGTACAAACCCTTCTCGATCCCCGTAACTTAGTAATCAATTCTCACACTCTAGTATTAATTATTTAACTCCCTAATTATAGATTAAATGCTCAAAATCCTAATTTTTGATTTTTATCGTTTTCATGTGGTTATTCACCTTTTAATTCAAACCGAAATGGTACAACCTGAATTATTTTTCCTATCATTATTTTAATTACATCTAGAATAGATACTTTAATTGAGCTCATGCCCTCACACTTTATTGAAATTGCACTTTAACTCCAAATCATTCTTTATATATATAATAGGTACAATCCATTATTATAATATTTTTTCCACCAAAATATCTACAATATATATATATAGGCAAATGTTTGGTGGCCCAAATTTTTGTTGCTCAACTAACTCGAATGTGTCAAAACGACGTTGTTTTACACTCAAAACAATGTCGTTTTGGGTGTTTCGAGCCATTCGAGCCATGATTTTTCGGGCCACCTAGGATTGTTGATACATATATATGATTTTGTACACAAAAATAAATTTTAAAAAAAATCTCAAAATCACCCCCACATGGCTACCATATAGATATAGGTGTATTAGTGTGTACTTTTGGGAACAACTAGCTTGAATTAAGAAAGATTTTTTACCAAAACCCTTGATTCTTGGAGCATTGTCTTGTACCATCTCTCAATCTAGTTCTAACCTAACTAAATCAAAACTAAATGATATTTCAAACCATAATTAACTCTATTAAGCAACCTCTATTCCATTACTCCCTAACTAAATCAAAAACTTTTCCATTCCATCACAACCAAGATATTTAGGACCTTTCACCACATTTTTACTATAAATAGACCACCATCTCCTTGCATATTCTACATACGCAAACACACACACATACATACTATATTTCAACAAGGGAGAGAGGGGGAGAGAGAGAGAGAGAGCTTTGGGAGGAGGAGGAGGAAGAAAAAGTGAGCAAGCTTGCACAACACCACCCTTAGACAAACAAGTAAGCCACAACACAACCCTCTCTTTTATTTTTTTCCATTAAAATACATAATCTTAGAGGTTTAATGTATCATTTTCAGATGTGTATTCATAGTGTTCTTATGTTTGAATAAAATAATTACTGCCTTATCTCCTTCCTTACTCGTATTTTTAGTTAATAAGGGCAAAACTATCTTTTTCTACCCACTTCTCACATTATTTCCAAAAGCATACCTTCATTCTAAAAATCTGAGTTATTTATATACTATTTAGCGTGCTTTCATCATAAGAGAAGTGGAAAATTACTCATGTTTCCCTCATTTTCTATTACTTTTCTTATTTCAAGATTTGAACAAGAAAGATTGGTATTTTCAGCCCACTTTCAAAAATTCTAAAATTCAAAAAAAATGCTCTTGACCACATTTTTATATCAAAACTTCGTTAGAGTGTTAGATTTCAAGTAAAAATGGTTTTGTTGAAAAAAAAAAGTGAGTGGTTTAAGAGAAAATTCGATTTTCATAACAGTCGACGAATTTGTACAGTACTAGAGTATTTCTTAAATAACTAAAAATCTAGGTAAGCTATCACATTTTTGAAAGATAATCTAGAAACTATATAAAATTCTCTACAAAATAGAAGGCCAAGTTTGGAAAAAATCTAGAAATGTTTCTTAAATTGTGATCTATAAAGTGTATCTAATTTAGAAATTTATATTTGTTGATGATTTCATACTTTTAATTTCATAAATGTGCTTCTTATCACTTGTTTGGGCATTCGTATGACTTTTACATTATTATGCCTATATTTCTTTACCATGGTTCTTTGATGATGCTCACACGTGTATAGAAATTATTATCTCAATAGCTTGTTCTAACCTTAAGTTAAAACATTTAACTCAACGGAAAACTTAATAGGGGTGGTATTGGGTTTTCAATCACTTGAATAATTTTATGAGATAATATTGTATGGATTGATGAGATGCATTCCCCAATTGAAGTTAAAGTTTTGTACAAGTTGTGTCACGGTACTTGAGTTGGCTTAGGTTTAGAACGTGTTCCTTTATATCAGTCATACGGTGGTTTTGCTGAACACAAATGAGAATGCTTGTAGGACATCTGAGAATTCCTATGGCAAACCAGGTCTTGTAGCACACAAATGAGAATGGTTATGGCACAAATGAGAATTCATGTGGCAAACCAGAACACAAATGAGAATTCTGGTGGCCACAACGGGTTGTGACTATCCTGTATTCCAAGATGACACGACCTAGGTATATAACCCTAGGAGTGGGGCATCTGGAATGGTGAGTAGGAAACGATACCGGTTTACCTAAAGCTAAGTTTGGAGTGCTGGGTAGAGATGGCATTCCACGGGGAGTTTCCTAGCTCATTTGATATTCTAGACTCGAGTTTCATGGTTCTGTATTGTTGTTCTTGTCTTATGCCTCTTTTTCCTCCTTAAGTTTGGCTATTGGGTTGTATTAGTTGTGTTTGGAACAGGTTAGTAGCTTGGTTTTCAAACTTTTGTTGCCTAGAATTTTACTCCTATGCTCGAGCGTCACTTCCTGCGCTTGAGCGGGCTTTGTGAACTCTCAGTACTTTTGCAGGTCTACAAAACTACTAGGAGAGTGTATTCTGCACTCGAGTAGTGTTTCCTACGCTTGAGCGGTCTCACCTCAAGTGGCCCTTCTTGTGCTTGAGCATTGGCCTTCTGTTTGTAAAACTACTAAGAGTGTGCATTCTGTGCTCGAGCGAGACTTCTTGCGCTCGAGCGGAACAACTTATTGTGTCTATACGGTGGTTTTGCTGAACACAAATGAGAATGCTTGTAGGACATCTGAGAATTCCTATGGCAAACCAGGTCTTGTAGCACACAAATGAGAATGGTTATGGCACAAATGAGAATTCATGTGGCAAACCAGAACACAAATGAGAATTCTGGTGGCCACAACGGGTTGTGACTATCCTGTATTCCAAGATGACACGACCTAGGTATATAACCCTAGGAGTGGGGCATCTGGAATGGTGAGTAGGAAACGATACCGGTTTACCTAAAGCTAAGTTTGGAGTGTTGGGTAGAGATGGCATTCCACGGGGAGTTTCCTAGCTCATTTGATATTCTAGACTCGAGTTTCATGGTTCTGTATTGTTGTTCTTGTCTTATTCCTCTTTTCCCTCCTTGAGTTTGGCTATTGGGTTGTATTAGTTGTGTTTGGAACAGGTTAGTAGCTTGGTTTTCAAACTTTTGTTGCCCAGAATTTTACTCCTGTGCTCGAGCATCACTTCCTGCACTCGAGCGGGCTTTGTGAACTCTCAGTACTTTTGCAGGTCTACAAAAATACTAAGAGAGTGTATTCTACACTCGAGTGGTGTTTCCTACACTCGAGCGGTCTCACCTTAAGTGGCCCTTCTTGTGCTTGAGCATTGGCCTTCTGTTTGTAAAACTACTGAGAGTGTGCATTCTGTGCTCGAGCGAGACTTCTTGCGCTCGAGCGGAACAACTTATTGTGTCTGGCACTAGAGCAGACTGTGTGTATATCAGTTCACAACGGCCACTTTTTATATCACTTTTTCATCTCTCTCTTTCTCTAAAACATTTCAAAATCCTAAATCTAGAGCCTCTCTCTCTAAAACCTACCTTCTCTGTACAACAACACTTGGATCTATCCATCTCTCCACCCTACTCCCTTTGTTAAAAAGGTAGAGCTGACCTAAAGCTTTGTTTTCATCCGAATAGAGTTGGATTTTGGCTTCCTTGAGGTTTTTTTTCTCTCTTTCCTTGGTTTTCTAACTTCGAGGTAGGGATTTTCTACACTCTTTTTATGATTTTTAACTTAGTTATTTGTTTTTCATAAACAACATTGTGATTTTGGAGGATTTTGAACAAATCTAGGATTTGGTTTGAAATCAAAAGTGGGATTTTTAAATGGTTGTATAGAAAATGGTTGTAGGAATAGAAATGAGGTTGAATTGTGAACAAATTGTTGATTTTGACCCTTGGGTTGGATTTTGGAATAAAAATGGGTTTTGCCCTAAATGTTCCAAACATTTATTTTGTATAAATAAATGGAATTAATGTTGAAAATGTGGAATTGGATGGATATTGATATGGATGTTGGAGTTAGATATGTATTATCACTCACCTTGAAATTTGGAAAAGTTTATATACATATTGGAGATTTTATATCTGTCTAGAAATATCTATTTTGGGTTATCGGTGGAGGATAGTTATGATTGTTGTAGAAATTACATGAGGATTAGGTGAATTGAAACTAAATTCCCATCCATGTGCACTAAACATTGTTGATCACTTATTACATTGCAAATGTATATGGTTTCGATAAAAAGGGATGGATATGGAAGAGGTGTGTATCACAAAATTAAGTTAGCCTGTGTGCCATGGGTGAAAGTACCGAAAAATGCACGTATACATGGATGCCGGTTTCCGCGAACAAAATATCCGTAAAATGGCAATAGTAGCGCTTGTATAGGCTACGTTTACATGGGTGCCGTTTGACAGTCTCCCGCAGATGAAATACCTGTGAAAGGTTGTATCAGTTGAGAATCCCCCTTGTTTTCTATTGTAAAGAATGGGAATTGAGAATCGTGATATAAATTGAGCATGGCATGATTTTGAGAAAGAAAATGTAAACCGTTTTGTCATGAGCATTGCATATGCATTTCACCATTTTATCTTTGTTAAGATTCATATATTGTGTTAGATCATCTCTACTGGGCTTTGGCTCACCCTATGTGGGAAAAACATTTCAAGTGCTGATGATATGCCTCTGCCAAGGCACTAGCTTGGGAGGATTTGGAGCAAGAGCTACTTTTGTTGTGTTTGTTCTGTGTAGCCAAGGGCTTTAAATGTATTGGACTTAAAGTCCACTTTTGTTGTAACCAAGTCTCGTCTTGGAAATATGCAAGCCCTCAGGGCATTTTTATCTATTTATCTTCCCTTCTCTCTTTTAACTTGCAACATATGCTATAGATTCAGGGCTAGGCTTTTATGAATGTATGATGCATATGTTTCTCTTTTGTATATCATATTGGATTTAATGGAAGATACCCCTAATATTGTTGTTGTCATATATTGGATATTGTGGATGGATTATTGTAATTATTTCGAGGCATTACAACATTTAACTCACCAAAAAACTTAATAGGAGTGGTATTGAATTTTAGATCACTTGAATAATTTTTTGAGATAATATTGTATGAATTAATGGGATGCATTCCCTAATTGAAGTTAAAGTCTAGTGCAAGTTGTGTCGCGGTACTTGAGTTGGCTCAGGTTTAGAATGCGTTTGTAGACGTCCCCAAACACCCCGGGAGGACGAGTCCCCCCGTTCTGTTCGTTTTGCGGGTCTACTACAGTTCAGGACTCTTAATTTGTCACGGTTCTAAATCTGAACCAAAGAGTCCAAATCCGGCAAATCGTTTTGAGAAAACAGATTTTGAAAAAGAAGTGTCAAACATGGACTGCTTTGCCAGATATAGAGTCGCCACCTAAATATTTTGTTTTGGGAAATTTAGGAAATCCTGACTCGGTGCCAAAGGCCACGTGTCTGTCATCACCAAAGTTGCCTCGGCTCGGGAGCTTGGGTACGATTGGGGAAGGTTAGCTATGAGCACCCCCTCTCGCCCGATCAAAGATCGGCCTCTACTAACCATGATATCAA
>NW_021026251.1:688044-771457 GCF_004153795.1 Camellia sinensis | reverse complement strand
TCCTCGCTCGAGCGAAGGTCCAAAAATCTGGGCAGCAACACTAGGCTCCCAAACACAACCAACCTGTAACAAACCTGCCCAACACATCCTATAACTCAATAAGACGTAAAAAGGATGCAAACAAGATAATAAACAACTTTCAACATCCACGGACACATGTCCGGATCACTGTACAACAAGGGTAAACCCGGGATCACTATAGTAGAGCTGACCTAGAGCTTTGTTTTCATCCGAATAGAGTTGGATTTTGGCTTCCTTGAGGTTTTTTTTCTCTCTTTCCTTGGTCTTCTAACTTCGAGGTAGGGATTTTCTACACTCTTTTTATGATTTTTAACTTAGTTATTTGTTTTTCATAAACAACATTGTGATTTTGGAGGATTTTGAACAAATCTAGGATTTGGTTTGAAATCAAAAGTGGGATTTTTAAATGGTTGTATAGAAAATGGTTGTAGGAATAGAAATGAGGTTGAATTATGAACAAATTGTTGATTTTGACCCTTGGGTTGGATTTTGGAATAAAAATGGGTTTTTCCCTAAATGTTCCAAACATTTATTTTGTATAAATAAATAGAATTAATGTTGAAAATGTGGAATTGGATGGATATTGATATGGACGGTGGAGTTAGATATGTATTATCACTCACCTTGAAATTTGGAAAAGTTTATATATATATATTGGAGATTTTATATCTATCTAGAAATATCTATTTTGGGCTATCGGTGGAGGATAGTTATGATTGTTATAGAAATTGCATGAGGATTAGTTGAATTGAAACTAAATTCTCATCCATGTGCACTAAACATTGTTGATCACTTATTACATTGCAAATGTATATGGTTTCGATAAAAAGGGATGGATATGGAAAGAGGTGTGTATCACAAAATTAAGTTGGCCTGTGTGCCACGGGTGAAAGTACCGAAAAACGCACGTATACATGGATGCCGGTTCCCGCGAACAAAATATCCGTAAAATGGCAATAGTAGCCCTTGTATAGGCTACGCTTACATGGGTGCCGTTTGACAGTCTCCCGCAGACGAAATACCTGTGAAAGGTTGTATCAGTTGAGAATCCCCCTTGTTTTCTATTGTAAAGAATAGGAATTGAGAATCATGATATAAATTAAGCATGGCATGATTTTGAGAAAGAAAATGTAAACCATTTTGTCATGAGCATTGCATATGCATTTCACCATTATATCTTTGTTAAGATTCATATATTGTGTTAGATTATCTCTACTGGGCTTTGGCTCACCCTATGTGGGAAAAACATTTCAGGTGCTGATGATATGCCTCTGCCAAGGCATTAGCTTGGGAGGATTTGGAGCAATAGCTACTTTTGTTGTGTTTGTTCTGTATAGCCAAGGGCTTTAAATGTATTGGACTTAAAGTCCACTTTTGTTGTAACCAAGCCTCGTCTTGGAAATATGTAAGCCCTCAGGGCATTTTTATCTGTTTATCTGCCCTTCTCTCTTTTAACTTGCAACATATGCTATAAATTCAGGGCTAGGCTTTTATGAATGTATGATGCATATGTTTCTCTTTTGTATATCATATTGGATTTAATGGAAGATACCCCTATTATTGTTGTTGTCATATATTGGATATTGTGGATGGATTATTGTAATTATTTCAAGGCATTACAACATTTAACTCACCGAAAAACTTAATAGGAGTGGTATTGGGTTTTAGATCACTTGAATAATTTTTTGAGATAATATTGTATGAATTAATGGGATGCATTCCCTAATTGAAGTTAAAGTCTAGTACAAGTTGTGTCGCGATACTTGAGTTGGCTTAGGTTTAGAATGCGTTCCTTTATATCAATCATGCGGTGGTTTTGCTAAACACAAATGAGAATGCTTGTGGGACATATGAGAATTCCTATGGCAGACCGGGTCTTGTAGCACACAAATGAGAATGCTTGTGGCACAGATGAGAATTTGTGTAGCAAACCAGAACACAAATGAGAATTCTGGTGGCCATGATGGGTTGTGACTATCCTATATTCCAAGATGTCATGACCTTGGTATATAACCCTAGGAGTGGGACATCTGGAATAGTGAGTAGGAAACGATACCGGTTTGCCTAAAGCCAAGTTTGGAGTGTTGGGTAGAAATGGCATTCCACGGGGAGTTGCCTAGAACGAATTTGAATAATTGTTATTCCTAAAAACTAAAATTTATTATAAACTCTACTTGATTATTGCTTTCGTTTTATGATATGACCATGCCATTGTTGTATTGTGCATTAGATTGAGAAAAATGGACAAGGTGTGTATGCATTCACTGTGCATTCTAAACTCATGACGTTTCATGCCAAGTATTGAAGATGATTATCTGGGCAAAGATGAAACCAAAACATTTGAAAACATTTGGCTATCATAGAAGAAGTTAGCAATTGTCTTTGTTTAAGTCCATCTGTTGTCTTATTTTTGTTTTGGGAATGTAAAATTGATGGAACTTTCTATTTTGTAATTAAGTTATAGCACTGTAATTATTATTTTGCTTATATATACATATATCTTTTGGTGAACTTGTCCTTATTTTTATCCTTCCATCAAGTTATATAAACCTTATCTTAATACCTTGTTAAGATCTATTAAAAAGGTAGCTTTGCTATATTGACTCCTTCGATTTTTCCTGAGATCTTACTTGGTTATTGACCAAAGGACTCATTAGTGACGTTTCCTAGACTCGTAACCTTAGAAAAATCTTGTATTTATTTGTTAATACATTCTCTAAAGGTAAAATTATCTATAAAATACCTTAAATATGAGAATTAGGATTTAGTGGATCAAATGTCCAAATAATAGGACTTTATTGGAATACAAGAATATATTATGGACCAATTTAGATACAAGTACTTGAAAAAGAATTCTTAATAATTTTCCATTATAAAATTGTCATGACCCAAACCCACCCCTAGAGATTTAGACCAGAACCGGCCAGTAATCACTTGATTATCTACGGCCTCATACAAACATAAAGAATAATTATAATAATGGGGAACAATGATAAAGTCCATTAAGCTGTGCCAATATGATCAAAAATATAGTTTGCTTACAACATAGCACATTTACACATTTACATGTCCATGCAAACCTTCCATACTTTAGTTACATATCTTAAAACCATCATAACAAAATCAAAACAAAAGTCATAACAAGATATAAGTTAAAAACAAAAACTCCATTTTAGAGACTCGACCAATCGAGTTCACAAAAATAATTCCCAAAGCAAACTCTATGGTTAGGCTCCACGCTACTGATCACCTACATATACATACATAACATAGAGTAAGTGAAGCTCAATGAGTAATAATACAGTAAAGAGGTTTAAATGAATGAGCCCATTATCAAAGTAAATATAACATCATCAATTTGTAATGGTTTCATGATCATAATTACAGAATGACCTTGGGTTCACTGATATTACAGAACAGCCTCGGGCCCAACATTTATCGGAACGGCCTTAGGCCCACATATAGTACAAAACGGCCTCAAGCCCACATATTAACAACTGTTCAGAACGACCTCAGGTCCAATCATAAGTTATCATATCAATAACAGAACGGCCTCGGGCCCACACATAGTTCAGAACGGCCTCGGGCCCAAGCATATCATAGTATAAACGGAATAACCTTAGGTCCACATTGCATATGTCATATAACATTTATGAACCTCATTCATTTTGATCAAAACACAATTTCGAAACAAATCACCGTTCATGGATCAAAATAGGTAATTGAGAACGTATCTTTACAATACTAATGTCTTTACAATACTAATACTCACAATGCGTTTGATCTTGCGGCGTTTCCGTCGGCACACGATCTACATAACATTTCACATATACACATTTGACAAATAATTCATTCCACTTTTCTTTTAATAATTCACAACCTTTTTCAATGGGTTTCTAATTATCATTTCATTTCCTGAAGGGTTTAAATAAGGTTGAGAATACGTTCAGAGGGTCGGCCAGGTCAACAAAAAAAAGCAAAATTTTTCCCCTACTGGCCGCTAATATGGTAGGCCTCATAGCTCGAGCGATCAGGCTTTGCTCGTATGGAAGTGGTGGTCGCTCGAGCGAGCAAAATGCAACCCACAGATTTTGTTCATGTTTCGCTCATGCATAGCTCGCAGCCACACGAGCGGTCTGGGCAAAAACCATTTCATACTCATTTCCAAGCCCAAATACATGAAAAACTAACTCAAAAACGTGATATACTGACATGATTCAAGTGTAATCTCAACTCAAACACATCAATTTTGCTTCTATGTCAAAATCAAGGTCTCATCGTTTCTATAAATTCAAGAATCATATGATCAAGTTCAAAATACAAATATATACATGGATGATCTTCACACAAATTTTTTTTGAATGAAAACCCTAGAGCTCATTTCATGAATTATTCACAAGATTGTACTCAAATCAAACAAAGTTGAATAGATTAAGGCTCAATTTCTTGAATTTACTTCAAACAATCACACAACCTAAAACCCTAACTCATATAGGTTAAAATCTCCAATTTCCGTTTGATTTTAAGCAAAAAATGAGTTATTTACAAGGATTTTAGATAGATTTTCATACCTTAGCTCAAATCTAGGGATTGTCCCTTGAATATTTTCCAAATCTATATCTTCTCTTCTTCTTCTCTCTAACTCTCTCTAGCAAATGCTCTCAATAATAGATTATCTCAAGATAGCTATATACATATATAACTTAGGCTAATTAAACTCAATTAATTCATTACAAATTGTAATTTTACAAAATTTCACAGTAGGCTCTAAAAATCATGTTAAACACAGATATGAAGTCGATTTTGGTTTTTGGCACCTCTAAGGCTTTCAATTTTCAGTGCAAAGTTGTAATTGCAACAGATTTTCCTACAAGTAACAGATATAATGTGAAAATCACATAAGTAACATGCAAATTCATACCAAACACATGGTCACATAGATAATTAAGCATAATACGGGTTGGGTAATCACAAAAATTTAGTAAAATTCTGTACCCTAAAAAAAAATTTACTTGTATACAAAAAGAAAAAAAATTATTATTTTTTATCCCACCCCCTTTGTCTATCACGCTCATCACCGCTATCAACCGCCTCCACCTCTAACCACTGCCATCGATGATCTCTTCAAAAAATAACCTTCCACTTGTGTCAACCACCTTTGGCTACTACTTGTCAAAAATCACATTCGACTGCCATTTCCAATGGTTGACCACTATTTCTGACAATAAGCAACCACTTTCAACCATCATCTCTAGTCACCACACAATAACGTTCAATCACCATCTCTGCACAACCAACAATCGCATCTGAAAAAATCAATGATTGTTAACAACCACCTCTGCTTGCCAGCCACCACTTTTACTTATTTTCAAAATAAAATTTTTAAAAATAGGTATTAAGCATGTTTTTGTTGCATTTTTTTATTAAGAATAAATAAAATATATTTAAGAGAAAATTGGTGATAAATCCATATTTTCATCCCTATAAGTCATCAAGGACAATGTTGATTTTATTGGGGACACGAGGACATTTGTTGGTCAAAAGGACATTACTATTTATCTGTTGAAATTTTTGTTTTAATCTATCTATTTAAATCTTTTTTTTTTATCTATTCAAATTTGTATCTATCTGTTGAAGTTTACCAAGCCTATTTTTCTTATCTATTGAAATTTGCCAAGATTGTTTTTCTTATCTATTCAATTTTTTTTATTCTATTTGTTCAAATTCTCATACATATATACATATTATACAAGAGAGAGGTCATATCTGTCAAAATCATTTTTTATTTGCTCGAAACCCAACTCACTCTACTAGTACTACTATTTCTCTCTCTATTTACAAAACCAGAGAACAAAAGATATATAGAATTGGTGACCATCCCTTTATCATCAACACATATATATGTAGAGAAAGAAAAAGCATCTACGGTTGCTACTTTGCTATCTTCGCTACCCCTTTCCTCCTCAGCATAATGGGAAATAAGATTAACATTTGAGTGATCCGATGCCTTTACTAGTTAGATGATAACTTCATCAGTCGGATTTAACCATTTAAGAACAACTTGTCTGCCGAACTCTTTGATCCATTTCCTGCTAAACTGCTCGTAGAGAACTTAGAAGAAAATTCAAACTCAAACAAGCCAGACTTAGTTGACAAAGAAAAATCAAACCTAGGAACGATGGATAACACGAAGTGTAGAGGATTTGTCGAAGCATTGAAGAAGTAGCTAACGACGAGGCAGCCACGATCTAGGCTTGAAGATGCTAAGACGTACGGAGTGAAGCATGTGCTGTCAATTTCTTTGCTAAGACGGTGGCTTTCGTATGCACTGTTGGTGTCGCTATTGTTGGAGGAGTGAATGTCTAGTTTGAAGACGTTTGGCTCACCATTGTTAGGGTTTGAAAATAGCATTATTGGTGTCTATTTGTATTTGTGTGTGTGTGTGTGTATGTGTGCGTGTGTGTGCGAGAGGGATAGAGAGAGAGACAGAGAGAGATATGCATTTCTTCTTGTTCATGAAGCTCTCTATTTGTTCAAATTGACATCTCCATAATCAAAACCATCTAAGAGAGATATGCATTTCTTCTTGTTCATGAAGCTCTCTGTCTAATTGTTGCGCGTCCAACCAGCTAGTCAAATTCATTTTAGTCCTACACCAAGCCCACCAAACTCTCTCTCTCTCTCTCTCTCCTCATCCCTCACACACACACACACACATACACACACACACACACAAATAGACATCAATAATGCTATTTTCAAACCCTAACAACGGTGAACCAAATGTCTTCAAACTAGACATTCACTCCTCTAACAATAGCAACACCAACAACGCACACGAAAGCCACCGTCTTAGCAAAGAAATTGACAGCACATGCTCCACTCCGTACGTCTCAGCATCTTCAAGCCTCGGCTGTGGCTGCCTCATCGCCAGCTCCTCTACACTTCGTGTTATTCATCATTCCTCGGTTTGATTCTTTCTTGTCAACTAAGTCTGGCTTGTTTGAGTTTGAATTTTCTTCTAAGTTCTCTACGAGCAGTTTAGTAGGAAATGGATCGACGAGTTCGACAGACAAGTTGTTCTTAAAAGGTTAGATCCGGTTGATGAAGTTATCGTCTAACTAGTAAAGGCATCAGATCACTCAAATGTTAACCTTATTTTCCGTTATGCCGAGAAGGAAAGGGGTAGCGAAGGTGGCGAGGTAGCAACCGTAGATGCTTTGTTCTCTCTCTAAATATATATGTGTGTGATGATAAAGGGATGGTCACCGATTCTATATATCTTTTGTTCTTTGGTTTTGTATTAGACAAATAGAGAGAGAAATAGTAGTACTGGTAGAAAGAGAGAATTGGGTTTTGAACAAATAAAAAAAGATTTTGACAGATATGACCTCTCTCTCTCTTATATAATCTGTGTGTATGTATGAGAATTTGAACAGATAAAATAAAAAATTGAACAGATAAGAAAAACAATCTTGGCGAATTTCAACAAATAAGAAAAATAGGCTTGGTAAACTTCAATAGATAGATACAAATTTGAATAGAATAAAAAAAAAAGATTTGAATAGATAGATTAAAATAAAAATTTCAACAGATAAGTGGTGATGTCCGTTTGACCAACAAATGTCATTTTGACCAATAAATTTTCAACAAATGTCCTTTGTCCCTAATAAAATCAACATTGTCCTTGATGACTTCTAGGGATGGAAAAATGGATTTATTATCAATTTTCTCTTAAATATATTATATTTATTTTTAATAAAAAATGCAAATAAAAACATGTTTAATACAAATTTAAAAAAAAATTATTTTGAAAATAAGTAAAAGTGGTGGTTGGCAAGTAGATGTGGTTGTTGACAATCGCCGATTTTATCAGATGCGATTGTTGGTTGTGCGGAGATGGTGATCGAAGGTTATTGTGTGGTGACTGGAGATGACGGCTGAAAGTGGTTGCTTATTGTCGGAAATAATGGTCAACCATTGGAAATGGTGGTTGAATGTGATTTTGACAAGTAGTAGCCAAATGTGGTTGGCACTAGTGGAAAATTCTTGTTGGAAGAGATCATCGATGGTAGTGGTTGGAGGTGGAGACGGTTGATGGTGGTAGACAAAGGGCGTGGGATAAAATATATATATCTATATTGTAAGCAAGTAAAATCATTTTTTTTATGGTACAAAATTTTACTAAATTTTATAAGGGAAATTTATTAAAAAATTCTTTTTCAAGTACATAGTATCCAAATTGGTCCATAATATATTCTTGTATTCCAATAAAATCCTATCATTTGGAAATTTTTGTTCAAATTCTTGTCCTAATTTTTCACTTTTTATCTGTTCATTTTATTTAATCTGTTAAACTAGAAATTTATTTTTTGTATTTGTTAAAGCGAATCACATGTAGTCTGTTAAACTATCTTTTTTGAGCCAACTTACGGCTTCTGGCTTTTAAAAAGTTATTTTGGACTGTTTGGTTAAACTTATTTCAAACAGCTTCTAATTCTAACTACTTATTTTAAGTCAAAAAAGCTAATTCTGAAAAGCTGCTCACCCCTTGCTTCTGATTATCAGTCTTTGTTGTGGACATGTTAATTCACGGTTATACTCTTAGATTTTTTTATTTTTTATTTTTTTAAAAATAGAAAAAGACACAAATGGACTATAAAATTTTCTTATTATTTGTTATAAGAAATGTAGACAAATAGTGAATAATAAAAAATAAAAGTTAATTGAAAAAGCTACTTCACAGCTTATTTAACAAACACTACTCAGCAACTTAAATCTATAATCAACAACTATACCAAACAGATTAACAGTTTTTGATTAAAGTCATAATTTATAATCTTTTAAGCTATAATCTATAATATGTTTTAACAGTTATACCAAACATGACCATTCTCCTCTACCTCTTTCGCTGCCACTCACGGCGGACCTCGACTGTTGTATGCCGATGTTAGGGCAGACGAAGCGGCGGAGAAGAAGAAACCCTATTAATAATTTAGAGAGGTGAAACAAATAGAGAGAGAAAAGTGATTTAGAGAGAGAAAGTGGATTTGATTTTTAAATAAATAACACGTGAAGCAGTAGGTTTAACAATTACATAACGTGAAGTATATTAGAGAGGTGGTAGTTTGGTTATTTTATAAAATCATGTCCTTACGGACTAAATAGTTTTTGTGTGGTTCTTTGGGCAAAAAAAAAAATTGAGAAGCACCCGATAATTCTTATAATTGTACTAAAAAATTATATAATATTTATTTATAAAAAAATGTACACAATAATAGGTAATAAGGTCGACGTGTACGGTTGTTTTGGGATTAGCTTATTTTTATTTTTTATTTTTTTGTTTGTTTTCGTCTTTAGTTAATTTTTTTTTAAAATTTAGGTTTCTAGATTTTGCTTGATAAGACGAACCGAGAAATTTTAATTTTTTAAAACAATTTCAAAAAAGACAAAAATAAGCAATCTTTTTTGGGTTATTTTGGATTTTTCAAATTTTTTTAAATTTTTAAAAAAATATACTTATAAGATTCGTTTCGACAAGGCAGATCAGAAAAATAAAAAATTTTGACATAATTTTGAAAAAAATCACTAAAGACAAAAAAATTTCAAAAAAAAGATGACTTTTTTTGGATTGCCAAAAGATAAAAAAATTGTTGGGTTAATTACAAAAAAACTTCAAAATTTCACGCTTTTTTCACTTTAAACCCAGCGTTTTAATTTCAATAAATTAAATATTGGAATTCCATTAGTGTTTCAATGTGCCACATCCATCCATCTTCGTCCGTGTAACGTAACAGGAGTTTCAATTTCGACAAATTAAACGTTGGAGCTCCATCCATATTTCAATGTGCCACATCTTTCTATCTCTGTCCGTGTAATGTAACGGAAGGAGTTTAAAATAAAAAACATGTAAAATCGTGAGGTTTATTTTGTGATTAATTTTTTTTATTTTTTTTATTTTTAGTATTTTAATTTTAAAAAAATATTTAATTATACATAAAATCTTAAAATCTCATATATTTTTCACTTTAAACCCTAAAATAATTTTTCGTTACCTTACACAGATAAAAATAAATAAAAAAAACACATTTATCAATTTAGAATAAAAAACACGTGAAATTTAATTTTTTTTTTCTTTTGTAATTAATTCAAAAAAAAATGTTTGAGAGCTCTAAACTATAAGTTCTAATGGAGTTTTAGGAAATGGAACCCCACTAACTGATGCGATGTTTTGATCATAATTTTTTTTTTTTTTTAATTTTTACCTCATCAGTGTTCTATCAAAATTTGTAAATTAAAAGGATGAATCATTATTGTTAATCCAAAACTGTTTTATTTCGCGTGTCATTTCTCTCTTTCACGGCATCCAAACCCGTGATTCTTTTCTCATTAAAAGAAAAAAAGAAAAAGAAAAAGGATTGTTAGGTTATACTTACCACAAGCACTCGAGTATTCTCTCTCCTTTTTTAATTGCAGGAAAACTTGAGAAAAAATGATGGGAAGATGCTCGATTTCATCATCGGAAAAGGCACAGTTGTTCCAGACCTTGAATGGGATTCAACAACTTTCTCAATCTCGTCGTTTCAAGGTAACCACCCTCCTCAATAATAATAAAAATAATACTAACCCAGTATTACATTTACATCATCAACATTTATCCTAAATAATATTTATACGCTAGTATGTATATGTTGCTTTATTTCTTTATTCAATTTTAAATTTTATTTATTTATTTATATTATATATTTCAAAAAAGCATCAAGGCCCTTTTCAAAGTTCTCAGTTAATGGTGTCTTCATTTGATGGCCTCTGCTAATGTTGAAATTTTAACATATTTAAAATGATAATTGTTTAAAAATATTTTTTAAATATTTTTTTTGTTATTAAATTTAAATATGGGCAAATTACACTAACGATCCTTATAAATTGAGATTCCTGATATTTTGATATATTTGATCCTGAATTTTGAATCTTGTTCCAAATATAAGAATAATTGAAAATATTATTGCTCAATTTTAAGGGTAAAGTCGTTAATTTGATAAAATATAAATTAATTTGATAAAAATAAATGTTAATTTTTTTTTTTGAATTTTTAAATTTTTTTTCTAAACACTAAAGATAAAATGTAAAATTGATAAATTTTTATACATTTATTTATTTATTTCACCAAATTAATTTTTATTATGTGTTTGGATGATGATCATGTAATGGATAGTTGCTTTTATTTTCATTAAATTAGTTTCTATTTTTCTAAAAGTCAAATATGGCGACACTTTGATATCAATATTAAACCAATCCATTAAATCAAAAAATCCAAAACTAAAAATATTTTATATATTAAATATATTTGATTACACATTAAAAGCGTAACAACCATCCGTTACATGATGATCACCCAAACACATAATAAAAATCAATTTGGTAAAATAAATAAATAAATAAATGCATAATAGATTTATAAATTTTATATAATTTTATCTTTGGTGGGTAGAAATAAACCAAACCAAACCTTAAGTCCCATCAAATGGGGTCGGGTACGTGAATCATTCTTCTCCACGCGGCCCTATCAAAGGCCATTTTATTAGTCAAATTAAGTAGATTCATATCTCTATTTATAACGCTAGTTAACGTTAATCTAGGCTTACCCCGTCCCCTAACACTTTCATCTACCGTTACAGTATCGCATCTCTTCACTACTGCCTCTGTTGGTCTCCGTTGAATATGACCAAACCATCTCAAATGATTCTCTCTCAACTTATCTTCTATCGGTGCTACTCCTACCCATTCCCGAATACACTCATTCCTAATCCTGTCCTGTCTAGTCTTACCACACATCCACCTTAGCATCCTCATCTCAGCCACACTCATCTTATCTACATGTTGTTTCTTAGTTGCCCAACACTCCGTCCCATACAACATAGCTGGTCAATAAAACTTACCTTTTTAGTTTTAGTGGGTATTCGTTTTATCGCACACAATACCAGACGCAACTTCTCCATTTCACCATCCCGCCTTAATTCTATGGGCCACATCTGCATCAATTCTCTCCCGCTGTTGTGATAATCGACCCATAATAACGAAATGTTCACTCCTTAGGCAGTTCTTGATTCTCAATCTTTCACTTCTCCTCTGCTTATTTTTACTGTTACTAAATTTACACTCCATGTACTCTGTCTTAGTTCTGCTTTTTTCGGAATTCTTTAGATTCAAGAGCTTTTCTCCAAATCTCCAACATTTGTGTTAACCCCTTCTTTAGTCTCATCCACTAATACAATATCGTTTGCAAAAAGCATACACCATGGCACGTCATCCTGAATATTTATCGTCAACTCGTCCATAACTAAAGCAAAAAGAAAAGGACTTAAGGTAGATCCTTGGTGTAACCCTATAGTGATAGGAAATTCATTTGTCTCTCCAGCTGGCGATCTAATAGTGGTCACCACCGCTTCATACATGTCCCTAATCATGTCAATGTAGCCTTTTGTCACCCCTTTCTTCTCTGACACCCACCATATTATATCTCGGGGCACTCTGTCATATGCTTTCTCAAGGTCGATAAACACTATATGAATGTCTCTTTTCTTTTCTTTTGGTGCATAGAAATAATTTTCAAAAATTCAAAAATATTTTTTGACATTTATTTTTGTCAAATTAGTTTATATTTTATCAAATTGATGACTTTACCCTTGAAATTGAGCAATGATATATTCAATTGTCCTTATTTGAAATAAATTTCAAAATTCAGGATCAAATGTGTCACAATTGAAAAGTCAGAGACTGAAGTGATACAAGCCCCAAACTATAGGGACGGTTAGTATAATTCATCTTTTAATTATCTACTACTACTAGGTTAAATGTATTTTTGCTTTTCGATTAGTTCTACCTCTTCAAATGCAATGATTTTGAGACACCCTTGAGATTTTGACTATAGATTTATTTTGGACTGGTTTCTGGGGCTTTCATGTTCAACTTATTTTCACTCAAAATAGGCCATTTACTTAGTTCTTATAAGAAGAGAAATTACATGGAAAATATTATCTGTACTATTTACATTTTAGGGCAAACTTCATTGTAACACACTTTTTATTTCATGGAATGCTGATTGTATTACTTGATAATGAAAGATTAAAGATATAAAAATTTTAGTTCCAGGAACTTCCTAAGCAAGATATCCAAGCATTCACTCATAGGATATAAATGATTTATAGTGGGGAAACCCTTCCAAGCAGACGGTAAAAATCCACCGATGTAGTCCACTAGTAAAGCAAATCAAGTGCAAGTTACAGGACCCAAATCAAGATCCTACCTACTTAAACCCAAAGCAGTTTTGTAGTCCAATCTACTTGAACTTTGGCAATCTACTTTTTACTAGCACATCATGAACCCACAATTATGAAGCATCCAACCTTCAATCCACAAATATCTTATGTGCTGTCCTTGACAATGATTGTGCGTGTTTTATGAATGTGTAGCACTCTCTAAGATTCTCACCTAACTTTTATACTCACAATACTATAGACCTAAGAACACTTAAAAACTCAATGATAATATCTCTATGTACCAAACTCTACACTGAAGTCATAAGAAACTATGTAAAGTTCAATGAAAAACCTAAACCAGCAAGGAATAAAACACACTACGACTCAGGTCATATTCCCCAAAACATAATGCGTTCAAATGAAATAGAGCACAGTTTGAACAGTGTCTTTGGATTCAAGTTTCTGATATGAAATGAAACTCAAGAATATCATGCCTTCTTACGAACCACTGGAGCGTTTGGACGATGAAGCTATTGGTTTCACCTCTATAGGATTTGCAATAGACATTCTATTCTCATTTGAATGGGGTCACTTGCATTTGAACACAAGCGCCAATGTTAAGCAACAAAAATAAAGCTAGGAAAAGCTAAGTAAAAACCAATCTATGGGGAACTGATGTGAACTGTCGACAAACTTTATTAACAAAATATGATAGCAAGACTTATGACAAGACGTAGAATTGAGACTTATGACGTTCAGTCCAAAACAAGGAGTTTTTAAGGAAAACTCGAATCTGAACAGTAAAGAAACACAGCAGTGGAGGGATTAGAAGTAGACGTAGTTCGACTCCTCAAAACCCAAACTTCCAATGCTTGAAACCTTAGCTGGGGGTGGAGCCATGTCAAGCTATGTTTTGAATATTATTTCTAAAAAAAAAAAAAAAAAACTGACTTCTCGCTTACCTCTTACAGGTTCTTTTTAAAACTAAAAAAAGTGGTATTCAAAGAGTTCCTTAAATGCTCAACACATGAGCCCAAGAGAATTAATGAACCTGAGCTTATTCAAAGTCCCTGAATGACCATTCCAACTTCCTCATTTAAAACATGTATAAAATAATTGCTGGCAGCCAAAACAATTTAATATGAACAGCAGGTTGCGTCAGAAACTAAGGTCCAACACCATTAATCATGGTTGTTAAAATTGGGATCCTATGTAGGATCGATGAGAGGGTTTCGTGGATCAGATCATAGCATCGGATTGAGAATCGTAAGGTTCTACTTTCTATTAAAAATAAAAATGCAAATAAGGATGATGCATATTAAAAATAAGGTGAAAAATTACAAATCCAATGATCCTACTTACAATCCTACCTACAATTTTACTATGGTCCTCTATAATCCCACACGATCCTACACAATCTTTGCACAATCCCACACAATCCTACTTGTGATCCCGCTATAACACCAATTCTATAATGATTTGGATGATTTTGGAAATTTAGGATTGTAGGATCCAACGATCTGGATCCTGATTTTGGTAATCATGCCATTAATTATTCTAGCTATGATCAAATTAGATTGACTAAGGTCACAAACCATCCTTCAAGATAAACACCAGAGGTATATGTATACAACATTTAATGAGATTGTTTGTACAAATATTTCAACTTAAATATGCTGATGCACTCGCAGGCATGGTTCTTAGATCAGTTTGGTGTTCTTCATGATGGGAAACAACCTTATCCTGGTGCAATTTCAACATGTATGTTCTCATCTATTAGCTTTGGCATTTTGGTAAGCGTGTTTCAGTTATATTGTTAACTGTTTGCTTTGCAACTAGTTTTATGGTACACCGTGTGATTGCTTTTAAGTTTTAACGTTTCTAGTTTGTGTAACAGTGGAAAGGCTAGCTACCAGTGGTGCCAAGATGGTGATAATCAGTAATTCCTCAAGACGTGCATCAATAACCATGGAAAAGTTAAAAACCCTTGGATTTGATCCCTCTATGTTTCTAGGAGCCATCACAAGTGGGGAATTAACTCATCAGTACCTGCAAAGGTTGACTATCATATTGTCATCACTATCAGCATCATTTTTTGTTTTTGGTCATGACCATCATATGTTTCATAACTAGACTATAATGACTAGTTTTAGTAACATTGTCAACTGCAATTGGTTGTCGATACTATTTTGGTATTTGACCAGTTATTTTCCAAATTATATTTTGCATTTTCCCACCAGTAAAGCAAGAGTTGACTAATATCATGTATCCTACCCAAGTTGCAATTGAGAATGAAATGAAAAATTGCTCTAATGTGCATACTTCCTATTACTCATATTGTTCAATTATACTTGTTCTCTATTCATGGCCATGTCCAACATGTGGAAAAAAAGGAGAGAGAGAGATCAAATTCTCTGGAAGACTTTTGAAGGTCTCTAATAGTATAATATTCAGACATAGAGTTTTTTGTTTTATTTTGTTTTTTTTGGTGACAAATGAAATAAATTGAATATGTTGGGGGGGGGGATGCAATGGACAATATTAAACTTAATGCCCTTAAAAAAATTGGTACAAAGAGAGGAGGATAGGACAATGTCGAAAGGCAATAATGAGAAATTTCTGAAATTGCTACCACAATATTATTGGTGGTGGTAGGGTTAAATCTTTTCCGTTGAAGAACATTTGGGAAGTGGGGTTTCTATCTAAGTTCTGTTCCACAATATTATTGGTGGTGGTAGGGTTAAATCTTTTCCGTTGAAGAACATTTGGGAAGTGGGGTTTCTATCTAAGTTCTGTTCACTATTCATAATTTGGAAAGGGGAAGATGTTGCCTAGTTGGTGTTGCATGTGTTAGTGAATCAATCTGGGATCTTTTGAGCTTGTTCTTTTCTATGTTTGGCTAAATTAGTTCTGCAATTCCAGATTTAGTATTTTGGTTGTATGAATCTTGGGCAACGGTTATGATGACAAGCATGGAAAGAAGAAAAGGCCCAGTCTGGAATTTCACTTGGACTAAAGTTTTGGAATAATTTTGAGTATTTAATTTTGAGTATTTATTTGTCTATTTTGATTTAGCATGCTACTGGACGAATTTTATATCATTATATTAGATTTTAGTAGTTAAGTATTATTTGCTAGATTCAATAATTGCTAGTCATGGTTAGTAGCTTTGTTACATGGACTCGGGTACAGGATGTCAGGTGCGGGTATGTATCTAGAGGTCGGACTCATCAAACCATAAATTTAAGGGTACGCGGACTTGGCAAAAAAATGTGAAATTTTTATATTTTTAATCAAGTTAGTGAGATAAAATGCTGCTATATGTAACTTGCAGTGTCAAAAAGACATTTATGGCAATTATACGACAATATGTATATATAATAATAGTGTTATATACAATTATATAAGAAGTATTCGTTGAAAAGTATCTGACATATGTACCATACCCTTGTCCGAATGTTGAGTGTCCGACATGGATATTTGATTTATTTTGAAGAGTCTGTGTAACATAGGTTAGTTGTCATAGTCCATGGGTCATAAATTGGGGCAAGAGATATTAGTTGAATTTAATTTGGTGTCCAAGTTAGTCTCAAATGGTTTCAAATACCAAAGATTCTTAGTCTGAATTCAAGTTTTAGTCCTTGTAATAGAAATAGGAAAGTCTTTAGCCCATAAATATGTGTGTTAAGTTATGTGCTTGAGGGTAATAGTGTCATTGTACTTATTCCCTTATTATTATAAATACATGTATTTAGAGAGGTAAGCAACCTAATTAGGTTTTATACCTTCTCTTCTAATAAATCTTTGGTTCTCTTTTTTCTCTCTTTCAATTCTTGTGTTTCATTCTTAACTTGGTATCAGAGCAAAGAAATTTTTTTCTATTCTTTTATTTTTAGTTTTTTAGTTTCAAGTGTTCCTTGTTCTTCCCGATAATGTAAAAAATAAAAAATAAAAAAAGAGGGTTTACCAGAAAAAGTTTCAAAATATTTTTTTTTTGGTTTTTAGTTGCCTATTTTTCTAATTTTTCTTTATTTTTTGGGAAAATAGGTCCGATTTTTTGATTTCTTCATTTTGTCAATTTTTTGATTGATTCATCACTTGGGTCCACCTATGGGAGCCGACCAGATGCTCTAGGCTACTCTTTGGCTTCGGTTTTGGATGGTTTTTAATTCTTTTTTGGCTTCATAGAGCTGTCGGGCTTCTTCCAGGGGTCTGCATTTTTGCTTCTTGCTTCAGCCACTCTTTTTCTGGCCCTTTTTAATGTTGTTGGGCTATTTTTGTTGAGTAACAATTTTCTTTTGATAGTTTTCTGCGGTTGTCTTGTTTGTTGGGTGTACTAGCACCATTCTAGGCCATGGCAGATGATGGTAAGACCCCTGTAGTCAACGAAAGTGAAAGAATCTGGTTCCAATGTTTCTCTTGGTGATAATTCCTCTCTTTAACTTACTTCGGTCAAGTTGGATGGTACCAATTATCTGGTTTGGTCGCTTTCCTTTCAATTGGCCATTACTGCTTGTGGCACGTCTGGTTACATCAAGAGAGTTACTAAGGCTCCCAAGGAGGATGGACCAGCCCAAGATAAATGGCAAAAGGAGAATGCTCTCGTCATGACTTGGCTTATTAGCTCTATCCACTCCAGTATTATCCGTTTCTTTGTTTTGACGGATGTAGCTCATGAGATTTGGACTGTTGCAGCTCAGATGTATTCCCAACGTGGTAATGACCAAGTCTAGGAACAAAGGTATTAGTGTTAATCGTGGTCAGATTACCTGTGAATATTGTGAGAAAGACCGGTATGATAGGGAACATTGTTGGAAGTTACATGGTCGTCCTCCTCGTAGTGGTACTAGTGGACATGGTGGCGTTATTCGTTCCCATGCTAATCTCTCTGAGTCTTCGGCCAGTGCCCCGGGTGATTCTGTTACACTTTCCCGTGATGAGTTGCACACTCTCTGGTGTCTAATGGCTCGGCTTGATTCTTCCTCTGTCCCGACTTTTGATCCTTCCTCTACTTCCAACTTTGCTTCCACAGGTATTCCTACAAGTGCCTTGAGTGCTTCTTCTTCATGTCCTTAGATCATTGACTCTGGCTCTACTGACCACATGACAGGTTTGTCTCATCTTTTCCACTCTTACCCTCCTTGTTCTAGCAAGGATAAGTAAGAGTTGCTGATGGGTCTTTATCCTGTGTGTCTAGGATAGGCTCTGTTCATTGCTCTTCTTTTATTTCTATTTCTTCTGTTCTTCATGTTCCCCAGTTTTCTACTAATTTACTCTCTGTTAGTCATCTTACCAATTCGCTAAATTGTTCTATAACCTTTTATCCCTCTCATTGTGTTTTTCAGTAACTGGGTACAGAGAGAACGATTAGCAGTGGTAAAGCACATTAGGGGCTTGTACTTTTTGGATGCTAGACTTTCTTCCCTTGGATCTTCTCACTAGCCTCTTCAGGCGACTGGAACTTCTGCCCTTCCCCTGTTACATTGGTGGCATCGGTGTTTAGAACGGCCCCTCTAGTTTAGTTTTAGAAATATTTTTTCCTTAGTAAAGGATTGCCATAAGAATAATTTTCATTGTGATGCTTGTGAGTGTTAAACATAAATGTTGTTATCCTCGCATTAATAAACTAAGTCTTTTTCCTTTTATGGTTATTCATTCTGATGTTTGGGATCTGTCTCGTGTTATGTCTGTATCTGGTTATCGGTGGTTTGTTACTTTTATTGATTGCTATTCTCGTGTGACTTGGGTTTACTTGCATCAGACTAAAAATGAAGTTTTTTCATGTTTTCAGACATTTCATAAGATGGTGCTTACTCAATTTGCTACCCCTATTAAAGTCCTCTTGAGTGACAATGGCACTGAATATATTGACGGTGCATTTTGGGCCTATCTTTAGGCTCATGGCATTCTTTGTCAAATCAGTTATGTCGGTACCCCTGAACAAAATGGTGTTGTTGAGCGCAAGAACCATCATCTACTCGAGGTTGCTCGTGCTCTTATGTTCACAATGTATGTACCTAAACCATATTGGGGTGATGCGGTCCTTACCGCTACATATCTTATTAACCGCATGCTTGCGAGTGTCCTCCAGTTTCAATGCCCTGTTCCCCTTCTTTCCCGGACATCTGTTCACCCTATCTATCTTCCACCTAAGGTCTTTAGTTGTGTCTGCTTTGTCCATTCCCCTCATCCCCTTTGCAACAAACTTGATCCCAAGGCTTTAAGGTGTATTTTTCTCAGTTATTCCTCTACTCAAAAAGCTATCAGTGCTATTACCCCCACACTCGCAAAGTTTATGTTTCTATGGATGTTACGTTTTGTGAGTCTGAGCCATTCTTCCAAGGATCATCTCTTCGGAGGGAGGTTTCTATTCCAGAAGAGATTGGTTTTCCGGATTCTATGGTTTTTCTTTCTAGTGGTTGTGAGAGGGAAGGTGAGCCATGTAGTGAGGGGGAGGTAATTCCTTGTGTTCAGGGGGAGTCATGTCTGTTGGATAGATTAGATCTCTAGACGGCGACAGAGGGAACAGGTGCCTGATGTGCTGCTATGCCAATCATCTCCATCTCCAGTTTCAGGTAATGAGTCATTGGTTGCTAATTCTCCTGTCCCTGCTAGTGATGTTCATGAAGTTGGTGACTCCAATCTTCCTATTGCTATTAGGAAATGAGTTAGATCTTGTACTCAACATCCTATATCTCATTTTGTGTCATATGACTCATTATCTCCATCATACCATGCCTTTGTTTCGTCTTTGTCTTTTGTTTCTATTCCGCAGGGTTGGAAGGAAACTCTTAAAGATTCTAAGTGGAAAGAAGCTATGGTAGAGGAGTGAGAGCATTGAGTAAGAATGGCGCTTGGGAGTTAGTTTTTCTACCAATCAGGAAAAAGCCTATGGGGTGAAAATGGGTGTTCACTGTCAAACAGAAAGCTGATGGGACCATTGAGAGATATAAGCCGAGGCTAGTTGCCAAAGGGTTCACTCGGACTTATGGCATTGACTACTAGGAGGCCTTTGCACCAGTGGTCAAGATGAATTCCATCCGTATTCTTCTTTCTTGTGTAGCAACCCTGGGATGGCCATTACAGCAGTTGGGTGTGAAGAATGTGTTTCTTCATGGGGATCTAGAAGAGGAAATGTATATGGATATTCCTCTAGGTTTTTCTTCTCCAGCCATCGAGGGGAAGGTTTGTCGGTTAAAGAAGGCCTTGTATGGGTTGAAACAATCTCCTACAGCTTGGTTTGACAGATTCCTTAAAGCGATGCTCAAATTTGGTTATAAGCAAAGCCATGCAGATCATACTTTGTTCATCAAACAGTGTGGAGATAAGATCATTGTACTTATTGTCTATTGTGTATGACATTTTGGTGACAGGCAATGATGAAGAAGAAATGTCCAAAGTCAAAGCTCAACTTTCTAGAGAATTTGAAATTAAAGATCTCGGACCCTTACGGTACTCTGTTGGAATTGAGATTGCTAGATCAAATAGGGGCATCTTTATTTCTCAAAGTACATCTTGGACTTACTTGAGAAGGTAGGCATGTTGGGATGTAGGCCTGTTGATTTTCCTATTGAGACTAATCACAGGCTGAGTAGTAGTGATGGAGAACATGTGGACAAGGAGAGGTATCAAAGGCTTGTGGGAAGACTGATATACTTTTCTCATACTAGGCTAGATATTGCTTATGCTGTTGGCATTGTTAACCAATACATGCATGATCCTCGGATGGGGCATTTGGATGCAGTTCATCGAATATTATGGTATCTCAAATCAGTGCCTGGAAAAGGTATCTTGTTCTCCAATCATGGTCATTTAAGGTTAGAGGCTTTTCCCGATGAAGATTGGGCTATTGATGATAGGAGGTCTACCATAGGCTATTGTACATTTGTAGGAGGAAATTTGGTGACTTGGCGGAGTAAGAAGTAGTCCGTTATTGCTAGATCGAGTGCAAAAGCGGAGTATTGAGCCATGGCGCAGGGCATTTGTGAGTTGATGTGGTGGAAAATTTTATTGGTTGACCTAGGATTGTTGAGTGGTAGTCCCATAAGACTGTATTGTGATAATGATGCCGCTATTAACATTTCTCATAATCCGGTTTAGCATGATAGAACTAAGCACATCGAGATTAATTGACATTTTATCAAGGAGAAAGTGAATAGTGGCATCATTTGTTGGTCTTTTGTAGCATCTAAAGATCAGTTAGGTGATGTATTTACCAGAGGGTTAGGGAGTAAAGTGTTTCATCCTTTTGTATGCAAGTTGGGCATGAAGGATATCTATGCATCAACTTGAGGGGGAGTGTTAAGTTATGTGCTTGAGGGTAATAGTGTCATTGTAGTTATTCCCTTCTTATTGTAAATACATGTGTTTAGAGAGGTAAGAAGGCTAATTAGGTTTTATACCCTCTCTTCCAGTAAATCTCTAATTCTCTTTTCTCTCTTTTTCAATTCTTGTGTTTCATTCTTAACTATGTGTGAGATCTCAATGTCTCAATGGAGATGATATTATGAAGAATTGATATTGTGTTTTGTGTGAGATTTGCTCCACCCTTGCAAGGTTAAGTTCTCTGTGTGTTTCTTGTTACTCTTCTCTTATTGTTTGCACTAATAACCGAAGTACTATTCTTGGGTTATTGTTCATTGGTCTTGAAAAACTGCCCTTCTCAGTCCCTAAACCTTGCCAATAAGTTCAAATTATTCACAACCTTTTCTGCTACCCTTTGGCCATCTTCACTTAAACACCATAAAATAGTTGCTGTCCAGAGAAATCCAGCCTCTGCTAATCCTGCAACCTAATACATTAGAAATCAGTTTAATTTCACCCTCTTCCTTGATATAAAATACATAAATCTTTCTTCTACCTGTTAGAACCGTAACACTAGAAGCTTTCTATAACCAAAATCCACCATAATACCAATTGCAAGAAGCAACACACCCCAAGTTTCCTAAAGTTGTCCTGCATAAGGTTATACAGCGAGGCGATTGAGTAAGATTTGGATGATAGCTCGTATGTGTGTGATTTGGTGGATTTAAGGTGAGCAAAACCAATAGACTTACGAGGATGTGGATTGGCATAGATTGCATCAATTTTGATGCATACATTTCATTTTTGGCTCTCAAGAAACTTTTTGAATTCTCTTTTGCTCTTATTGGTCTTACTGGAGGGCTTAGTTTTTTAAGCTATTCTCATTATGCTAATAATAGGTCATAAGATTTTGAAAATCTAGACTATAATTCTAATAATGTAAGATAATTGAAAGTTGATGTCTTTCAATCTGATTAGTTATACCCATTCTTGTCACATGGTTATTTGAAGTTGTACTATTGCATTTGGTCAAACAAGTTTTTTTTGTTCTTTTTGTTTGTTTGTTTGTGTGTGAAACTCTGATCCATAAAATTTTTGGTTCTTTATATATTACTGTAGTTCTGGTCATTCCAACACTTACCTGCTTATTGATATGTATCAATAATTATTTATCAATCTAAGAGTTCTATTGCATTCTGAGGAGGCATTCAATTTTCTGTTTATTTTTTATTTATATTTTGAAGTTTTAGTTCAGGATTTAGTAGTTGTGTGCTTGAGTAGTTGGAGCAGTCATTCTTACAGACAGACTAGATTAGGATCTGCTTAACTAGTTGTTAAAGTTAACAACTCTGGATTTAGGAGAAGTAGCTCCCATAGTTATTTCAGGATGATCAATGCAATTAAAAAATTGGGTAAATTACACTCACCTCTCCTGAGGTTTGAGAAAAATACAGTTAGCCTCAAAAGTTTGGCATAATTACACTAACCTCTCTTTTAGTAAAGTTAAAGCGATCAAAACTAATGCAGATGGTGGATAGACACTAAATAAACAAAGGTAAATGTACATTTTGGTAGAAAATATATGACAACATCATCTTTTCATCCATACAATTTACGAATTACTGATAAAAAGGACCCAAGTGTTACATGAATTAAAACCTTGAGGGAGGTAGGTGTAATTATGTTAAAAGTGTGGAGCTAACTGTATTTTTTCCAAACCTCAAGGGAGGTGAGTGTAATTTACTGTGTTCCATTTTCAAGTTTAACTTGGCATGATAATTATAGATGATCCACTGTTATTCTAGGCCACTAAATTTATGTGCAACCCCATAGTTTTGGTAAAGATAACCTGCTCGTGTTCAATCTTGGTAATTCATAGTATGAAATGAAAGAATTCTCACTAATGGATTATGGGCAGAACCTCTCCTTTTTATCGTAATTGTTGAAATGAGCACGGAACTGTCATTTTTGTTTGGGTGGTACTTGTATTATAGTTGAATGACAACTCCTTTTTCATGTCATTGATTGTGAACAGGAGAAGCGATGATTGGTTTGCAGCACTTGGAAGGTCCTGCATTCACATGACGTGGAGTGATCGGGGTGCTATATCACTTGAGGTATGGTGAATGAAAGACTGCTTTTAGATAATATCTTCTCCCCAATTTTCTCTCTTCAAATTAACTGAGTATCTAATAGTGTGTCTCCTGCTCCTTTCTGTTCTTCAAGTTAGATGTAATTTCTTCATGTAAATACAATTATTCATTTTTATCTATGTTTCCATTCTACTATATGTAGAATCTCTGTACCAGCAAGTGAATAAACTGTAGGAAAAATGCTCTTTGAGAAGGCTTTTAAACTGATGTCAAGATACCTACTTGTTTACTGAAGAAACTTTGCTGATTCTGTGAATTTGAAGTATAGCCTGGTACTGAAAATGAAGGAAACCAGCGTAGCCTGAGAATTGGGATTCAATTTTGCGAAACTATTGGAAATAGCAACTCATGTGCTGATGAAGTTGTCCTGTTATCAATCAGGGTGGTATGAGGTCTATTTTCATCCTATAATGATCCATTTATGACCTCTCTTTTGTTTGTGTCACTCATTGTCACCCAAAATTTTGCAATCAAGTTCATCTAGAGTACAAGCACCATTGAAAAGAAGCATCAGCGTGGTATCCATTTTCATCCTATAAACCTTTCTTTTGTATATGTTAGAAATCGGGTTGGGTTTTGGACCCGGGTTTTGACCCGCAACCCATTTAGTGACCCTATTAGTTTGAATCTCAGACCATGTTATCCTAGGGATAAGAGTGAATAACCCACAATCTCATCTTATGAGGAGATAGAGTTATGGGTGGTTATATCTCTTGCAAAATACTGCCAAACTCACTAAAACCGCACCGATTCGCATCAGTCCGCACTGCTCTAACCGCTAACCGTGGTTTAAACTTTAAAAGTTATAGGATGCCAACCGAATCGCTCCGCACCATTATAGTTAATACATATATGTTTTTTAACTTCCAATGAAATATCAATGTAAAAATGAGTGTGACAGAGATTTAAGATATGAAATTTATTACAAATTAGTGGTTATATATATGAAACATATTATGTAAAATTACTTTGTATTATATATCTAAAAAATATTATATATCTAAAAATATTATGCAAATGTATGATAATTAGTTAGAATATTCTTCAATCCGCCAAAAATCGCCCAAACCACAATTTGTCAATCCGCTAACCCGCCATTCGGTTTGTAATTTTACTCTCAAACCGCCCGAACCGCACCTCGCACATCCCTTGCATCTATATGTATTACGTACTATAGGTTATGGGTTTTAACTGAGAAGTTTTTCTGCAAAAAGACTCTCTAACTCTTTGTCATTGAAGACCATGCCTTCGTACTGTGAATTGTGTGAGTTGTTCTCTAATAGTTCTACCCCACTGCAGGAAATTGTTCGAGTTCATCATGGAGGCACGTGATTCACCCATATGATACACGAATTCAGGTTGAGAGAAAAAAGTATGCCTGAATCCATTTTTCCTACATTGGTATCAGAGCCATTGTCAGGTGTTTTCATGTTATTTGTGCATGAATATATGCATATATGTTTTTCATGTAAGAAAATTGATGATTTTCAAACTATCTCTAATCGTCATGAATTTCGTATATGTTGTAGTTCATATCATGTAGAGCATATTTGTAAAATTATATTAAAATCGGACGGCCGGATTTTGATAAAAATGAAGACCAATTTTTGTTTTTCAAAACTTTGACTGCATACTGTTTTTACACGCTTCGTTTTCATGCTGTGAAACTTATATATTTGGAATCCTTGTTTCGAGACTTTCGAAACAGTATATTATGCGTTTGATTCCAACTTACGGTTCAGGGAAAAACTCAAACCCTAATTTGGGTGAGAGTTGGAAGCCATAAGAGGCTTCCTACTCTTAACCGAGAGTGTGTGTCGAACACTCCCTCATTTAGAGTCGTCGAATGCCAAAACCGAGACCATCATTGGATTTCTCTCGAGAAATTGAGTCAAACGGTGCAAAAAATCGAGCCAAAATGGCCGCTGGAAGACGGTGTGTGGGGTCCATGCGCGTATTGGCGAAGCTGCATTGCCACATGCTACGTTACATGGACTCTTCAGAATTTCTGAGGTACCCTTGTTACACAACACAACACGGGTACGGGGGCGGGATACGGCCAGGATATGGCACTTCACAAACAGATACGACTATGTTAAGAAGAAACGAAAGAGAAGAGAGCAAGGTGAGAACCTAGTTGCAATTTCAAAAGGGTGAAGATCTGTGTCGTCTTCTCTCTGGCTTCATTTGTGTTGATCTCCTCTTCTCTCTCTCTGTCTTCGTCTCTCTCGATCTCCTTTTCTCATCTCCTCGTCTTCTCTTGTTCATCATCTCCTCTTCTTCTTCTTGTACTTCTTCTCTCTCTTTTGTCGATTTGTTTTCTCTCCCCCTTGTTTTTAACATGTAATAAATAAATAATATATTATTTTGTTATATAATAATAAATCTAATTAAATCATATATAATAAAAAAATCTAATAAAATATATACAATAAATCATCCAATTTTTATTATTTTATTTATTTTAACATATTTTATTATTCTTTATTTGTTGTATTTTTTTATTTATAACATATATCAATTAAAAATAAAAAAATAAATTATATAAATAAATTAAAAATATTATCAATAAAAAAAATACATAAGATAGAAAAATAATAAATATATTTTAAAAAATAACTATTTAACTCATCTTTATATAATAAATATATTTAAAAAATAACTATTTACCCACCCCTGTACGCATATCCACATTTGGATCCATATCAAGGTATCCTCACTTTTTAATTTTGAAATGTCCAACCCCTAGATACGTACCCGCATCTGCACCTGCACCTGATACCCACACCTGAGTCCGTGTAACGTAGGCTACGCGCTGATGTAAGCGCTGACACGTGCTGATGCCCAGGCACTAGGGATGTAAGAAAAATCAAAAAAACTGACCAAATCGGTTGAACCGAACCAAATCGGCTATATTTGTTCGGTTTTTTAATATGAATCAGTCTGTGCGGTTTTTAAAATTATTTTTTTTTTGGTTTTCGGTTCGGTACAGTGATCTAGGTATTGCTCAGACGGACTCCATGCGGTTATACTGTGATAATAAGGCCGCCATCAACATCGCTCACAATCCCGTTCAACATGACAGGACAAAACATGTTGAGATTGATCGCCACTTCATTAAGGAGAAACTCACTAGTGGTACCATTTGTACTCCTTTTGTCCAGTCTGGTGAACAACTTGCTGACATTCTCACCAAGGGAATTGGGAATAAACCATTTCATGACATATTAGGCAAGCTGGGCATGAGAGATATCTTCGCACCAGCTTGAGGGGGAGTGTTAGCATATTATATTAGCCGAAAGTATTAGCATATTATATTAGCCGAAAGTCACTATGGTTTGTAATCATTTCATGCACTCAGGGATCATCTTGTAATTGTAAACCCTAATCTTCATTTATAAATAAGGGGTGATTTTCTATCATACCCTAAGTTGGTTACCCAAGCTTCAGTTGAGACCTAGAGCAATAAGGCCCCTTATTGTATGTGTTGTGCTGATGCGGAGACAGTAGATCATTTGCTTATTCATTGTCTGATTGCTTCTCTTTGTGGGTGAACATTTTCTCTTTGTTTGGAGTGGTGTGAGTTCAGCCGAGGCGGGTCATGGAGGTTCTTCGTCATTGGGGGGGTGGTCGAGTAGGGCGGTGGCGGTGGCGGAGGTGGAGGCAGTGGTGAGCTCGGGCTTTAGCCCCTTTGTGTTTGATGTGACTGATTTGGTTGGAGCGGAATCGTCGGACTTTCAAGGGTGTGCTATGGTGGTGGCTCAGTTGAAGTTTCGTTTTTTGGTGTTTTGTATAGTTGGGTGTCTTGTAGTGTGGCTCCCAATTTCTTGTTTTTCTGGATTTTGTTGATGAGTCAATTGGTTATGTTCCCTATTTAAGGTTTTTTTTTTTCTTCATCTTGATGCTTTGGTAATAAATTTTATTTATCAAAAAAAAAATGCACATTATTGTATGCTGTCTTGTAGACAATTAGGGTTATGTGGCACATTATTATATGTTGTCATGTAAACCCTCCGGGTCCTGTGTTTATGGGTGAGTAGTTTTGCTTGAGTGTAATTGAGTCACATAAAGTTCTTTCTTAGCAGAGGTGACGCGAATAGAGTTTGGAACTCTATGACATGGAGAATTCCAAGGCGCTTTAATGTAGCCTAGTTGAGAATGGAAAGAAATTTTCAGTATACTAGGGACAGTGGGAGCGACGTGCCTACTAGTGGATTACTCCATTAGATAAGGATACTCTACATTCTTAGTTGCATGGTAGCGGATGTCAAAAATTTCCACTTCATCATTGGGTGATTGAGAGAGAAACATTCATGATTGCTCCGCAAGATGATAAAGAGCCTAGGATAGTGCCAAAGGCTCTCTAGTCTCTTGTTTTTTAAAAGTGAATCAATGTTCTGCATTTTAAAGATGAAGTCTTTTAGGATTAACCATTTCTAGGATTTGATTGACTTTCCACTACGAAACTGTTGTGAACAAAAGGGTTCTAAAGTTCTGCACGATTTGGATAGTCGTTTTGAGAGGCATAAGACTCGCTAGATATCGAAAAGTCGCACCATTTGAGGAAGGTGTATACTGTGAGGAGACTTCTCCTGCGGAGTGAGGTTTACTTTGACTAAGGCTATGATAGACTTGGGTTCGAAACTGTATTTTGTGGATATTGTGACCCAACTTTTCATTGTAGAATTAGATAAGTAGATCCATAGGGATTTACCTTCTGCTTTTGTGGCAAAACATTAGGTGCGCAAAAGATTGCTAGTTCCAATAAATCTTTTACCATCTAAAGCAGTTATCTAATTAGGTGGTTCTTAGATTTCATCAAGCCATGAAGGGCTAACGATGATTGATGAAGACCGCTGAGGTATGATCAATGGTTTGAAAGAAGTTTTCCTTAGTCATTATGAGCTAGAAATTTAAAGGGTTGTCGCCACCTAGGGTTGGTGGTCCTCTATTTTAAACATGATGGATATGTGTGATGCAATTTATATGCTCGGATGTATGATCCTCAGGTATTGTTCTAGGAGAATTCTTGGTTTGTCTTTGATGACTTACATAAGGAATATCCTAGAATGATTCTAGATGCGAAATTGCAAACCTTTTGACTTACCTGTCAGTATAAGCTAGAGTCTCAGCTATTGAATGAATTCTCAGATTGTCTCAAAGAGAAACAGATAACCTATATTCTTTGATCTTTTGATGTGGGGAGCCTGAAGTACGCTATGTGGGCGTATTCGGCATGATAAGTGTTAATCATTACAGATGAGATGATTAACTAAGAGTTGTTAGATTTGGATCTTGCTCATTAGACATAGTCTAGAAGATATTATGCTAATATAAGAGACTGTGGATTGGATGCTCTACTGGTAGTGTATAAATTTGGCCCTTGTAAGATTCAATGCGTTAGCTAGGTGCACCTTGAATGAACACAAATTGATCACCAAAATGTCTTTGGAGAGGCAGTTGCACAAAAGGTAGTGATCTTGAATCACTTCATGTGAGGCGCACAAGTTGGATTTTGTTGTATATGCCTATCGCAAAAGCTGCTGATAGGGTCTATGTTTGGAATTTAGAATTGCGCAAACTGTGGTGGTTGTGTTTTTCAATCGATTGCTTGTTTTTGTGATATTTTGGGATATTGATGCTGCTGGAAATTTGTGTTAATGCATATAATAAGATAGTGGCATATGATAGTGGTGTTGGTGGTAGATAGTGAAATGTATAGAATATGATAGTGGTGTTGGTGGTAGATAGTGGCATGTATAGAATATGATAGTGGTGTTGGTGGTAGATAGTGGCATGTATAGAATATGATAGTGGTGTTGGTGGTAGATAGTGACATGTATATAATATGATAGTGGTAGATAGTGGTAATATATAATATGTAAGTGGCATATAATGGGTTATAATGATGTTTGTAATATCTCCTATATAGGGAGTGTCATTTGGTCTTGTAAAATAAGAAGTTTTGAATATAACAGAAATATATTCCTTCTTCCTCATATTTTCGGAGTTCTTCTTCCTCATATTTTCTAAGTTGCTATTATAGTTTGTAGCATAATGATTAGCAAATGATGATGTTAGCAGGTAAGATTGGCTCACTCACATGAGCAATCGCCCTTGGCACTTGGGAGCGAGCAAAGATAAGACTAGTGGTTTATTTTATTTGGAGTCGAGAGAGCTTAAATTATCCACTATGTATATCACCTTGGTTGCAGCCTAGATGAGGTTAAAGACCAAACATGGATGTTAGTACCCACTGTCCATGTTGTTCTTGTTATGATTAGCTAGATACGATATCTCATTTGGCGCTTGGAAGGCGAGCAAATAGAGAATTTGAGTTAGGCGCTAGAAAGTGACTTGTGCACTTAAGAGTGACTAGAGATCTATACGGTGTATGGAGTATGACGTCACTATTTAGAAGAGCCACTCCACCATAGCATGTATTCATACTACATGTGTTTGGCGACTGAGTAATGAGGTAAGAGAATGGATCCCTGTTTCCTCACCGTGTGAGTCTTACATGTCATTGTTGATATGCCTTTCACTTTTGTACCCTTTGTGACCTTTGACTATGTCACAAGGTGAGGGGTTAATTTTCAGCTACTTTGGTATGTTGCTTGTGATCATGTATGATTCGGCCTTCAGGGACATCACTAGGAAAGCGGTCAATCCTAAACTAAATGGCATAAGGGCAAAGGGAAGATCATCTAGTATTACACCTCTGTTGTATATTCATTGCTGGCAACTCATGTTGTTTTGTATGAGAGGCGGATTGAGTGTGAATGTATTACAAGATTTGAGAGGGTCGAGCATGCTCTGTGAGGGATTAGAGATACTTAGATCGGTGTAACTGGATGGGTTTGGGATAAATGAAACACTATTTTTATCTTTGGGTTGTTGATGTCTCGAGGTTGGCTTTTTTGAGTTTCTAGTGTATGTAGAGCTCCTACATGCATGTGTTCTCAGCGGTCGCATGCTCGATTGGCAAGTATGAGTTTGTTCGATGTTTGGGCAGATTGAGATAGAGATAGAGATGTGGCAATGTCATGCCAACCCATGTGCGAGTGGAGATGTTGGAAATCAGGTCGGGTTTCAAACTCGAGTTTTGGGCGCTTATGGTGGCATGACCCATGACCCATTTAGTGACTCTAATAGTTTGAATCTCAAACTACCTTATCTTGGGGATAAGAGTGAATATCCCACAATCTCATCTTATGAGGAGATGGAGTTGTGGTTGGTTACATCTCTTGCATCTATAGGTATTACGTTTTATACATTATGGGGTTTAATCAAAAAGTTTTTTTTGCAAAAAGACTCTCTCTCTCTCTAAATCTCTTCCATTGAAGAACAACCAAGCATTTGTACTGCGAATTGTGTGAGTAGTTCTCTAGTAGTTCTACTCCACTGATGGGAATTGTTCGAGTTCATCATAGAGGCATGTGATTAACCCATATGATCCACGGATTTGGTTTGAGTGAAAAATGTATGCCTGAATCCATTTTTTTGCTGTGTATTATTTTTCCTACTCGTAAATTACACTAATAGTCCTTATAATTTGCCTTTTGTGTCATTTTGGTCCAATTGAAAACGGAAGTTAAAAAATTGGACGGAAAATTTGCACGTGAAAGGCATACCCATTGTTTTGAAGGGTAAAATTGTCAACTCATTCATATTCGATCAAACCCTTTGAGTTAACTCGATAACTCAAGATGAACTCACTGAACTATCAAAAACACATGTAGAGAGAGAGAGAGAGAGAGAGGGACAGCTAAAGGGACAAAGGTTGCTGGGGTGGGGGGGAAGGAGACGGTTGAAGAAACCTGTCGGTGAGGGAAGGAGGTGGTGGAAGAAAACTGGCATTGAGGGAAGGGGGAAGAGGTGACCAGGGAATGGGGAAGAGGGTTGAGGGAGGGCAAGGCGGTGTAGAGGGAGGGGGTTGGTATCGTGTTTGGGGATGGGGCGACGTTGCCACGGCTGGAAGAGAGCTGGTGCGATGGCGTCACAGCTGGGGAAGAAGAGTGGCTGCTGTTGGGGTTGGGTGGGGGGAGGGGTTTTGTGGCGACACAACCATTGACAGCGATGGCTCAACCAATGACGGCTCAACCACTCTCTTTCTGTCTCTCATTGGAGATTCTTGAGGCAGACATTATGGTAGATATAACGATCATGGGATATTGATGATTTCATCTGCTAAAGACAAGACTTCATGAAGAATTATCAAAAAGATTAATTATGATTAGAGGGAATAGTTCATTTATGGTTTCTCTCGCATCTTCTCCCTCTCTGTTCATGTTCCATTTCCTTTGTTTTATCATGGAGATTTGTACATCCAAGGTTTCAAATTTGGGAATGTGGATAGATCTAAACTTTGTACGTTAATTATGTGTTGTGATTTTTTATGTAGGGGTTGGAAATTGGATTTTGTGTTTAATTTTTCTTATTTTTTATCATCGTTATGATGATCTGTGGATCTACAATGGTGGATGTTGGGATTGGTTTGGCATTGGTTGGGTGGTGGAAGGAGGTGGAGTGGTGGCACAGTGGCTCTGTTTGTAAGTGAGGAGGGAGAGAGAGAAATATCTATTTTCCCCTGGGAAATCAATCACATGTTATTCACATGCAAATTTTCCATCCAATTTCTTAACCTCCGTTTCAGGTGGACTAAAATGACATAAACTTCAAAATCTAGGGTCAAAATTGAGTCAATTAAAACTTTAGGGACGAAAATGACACAGAGGGTAAACTATAGGGACTAGTACTACTACCGTAATTTACCCTTTTTCTTGCAGTGTCACTCCCTGTCACCCAAAATTTTGCAATCAAGTTCATCTAGAGTACAAGCACCACTGAAAAGAAGCATATATTTCATGTTAGTAAAGAATCTCCTGAACCAAAAAAACCTTGATAACCTAACTGAAATGAGCAAGGTATAGCACTGACATCATACTTGGAGATAAATTACTGGCTTACTAATTTACAATTTTTTCTTATTAAATTTCTTGCTGTAGGGCCTAGGTTTACAAGTAGTGGAGAATGTTGAAGAAGCTGAGTTTATTTTGGCCCATGGCACTGAAGCCTTGGGGCTTTCTTCTGGTACTACATTTCCTATGAAACTTGAAGATCTTGAGAAAATATTGGAGCAGTGTGCAGCTAAAAATATCCCCATGGTCGTAGCAAATCCAGATTTTGTGACAGTTGAGGCCAGAGCTCTACGTGTCATGCCTGGTAAAGTTGTTTATGTAGAGATCATTTACTTAATTTTCTTGAAATTTGAATGCAAATATTGAATAATAAGAAAAGGATTAAAATTATCCAGGACGGAATCCTTAATTTCTGTTTAAGAATTTGAAAGTCATGAAATATGATCTTACTTTAGTGATGTAGTCATAGGTTTTTAAAACATGAATTATGATAATTTAAATTAAATGAAGAACTTTATGTTAGAATAATATATTATTATTTGGGTTATTATTTTGTAATTATTCTATGCCTTAGGACTCCCTTGTAATTATTAATTTTCATTAATATAACTTGGGGATGATATCCTAATCATTCCCTAATCTTGTTATTCTCTAAAAACATTATGGTATCAGAGCCTAACCCTAAAACCTAAATCCATCTACCCATACTGTTCCTATTATCCACCGGAGCCACCAGCCACCATCGTAGACAGGTCCTCTCTGTTGGCTCAAGCTGACTCCACACTGAGGGGCTTTAGCTCAAGCCAAGGACCCAAGTGGTTTTGGGTGGGTTGATGACTGTCTAGGGTTTCGGTTCACCCTTGTTGGTCGAACTCAGCAACGAAGATCACCCTAGGGTTTGAAACTTACCTGGGTTGGTCGTTCGCTGGTGTCGTTTGCCCAGTCGGCCACTCTTGGTAGTCCCTCTGCCTCAGTCGACTTCCCGTATGCAATCGTCTCTTGATCACCTTCAGTCGTCTCTCGTCACTTCGTCTCTTGTATTCACTCTTGTCTGTATTCGTCTCAAATGTCGTGTAGTGCACTTATTTGTTCTTAAAACCAGAACTAGAACTCATACCAACCAAAAACCAAACCAAGCCTTAAGTCCCATCAAATGGGGTCGGCTATATGAATCCTTGGTCTTCACGTGGCTCTATCAAAGGCCATTTCGTTAGTCAAATTAAGTAGATCCATATCTCTATTTACAACGTTAACCAACTTTAATCTAGGCCTAACCTGTCTCCTAATACTCCCCTCTACCGTTACAGCATCGCATCTCTTCACTGCTGCCTCTGTTGGTCTCCGTTGAATGTGACCAAACCATCTAAATCGATTCTCTCTCAACTTATCTTCTATCGGTGCTACTCCTACCCATTTCCGAATACACTCATTCCTAATTCTGTCTTGTCTAGTTTTGCCACACATCCACCTTAGCATCCTCATCTCAGCCACACTCATCTTATCTACAAGTTGTTTCTTGGTTGCCCAACACTCCGTCTCATACAACATCGTTGGTCTAATAGCCATTCTATAGAACTTACCTTTTAATCTAGTGGTATTCGTTTATCGCACAGTATCATAGACGCACTTCTCCACTTACACCATCCAGCCTTAATCCTATGGGCCACATCCGCATCAATCTCCCCCGCTGTTGTGATAATCGACCCTAAATAACGAAAATATTCACTCTTAGGCAATTCTTGGTTCTCAATCTTCACTTCTCCTTTGCTTTCATTGTTACTGTTAATAAATTTATACTCCATATACTCTGTCTTATTTCTGCTTATCCGGAAACCTTTAGATTCAAGAGCTTGTCTCATAAACAAAAAAATATATAAAAAAAAACTTATGCGTTCTTAATTTGTTATGCCTTTATAGTGGTCATTGTGTCTTTCCTTCTACCACCACCTTCCGGATTTGTGATTGCCACTAGTTTTGTTGAGGGTTCGGTAGTATAGTATCCATGGTAGATTCCACCAGTGTATCCACTACTTCTCAGACACCTAAGAGTGAGAGTTCCATTATACCTATTACCATGACTGATAACCCCAACCCTAGTTTGAAAATCACTATCTTTCTATTTAATGGTTAGAACTATCTAGCATAGTCTTAGAGTTTGACTATTTTTTCAAGAGCAGAGGGAAGATGGGGTATGTTGATGGCAGGATACAGGCACCCAGCACCTTTGACCCAGGTTATGACCAATGGGACATTACCAACTCTTTGATTATGGTTGGCTTGTTCATTCGATAGTTCCAGAAATTAGTGAGGGCTACTTGTCTATGAAGACTGCCCGTGATTTTTAGGATATTGTGGCTGCCATCTATTTCCGCAAAGGGAGTTTCTCATTGGCATTTGAGTTGCGCTGCTCTATTGAGAGCGCTCAGGGGGTGCAGACTGTTCTTCAGTACTTCACCTTCCTCACCAACGGCTGGAAACGCCTTGATCACTTGCAGGACTATAAGCCGGTTTGCACTGTTGATTTAGTCGGGTACAGGAAGTTCATCGCACAGGAATGGGTCTTCAAGTTTATGGCGGGCCTCAATGTGGAGTGTAATCCGGTTAGGAGTCGAGTTCTAAGTATGGACACTCTTCCTTCACTTCAGGAAGCAGTTGCCTATGTACAGAATGAGAAGAGTCGCCGGTCTGCTATGATGCCACCTGTCTCTACTAACCACTCAAAATTACTGTCTACCCCTAGATATGGCCTCAGCCTGACTCCTATCTCTCTGTTTGTCACCAAGGAGTCTGTATTCTGTGATTTCTGTCGCAAGCCGCGGCATACTCGTGAGCCGTGTTGGATTCGGGGGTCAAGGTGACCAGTCTGGTTTTAGAGGAGGTCGGTTAGGCCAGTGTAGAGGACGGGGCTCTCGTCCACGGGCTCATCAGTCAAGTGCCGTTGATATACTTGATTCTACTTCCACTTCTGTTGGCCAGCCCTTTGATGGTATCTCTGGCATGACTACTCATGAGCTTGAGGATGTTCTGCATCATTTGCTGGATCGCCAGTCTTCTATTGCTCTCAGTACATCTTCCTCGTCGTTTGCCCGCTCAGGTAACTTAGTCTCTTCTCTTTGTGTTTTTCTATCTCATAAGTCTTTGCCTTGGATTATTAATTCTGGTGCCTCAGATCATATGTTTGGCTCCTCTGACATTTTCTCAGCCTATAAGCCCTCTTCTTGTCAAAACAAAGTTAGGATTGCAAATGGTACTGTTTCTTCTATTTCTGGGAAAGGTTTAATCTATGTCTCTCCTATTTTACCTCTCTCTTCTGTTCTCTATGTTCCCAATTTTTCTTTTAACCTGTTATCCTGGAGTCATATTATAAAGGATTTGAATTGTAGTGTGACATTTTTTCCTGATCATTGTCTTTTTCAGGACCTTGTCATGAGGAGGACGATTGGCAATGGTAGTGCAGAAAATGGTCTCTACTTCCTAGATCAACTGGACAAGTTTGCTCATTCGTCCACCACGAGTCCTACTACCACAAATGATATATGACTGTGGTATCGGCATCTTGGGCATCTTTCTTTTTATTTACTTAAGCATTTATTTCCCTTTATTTTTTCAAACAATAATGTGTGTGAAGTTCTTTGTGAGTCTTGTCAACTTGGAAAACAACACAGAGCTTATTTTGCTCCCAGTTTTAATAAAAGTTTAGTTCCTTTCTCATTAATACATTCTGATGTCTGGGATCCATCTTGTGTTATGTCTGTGAAAGGTCATCGCTGGTTTGTTACATTTATTGATGATTTTTCTCATATTACTTGGGTGTATCTCATGAAAGACAAGAGTGAGGTTTTCTGTGTTCCGCAATTTTCATAAGATGATTTGTACTCACTTTGAAGCCAGTGTCAAAATATTCCGTTCTGATAATGGGGGTGAATACATAGATTTTGGGTTAGGGCAATATTTCTCTACTCATGGCATTATCCATCAGACTTCTTGCACCAATACCCCTCAACAAAATGGGTGGTAGAACGCAAAAATCGCCATCTTCTTGACATGGCTCAGTGCATGTGTTTTCCTATGAGTGTGCCTCGGCCCTATTGGGGCGACGCTGTTCTCACCACTACCCATCTTATTAATCGTTTTCCTACCCAAGTCTTGCAAAAACAAGCTCCTTTTCAAGTCCTCCTAGGTTTCCAGTCTTTGCTTTCTATTTCTCTCAAAATACTTGGCCGTGTTTGTTTTGTTCATAATTACTCTCCTACTCGTGGTAAGTTGGACCCTCGCTCCCTCAAATGTGTTTTCCTTGGGTACTCTTCTACTCAAGAAGGGTATAAGTGTTACCACCCTCCTCGTAAGTGGTTTGTGTCCATGGATGTCACATTCTTTAAGTCCCAATCCTATTTTTTGTCCTATCTAGTGTCGCAATCCTCCCTTCAGGGGAGCCTTGGTATGAAGTGATTCCTGTGATTCCTATGGTGGAATCAGTTGTTCTTGCACCACCACCTCCTATTGGGATTACAAAACTCAATGTCACCAAGGATAGGGAAGGGCAAGTTTATGTCAGGGACAACGACAACAAAAAGTTAACTGGATACAAGAGATTACTTCTGCTCCTCTACTGCCATCTCCTACTTCTGATGAGAGTCCTAGTAGCTTTGAATCTCTTGAGTCCATTGATCTTGATGTTCCTATTGCCAAAAGAAAGGGTATGAGATCTTGTACTCAACATCCTATCTCTAATTTTGTGTCCTACTCTCATTTGTCGTCTTCATATAGAGCGTTTGTGTCAAATATTTCCTTTGTTAGCATTCCTAACCATTTTTAGGTTGCTCTTGCTACCTCTGAGTGAAAACTTGCCATGGTTAAGGAAATGAAAGCACTTAGGAAGAATGGCACTTGGGAATTGACTGAGTTACCTAAGGGCAAACGACTCGTGGGGTGCAAATGGGTGTATACTGTGAAACACAAAGCAGTTGGTGCTATTGAGCGTTACAAAGCTAGACTTGTGGCAAAATGGTTCACTTAAACATGTGGCGTTGACTATCAAGATACCTTTGCACCTGTAAAAATAAACTGATAGAGAGAGAGCATAAATTGTGTATATATTATGATTGATATATTGATTGATATACTGTCTATTACAAATGGTTCCTTATATAGATGTAGGTGTTGTGGATGGTGGTAGTGGTGTAGTGGGTTAGGTTTAGTGGAGTAGGTGAGGTGGTAGTGGTGGTAGGTGATGGTAAATTCTAACAGCCCCCCGCAAACTCAAGGAGGATAGAAACTAACCAACTTGAGTTTGAAGAGAGGAACAAAACAAGAAAATACATAAAAATAAAAAAGGATAGGAGACACTGTATGGTCGTGTCAGACCATTGGTGAAGACACTGGATGAGTCCATTGATCTTGATGTTCCTATTGCCAAAAGAAAAGGTGTGAGATCTTGTACTCAACATCCTATCTCTAATTTTGTGTCCTACTCTCATTTGTCGTCCTCATATAGAGCGTTTGTGTCAAATATTTCCTTTGTTAGCATTCCTAACCATTTTCAGGTTGCTTTTGCTACCTCTGAGTGAAAACTTGCCATGGTTAAGGAAATGACAGCACTTAGGAAGAATGGTACTTGGGAATTGACTGAGTTACCTAAGGACAAACGACTCGTGGGGTGCAAATGGGTGTATACTGTGAAACACAAAGCAGATGGTGCTATTGAGCGTTACAAAGCTAGACTGGTGGCAAAATGGTTCACTTAAACATATGGCGTTGACTATCAAGAGACCTTTGCACCCGTGGCTAAGATCAATTCAGTTAGAGTACTTCTCTCTCTAGCAGCTAATCTAGATTAGCCACTTCATCAATTTGATGTAAAGAATGCTTTTCCCTATGGTGACCTCGAAGAAGATGTATATATGGACATTCCTCCTAGTTTTGAGGATCATCAGACAGAAAGTAAAGTATGCGGGCTTCGGAAGTCATTGTATGGTCTCAAACAGTCTCCAAGGGCTTGGTTTGAGAGATTCACTCAGACTATGCTTAAATATGGCTTCAAATAGAGTCAGGCAGATTACACTTTATTTGTGAAACATTCCTCATGTGATAAGACTATAACACTCATTGTTTTATGTAGATGACATAGTTCTTACGGGAGATGATAGTGAGGAAATATCTCTGTTGAAGAAGCATTTAGCCAGTGAGTTTGAAATCAAAGACTTGGGGAGCTTGAAGTATTTTTTGGGAATTGAAGTTGCTCGCTCCAATGATGGGATATTTATCTCATAGAGGAAGTATGTGCTCGACCTGTTGAAGGAAAACTGGGATGCTTGGCTACAAGGCCTGTGACACTCTACTGGAACCCAATCAGAAACTGGGGAATGATAAATGAGGAGCAGCTGTTGATATGGGGAGCTATCAGCGATTAGTGGATAAGCTCATTTACCTATCTCACTCCCGTCCTGATATTGTTGTTGCTGTCAGTGTGGTTAGCCAGTGTATGCATGCTCCTCATTAGATTCACTTCAAGGCTGTCATGAGAATTTTGAGGTACTTGAAGTCTACTCCTGTCCTGGTAAGGGTCTTTATTTTTCAAAGTATGATCATCTTCGTGTGGTACAGATGCTGACTAGGCTAGATCAGTAATTGATAGGAGATCGATTTCAGGGTATTGTATATTTGTTGAAGGCAACCTAGTTACTTGGAAGAGTAAAAAAATAGAATGTGGTTGCTAGATCAAGTGTAGAAGCTGAGTTTAGAGTTATGACACAAGGGTTGTGTGAGCTCTTATGAATCAAGTTATTGTTGAGTGATCTAGGTATTGATTAGACGGACTCCATGCAATTATACTGTGATAATAAAGCCGCTATCAACATCGCTCACAATCCGGTTCAACATGACAGGATAAGACATGTTGAGATTGATCGCCACTTCATTAAGGAGAAACTCACTAATGGCACAATATGTTCTTCCTTTGTGCAGTCTGGTGAACAACTTGCTGACATCCTCACCAACAGAGTTAGGAGTAAGCCATTTCATGACATCTTAGGCAAGCTGGGCATAAGAGATATCTTTACACCAGCTTGAGGAGGAGTGTTAGAATAATATATTATTATTTAGGTTATTATTTTGTAATTATTCTATACTTTAGGGTTCCCTTGTAATTATTAATCTTCATTAATGTAATTAGGGGATGATATCCTAATCATTTTCTAATCTTTTTATTCTCTAAAACATCTAGATTCAGCCCAAACTTCAGCAGGTATACCATCTCCAAATAGATAACAAATAAAGAGAATGCAAGCAAGATATCAAGGAATATACCAATTAGCAAAACTTAATTCAACCACTGCTGAAGTAGGAATCAACAATTACATGTAATCAGGTTTGAATTCAAACCTATGTGACTCGAAGAAAAGGGGAAATAAATGGCTGAAAGGGAAGGGATAGATGGAAGGAACAGTTGCAGGAGAGGAGATGGAAAAGGAAGGATCAGCAGAGTGGTAAAGAGGCAGTAGTGGAGAAGGTGTCACAGAGAAGAGAAAGGGGGAAAGAGGCAGTACTGGAGGAGAAAATAGAGAAGAGAAACACTAGTAGCAGAGGAGAAAGAGAGCATTGAAGGCAGATAAAAAAGCAACAACAGTAACTGCAGAGAAAACCAACTGTATGCTAAGGCAAGTAAATGCGAGTTTTGGTTGAAGGAGGTAGAATTCTTAGGACACGTCGTTTTTGAGAATGGAATTTCAGTAGATCCATCTAAAATAGAAGCTGTGACTGAATCGAAGCAACCCGTGTCTGTCTTCGAAATTCGGAGCTTTCTAGGACTAGCTAGGTATTACAGGAGATTTATTCAGGATTTCTCTAAGCTAGCCAGACTGATGACATGGTTGACCTAGAAAGGAGAAAAATTTGAATGGAGTGAAGCCTGCGAGAAATCTTTCTAAGAACTTAAGAAAAAACTAACAAGTGCCCCAATCCTAGTTATCCCAGAGTGTGATGTCGGGTATAGTGTGTACTGTGACGCATCAAAGGAAGGTTTGGGATGTATATTAATGCAAAATGGGAAAGTTGTGGTGTATGGATCGAGACAATTGAAAAACCACAAGAAGAACTACCCCACACACAATTTGGAGATAGCGGCTGTGGTCCATGCACTTAAGTCTTGGCGGCATTACCATTATGGTGAAAAGTTTGAGGTTTTCATGGACCACAAGAGCTTGAAGTACCTGTTCGCTCAAAGGGATTTGAACATGAGGCAAAGACGATGGATTGAATATTTGGAAGATTATTTACCCTATCTTACCACCCTGGCAAGGCCAATGTAGTGGTAGATGCATTAAGTCGCAAAACAAGGGAAGTTATGGTCTCCATCTCGGCCAAGGAATGGAAGATGATGGAAGTAGTTAACGAGTTTGGGTTGCAATTGGAGAAGCCTTGCATGCTGTCACGACCCCAACCCGTCCCAAACAAGCTGGTGTAGTGATTGGCCAATAGTCCTTGACTATCAAATGCCTAACTAGACAGAAAGTAAGTTGGACTCCTAATATAATTGGGGAAAATCTTGTTTTAAGTTGCGGAAGCCATTAATTACTTTAATGGAGTCCATTAAATTCATTTGAATATCCATTCAGAGCAGTGTGTAATAAAACATACATTGTTCTTGATTACATACACATTTACAAAGGATACAACATATACAAGACTAATTACAATCCTCTTGTCTCTAGTTTATATGCATAAACTTCAAGGAACAAACTTCTTCATGATGCTTCTCTTGTATCTACATACATATAGGGGAGAGGGGTGAGCCATTGCCCAGTGAATAGTAATAAAATAAAGTGGTGAATGAATGAACACTGATAGTCTTTTAACAAACCATGGCATAATTCGTAATTAGAACATAATATAACTTGAGTATGAATAATTCAAAACTTGACTTGTAAACATTTACATAGCAATTACATTCCAAAGATATTGGCATGAGTCCACCGATAAGGACATTGGTATAATTCCCCCGACAAGGATGTATCCAGCTTTAACCCCTGGTAAGGTCATAGCCAGTTTAATCCCCGGTAAGGTCATACCCGGCTTAACCCTCGGTAGGGTCATACTTTGAGGATGCCATCTTAATACATAAAAAATAACGCCCAAATAGTATACTTTAATGTGTGTTTGGGAGGGAAAAGATTGGGTACACACCTAACATTTGGCATAGTGCACAACTTGAACCTATAATCTCAAGGTTATTAGGCCAAGATTTTACCATTGACCAATGGTCACCTCTGTCGTCTTAATACATGATACAAAAATGTAGGATGTTCATTCATAACGAATCATAGCATAGCTTTCATAAACATAAATAAGTTTTGCATTTAAAACATAGTTTATCAAACTTAGCGTTACTAAATTACTACTCACAAATAGTTCCCTGACAAGGTTATACTTCTTCCAAAGCTTAACCTTAGATTGATTAAAGGATGGGTTTTTGGTGAAATTCTTCAATCCCTTCTTCTTTCCCTCTTCTTTCTCCTTCTTTCTCTCTTTTTCTTGTTCTCTCTAGTCTTCTCTTGTTGTTTCTAGCTTCTTGCAGAATTTCTCTTTTCTTGTTTGGTTTTGTCGAAGTCAAGACAAGACAAGACAAAGACCAAATTAGGACAAAATGAGAGGTGTATGTATCACCTATGTGTGTACTTCACTAAATTCCTTAATTTTAGGTTTGTACAAATTAATCAAAGCTTAGCTTAATCATATTTAGCTTAATTAATCCTAATTAATGTTCACTATCCTACTTAATTAACACTAATTTCGATTAGCAAAATGACATATAGTATTAAAATGACGAGTACGCTAGTCTAAGATGTTTAAGCTCCTCAATTAGTGCATAGTCATATCCTAGCATTCACAAACTCTAAACTGCAGGTGTCCCCTAACTCTTAATAATCTTCAAGTATTTCTTTCTTCAAGTTCCATCTTCTAAAGTTTCTTCTTATCATTTCATATTTCTTTCTCTAAGATATTGTAAGGTAATTTAATTAGGGTAGGTATTTGGTCATGTCATATAACAATGCTTTTGATATGATACACTTTTATTCGCTGTGTTCAAGAGGTGACTAGTTTTTAAGTCTTAACAATTGATTGTGAGATCCTCATGTTCAAAGTTCCCTAACTACTCATTTCTAAGTTTCACTTTAAATATTTGTGTAATGAGATAGATAATTTGACTTAGGGTATTCAAGGATGGACAATAATATAGTTATAGTACGTAACTCTCTTTGGGGTGTGACACATGCCTTCTTATTGGAGGAAAGTCTTTCATGATGTCCATCACCTTGTCAATCTATGAGAAGTACTCAAGTTCATCAAGCTAGGTTCTTCAAGAAAGAAAAGAAGAAAATTATAAAATAAGCTATGGAAATCTTGCATGTCCTCTAGTTGGAGGAATGTCTTACACTTATCCAATTTACTAGATATATTTTCCAAGAAATGAGACAACCTAGGGAAGAGAAGTTTTGCATGTAGTCTAATTGGGCACAATCTTTCAAGTATCTTTGTTAATCTTTTCTTTTTAGATTTTAGGATAAGAAATTTGTATTATCCTATAGGTGATTTGTCCATCACTCAGTCACCAAGAAAAACCTACATTTAAAATAAATAAACTAAGTTTAAGAAAATCAAGAAAGGTCTTCCTTGCATGCAAGATGATAGGGTGAGTGGCATTCCATCTATGACAAACCAACCTTCTAGGGCATGCTCAATTTTCTTCCTCCCCAAGTGATGGGACAACACCTAAAAGTGGTGGTTGTGGGCCCCACATGGCTGGCCACACCCTCTCCCTTTTTTTTTTTGAATGTATCTTTTTAATTGGTCATCTATCTCAACATGTAGATATGCAAGATTATCTAAAATCTAAGCTAAGTAGTATAACCTTTGTTTCAATTATCAAGGTAATAGGCCCACTATAATTTTGGTCATGGAAAATTAAAATAGTTAAAGTCTAATTTGCTAATCATCATGTATCTCTTGGAAAATTCCACTAGAAATAGATTTTAATTCAATGTGCATCACAATTATCTTACAAAAATAAAATTGGGATCTCACACTTTTCCCTCGCATTTGTCATCTTTACCTCGAATAATGCATACAAACACTTAGGTTTTACTTACACCTTCTTTCCCTTTCACCATATGGGAAATGTAGGCACATGGGCCATTTGACGACGTTGTTATATACATATATATACACCTGAATCTAATTTTTGAATCTGGGGTGAAGATTTTAGGGGTTTTCAAGATTCAATCTTAGCCATTAGTTACAACTTTGGTTAAGGGTTAACCCAGGGTTAGTTTAAGGTTGTTAGGGGTTGAGTTAGAGTGGAAGAAGCCTTCATTTCAGCCTCTTTATCCCCCAAAACGTGACACTCTCACTCTCTTCTTTCTCTAAATTTCTCCCTCCTCTCTCTAAAATTCTCACACAAAACCATTGGCTTGATCCTTGTTTTTCCAAGCGAGTGTTCTTGTGTTTTTAGGCTTAGAACCTTACTTTAAGGAGTGATTAGAAGACTTGAAAGTGGTTTCTATTGCGTTTCGAAGATCAAAGTCGAATGACAAAGCTTATTCTTCGAACATCTCTCCCTTTCAACCTCTTTCCTCCATTGTTTAATTGTTAAAGCTTCAAAGAGGTAGGGGTTTTCTCATCTCTTTCTTAGAAAGCATGCTAGGGTTTTATTTCAAAAATTTGTGGCATGGTTTTATCTATGGAAGCATGATTAGTGTAAACTATGAGTTCTTTAGTTAATTCATGCCTTCCTGAGACACTTTTAAGTTAGAGTTAGATTTTTGTCTTGAAATCTTTGAAAATGTTCATATTATGCGATTTCATGAACTTTGAATAGAATATTGTCATACTTATCTTGAAATCATGAAAAGCATTATTTCAGTAATTTAGGGCTTTTTGTTCAAATCTCAAAAAGTGTAATTTATGGCATGGTTGGTGACTAATGGTATAAAGAACATGTGATTTGGACAACTTTGAATTTTTAATAATTATTTATAGTGTTGAGAAATTGGGGGAAATGATGTAGTTAGATTAATCATGGGTTGAAATGAGTTAGCCTAAAAGATGGTGTGATTTAGAGTTGATTTACTATTTTTCCCATAATTTTTACCTTAGTTTTGCTTACTAGTTTCTTAAAAATATATGTTTCCATGACGATTTTATTATTTTAGTTGTGTTTGTGAGTTATTTGGATTATTTAATGAATTTGAGACTGATAAGAGCAAAAAGGTAATTTTGACTCTTTAGGGGGTAAAATAGTTATTTGGGAATATTTTGGATTATTTTATTGAAATTTTCCACGTAGGAAATTAACCTGGGATTAATGAAGGGTAAAGTGGTAATCGCACGCTTTGAAGGCATTTTGGTAATTAATATTTTAGGGGTAATTTGGTAAAATTGTGTCTTAGGGCCATATTGGTCATTTCACACTGAGAGTATTTATAGCCCTAGGGGCAAATTGGTAAGATTGGCTAGAAAGAGCCTTGTTGAAAAAAAAATGGCAGTGTTGGAATTTACTCTCAGTTCCTAGTCAAAGTACTTAGTATCTATTCATGATTCTTTGGAAGTTGTTTAGTATTTAATAGGAGTCTTGTTGAGTCATTTTGTAGTGCCTGTAAATATATGAAGAAATGAAATGAGAAGGCAAGACTGAGTTGATTAAAATTTATTTGCAAGTGTGTCTTGCTTGGAGTGAGTGATTCCTAAGTATTGAAAAGTGGAAATCTAAGTATTATATAATTGGTGTTGGTATTTACTATATTTAGTTGTTTTTCGGGTGCATCCCGGTATTATTGATTTTACAGGCTTGGCCCAGGTTATAGGCTTATAGCCAATATTGTGGTCCAGTACACTTGAGGAGATAATGGATCCAACTATCTGCGGGTTAGAATCCCATACGCTACGCAATTTAGAGTGGTTGTAGCCTCTGATGGATGATAATGGAGTTTCTTTCTGACACACAGCTCAAAGGGAGCGTAGGGCGTGATCTTGGGGACTTATTATGTATTTATTTACGGCTTGGATAGGGTATGTGTTGGTGAGATTGGGTATTTGCCCTGTTGACAGGTTATTGACGCCCTGGTGGCGGTTATTGATTCCAAATTATTTATTTTATTTAATTATTTTAGTGAGTTGATTAAATAAGATGAACTTAATAAGATTAAGTTAATAAGGTAATTGGACATTTCATTGCATAATTTTTCTTGTCATGACACTAACATGTTTACTTAGTAAGAATGAGATTATTGTCGGGTGGGTGTCAAGACTCACGCCCCTCCATTGTGTAGGTACCGATGGACGCCAATCGGCGTGAGTGTCAGGACATGGTTTATTTTGTTAAGTATAGAGCCTAGGTTAATTTGGGCCTACGTGCCTTCACATCTTTTGTCAGATTACTGTATTAATTAATTTCAGGTCTATAACTTAAACATTTATTTATGTTATTATATGATATACTTTATTTTGTTGGTTTGAGTGAGAATGTGTTTAGTATGTGAGAGAGAACACTAGCATTTTTAGATTTAAAGGGTGAATTATTTCAAAAGCTATCAAACAGCATGTTTCCCAATGCAAACCTAATTTTGAGAATTTAATGAGAATTGGCTAAGGAAAATGATTTCGAATATGAACCACGTAATAAAGAGAGTTTTTACTTAAAAAGCTCACACTTAGGTTATATTTTGTTAAGTATAGAGCCTAGGTTAATTTGGGCCTACGTGCCTTCACATCTTTTGTCAGATTACTGTATTAATTAATTTCAGGTCTATAACTTAAACATTTATTTATGTTATTATATGATATACTTTATTTTGTTGGTTTGAGTGAGAATGTGTTTAGTATGTGAGAGAGAACACTAGCATTTTTAAATTTAAAGGGTGAATTATTTCAAAAGCTATCAAACAGCATGTTTCCCAATGCAAACCTAATTTTGAGAGTTTAATGAGAATTGGCTAAGGAAAATGATTTCGAATATGAACCACGCAATAAAGAGAGTTTTTACTTAAAAAGCTCACACTTAGGTTAATTAGTTTCTGCCTAATTGATCTTTGAAAATCGGGTGGCACTCTCTCTCTCTGTCTCTCTTGCACGTGCGCATTCCCCTTTTCACACTCTATCTCGCTCTCTAAATTCCTTTTGTTTCCACTACTTATTTGGAAATTGTGGTCCATGCTTCATGGAAAAAATTGTTGTCCGCATTTAAATATGTTCCACTTTGTATTAGCTTTCTGCAATTCCATCAAATTAATTTTTAATTTTCCATGCACTTAAGTGCTGAGTGCTGGCAGTTAGAAGAGTTGATTGCCTAGAATGCACATTTTAGTACGCATGGACCCAAATCCTTAGATCAAGGGAATTGGCCCAAGTCATGAAATTGTACGAGGATGCTCATAATTTGCGCGTCTCTCCATTGACCTCCAAGTAAAAGTGAACCAGTTAGATCTCTCTAGCAATCACATTGCAGTTATTTCTATTTTTGCATTCACAGCTGTGTAATGTCCCCAAGTCTCCTTTCATGTGATTATTAATTGAAAAAGTACTAGATTCATGGAAACTACTTTTTCCTAATCTATGGTATGGATGGAAACAATATGACAATTGTGGAATTATGCATATTGACTTGCATGGATACAGATGCTGTGGCTACAAATGACCTCCTTTCTCAATCTTGTTGATCATCATGTTGTGTTGTGCATCTGGTTTACCCCTCTCTCCGATATGAATATGTGAAGCTTTCAGTTCAGAGTTTATCTTTCTTCAAGTAAACCCTCAACAAAAAACAAAAAACCTTTATAGATGCCTATTATGATGAGTTAAAACTGGTGTTCTTTTTTCTTCTTTGTTTTATAGCTCTTGCTTGTGTTGGTATCCCTCTCTCTCTCTCTTGTGTCTGATAAAAGAATAATCATCTTTGTCAGGTACATTGGCAGCCAAATATGAAAAACTTGGTGGGGAAGTAAAATGGATGGGCAAGCCTGATGAGGTGAGATAGTCAGAGGAAGTATTTTCCCTCTACCTTACCCTAATTAAAATCTTGGAACATATTTTCTATGCATGTGTTAAAAACTACTATCACCTACTCCACCTACTACACCTACCACCACCTACTACACCTACCACCACCTACCACCACCTACTACACACCTACCACTACCACCTACTCCACTACATCTCCTATATAAGGAGCCCCTCACCATTTGTAATATATAATATACATCAATCAATAATACAATTCTCTATTTCTCTTTATACATTAAATTTCTACATGGTATCAGAGCAAGGTTAAGACCTTAGTATTTCTCGCTTTACCGGCGGGCGGCAACCTCGCCTTGGCCGCCCGCCGGACCTCAACCTAGTCCGTTAGAATTTTCTACACATACCTTCCCATCATTGTCCAAATCTTATCTCTCTCAAGACAACGAAGAGTTTCTCAGAGGTTTTTAGCCAGTTTTTTGTCTTAGCCTCTTGTTCGCGGATCTTTTGCATTTGGAGCATCCTTTCCATGACGAGCTCGTACTCGCAATTCTCGTAGGAGTGACGCTCGATCTCGCACTTCCATGGGAGGTATAGCTCGGCTTGGCGGCACTTGTTGAGGGGTATCAGCAGGTGTGCGCACTGTTCTCTGTATGCTTTTGGGACCTTCGCTTCCACCATCTCCGCCTGCGTCGCTATCATCTTCTTCGACGTTCCTCCCATCTTCCATTAACCGAGTTTGATGCTTCTTTAGATGCTGAAAGCTCAAATCCGGGTAACCAGATCTTCGAAATGCTCATTTCAGGAATGTATCTGGGAAAGGTTGTTAGAAGAGTTATACTGAAGATGGCCTAGTAAACAGCTTTGTTTGGAGATATAGTACCACCCAAACTCGCTATTTCTTACTCATTGAGGAACCCAAAGTAATTTTTAATCTTTGCCATTCCCACTATCATTGAAATCTTGCAGAACGGGACAGACGAGGCTAGGGAGAACTCTGCTGCGACACTCTTTAGTCTGTCAATGCTCGATGAGAACAAGGTGATGATCGGTTGCTTAAATGGGATTCCTCCTCTAGTGGATCTCTTGAGGACTGGGACAATCAGAGGTAAAAAGGACGCTGCTACTGCACTTTTTAACTTGTCACTCAACATGCTTAACAAGTCCAGAGCCATTAAGGCGGGTATCATACCACCATTACTTCATTTACTTGAAGATAAGAACTTGGGTATGGTGGATGAAGCACTCTCGATTTTGACCACCACTCTCAATTTCACTTTCCCTGCATCGTCTTTATTATCCATCACCTTCTGCAGTAAAGCATTGTGAGCACACTCAGTAAAGCATCGTCACGCACACTCATAAGCAAGGCAGCCTTGTGTGCCCTGTGTGCGGCTCCAACTGGAAAGTTCCCTGTATTGACCACCACTCACCCAATCATCATCATCCTACCGACCCACTCATCATATAATAATCTTCCACCGCCCCTCTTTTTATCTTTTCTTTAAAAAAAAAAAAAAAAAAAAAAAAAAAAAACATCACCACGGAATTAAGGGGCAATTGAGAGGGTGATTTATGATCTGGAGTTGGGCCGAGATATCGACCGATCAGGTTGAGAGCCCAGCAGTGCATTGGGCCGAGATGATCCACTGTTCGCCCAGAGAAGGGCTGCCAAAACTTGGGTCGGGCAGAGTTTGGACCGAGTGTGTGCCACCCCGGACCGTACAGAAATTGCTCGGCCAGGAAGTGACCGGTCAGACCAGGATGCTCGGTCCGAGGATGGTCGAAGCCAGACAGGCTGAGAGACCGGCGCCCGGAAAGGCGCGGTCAGCCGAGGTAGTTGATTGACCGGCAGGAAGGCCAACCAAAGGAGGTGCCCGGGCTAGGCTTTGCCGAGATGCCGCCTAGCCCGGTCATCCACGTGTTTGTCCAGCTAGGCGCATGAGTATGAAACATGACATGGCCGAGGAAGAGCAGCTCGGCTGCCGAGCTCCAGCTGCGAAGTCAGGCAGTTGAGGTTAGGTGGTGAATAGCATGGTTTATGCTGACAGATGGGATAGCAGAGCCACGTGTCAGGAGACGACTGGGAGTGGATATGGGGGTCAGAAGGTATATAAGCATGTCTGCGCCCCCCATACGCAACACACGAACACATCTGTAAGGATTTCTTACACTCAAACACTCTCTCCCTTCTCTCTATCCATCCTAAGGTGTGTGCTAACTTGACCGTCGGAGGGTTTTTCCGGCCACACACCGCCGGGTAGCTCACCATTACTTGCTCGCAGGTGATCGGACATCGACGGAGCTCGGAAGAAAGGAATACGGGCACGCTAAAATATTTGCTCCCCGTACACATACCATATAGCTTTGCACACCAAACCATATTTTATTTATCTCAGGGATCAACCCCGATCACAATTTTACACGAAAAAAAAAAAAAAAAAAAACAACACCAAACCAAAACACAACACCCACAGATTTGTTTTCTTTTCTGCAGATTCTCTATTTCTCTTTATACATTAAATTTCTACAGCATGTATACATGGAGTTGGTCCATATTCATCCATTCACGCATGAATGATTAAAATAATTCATCTAGCAGTGCACATGCATGCACAAATGTATCATGGTTTTGTTGTTGTAGGAGTTTTCATATTTGAACATAATATGAATTGCTATGTGTCTAATAAAGCTTCACTTGTTTCCAGAACTATTGTGACATCCTTTTTTATGTATAATTTCATAGTTGTTTGCATCCCTGAGAGATTGCAATTCTTCTCTTTCGCTCAAAAGTTGATACAGTGACTAAAGTTGTAAATAACATTTAGTAATGCCCATTGTTTTTCAATGTTAGTAGCCCAAAATTTGTGTCTAGTGTTGGCATCTTGATTTGTTAGGTGATTTTGAATAATGCTTAAAGGATGTTTCTGCTAGCAAATTTCATTATGCCCTCTATTCCAAAATATTAGTCCCTTCTGGAAATCCCAACTTTTTAAAGGACATGTAATTATTAAATTCAAATAAAAAGGAATTGATTTCACAAATTGCTCCTTTATTCCTACTTTAATTAGAGGTAGCAAACGGGCAGGTTTGGGTGGGTCAAATGGGTTGTATGTTAAAACAACCTGACCTAAACCCGTTTACTTTATTGAAGTTGTGGGGTGGTGGAGGTTGTAGTGGTGGTGGTGGGTTAGGTTCGCAAGATGCAACCCATTGAAACCTGTTTATAGATTTGGACGGGTTTAAATTAAATGGTTGAAATTCTGCGGGTTCACGGTTTTAGGTTGAGTTTGAGGACCTATTTTTAGCCATTTATAGGAGAGAGTTTTGAAAAATCGTTAAGTTCTATGTTCTGAATTTTTTAAGAGGAGTGTATTTTGGGACATCCCAAATGGAACAGGACAAATGTCGTGGTATAGATGGAATATTAGCCTAGGTCTGCTCACCCATGTGGACTACACAGCAAATTGAAATGTTTGTAGAGCTATTTGTATAACTCAAGGCCAATCTTTCTATTAAATGCTTATATGCAAACTGAAAATGTACTATTGAATTTGTGGCCGTGACCATTTCTTTTTACTTCAAATTTCCTGAAATGATGTTAGAAGCTCCAAAATTACTATATCGTATGTTCTAAATTAAATTTAGACCTTGGTTTAATGGTGAAATCAATGCAAACATCATATAATTAGAAATGGTGTTGGTTTCCTTTTACTAGAATATCTGCTATTGCTTGTCTTGTCGTCTCTTATTGGTTTTTGTGCCCTTTCAAATACGTTTATTATGATGGTTTTCAGAAAATCTATAAATCAGCTATGGCCATGGCTGGTGTGGATGTTGGTGATTGTATCGCTGTGGGTGACTCTCTCCACCATGATATAAAGGGTGCTAATATAGCTGGGATGCAATCAGCATTTATAACTGGTGGAATCCATGCAAGTGAACTTGGACTTGGTAATTATGGAGAACTGGCAGATTCATCTTCGGTGCAGGCTCTTGCATTGAAATACGATGCTCATCCATCGTTTGTATTACCTGCATTTATGTGGTAGTCTCTTGGTAAGTATTCTAATATTCTTCCCTATTTGTCCTAATCATATGGTTATTAGAATCTTACAATACATGAAACGATTCGATTCAAAAAATTCGATACGAGTGTCAACCAAAGCGATCCAAAACATGCTGCTGAATTTTAAATTGAGTGAATCTTATAATTCAATTGTGATTTAGAACGATTCATTGTGATTTACTGTGACTCGTTACAATCACTACAATTCAATTTTGTTTACATAATGAAAAAAAAAGGATTTCGCAAAATAAAAAAAGAGATTAATTAATTATATTGATATTTGTCATTTTATATGTATATATTATATAATTTAGTTATATTAATATTTTTATTTTTATTTTAAATACTATGTGTGTATTAGTATACGTATATATACTAAATAAAATTATATATTATGCTAAGGTTCATGATTCACTATTTTAGGAAAACAATTCACGATTTGATTTGCAATTTGACAAGAATGATCCTAAGTGTTTGGGTGTGCAAGGTGTATATCATATGCACTTGTGTAAATTCTCACAAATACACATAAATTACCTCACAAAATTGTGTAACTTCTCACAAATATACGTAAGTTATGATTTCTCAAATTTTTATGGGTTAACTTACATATATTTATGAAAATTTACTCGATTTTGTAAGGTAACTTATGTATATTTGTGAGAACTTATGCAAGTGCATATGGTATGCACTTGCACACTTAAGAATTGCCCAATTAAGGATTAGGACTCCCTAACTCACTTAAGTGGCATTAATATCAGCTTGAGAACGAAGAGATTGGTTAATTGGGACTGGCTTTTAAGTTTCTACTGCTGCAAAACATAATGAGAAAAACAGGGATCTGCGCTGAGGTTAGATATACACAAATAATTTGATGTCTGAAAACTGTAGTACTATGGAGCCAACAACATGTATAATTTGGCTTCTGAACTATTCTGACAGTAACTTTTGAGCAAAATTTTATGTTAAATTCGTATATTTTCACAATTTGGTTATTTGACTTATGAACTAGCCAATGACATGTATAATTTGATTTCTGAGCTATTCTGATAGTAACTCTTAAGTTTTTTTTTTTGGTAGATTCGTATATTTTCACAATTTGGTTACTATGTCAATTATTTGTACTCTGAAACCATTCCTGCATAATCAGTATGCTCTTTCTTCTAAAATGACCGTTTTTGGAGGTCGGGACCTTGTTTCATTATGGAAATGGTTGACTTCCATTTTAGTTTGAGGATAGCCGTTAGGTAGACCCGTCATCGCTACTATTAGGTTTCTTCTTCCTTGAAATTGTTTCCAAACACATCCCGAAGTGGTTGAAGAAAAATGTTCATGAACAGCTCAAGTTCGGTTCATTTAATGAAAGGACTAGCTTAAGCTTGAACATTAAGTCCGTTTAATAATCGTGCCAAGTTCGAGTAGACCCAAGCTTGGCTTGACAAGGCCCATGAATACAAAGAATATGAATTAATATTATTTTTAAAGATATATCAAATATATTTTTATTAATTTTTTTATTTGTGTATGGCATTTGTGTAAATTCACATATTTGTTAATAATATAAGCATTTTTTAATATTTTGCTCACAATTTTCTTTTTCCCCCCCTAAAATGAAATTAAAAGTTTGATTTTTCTTTTCAAGCTCAGGCTCAGCTTATTTATATAATCAAGTTGACTTGAGTCAAGCTCAAACATCCAAAAACTTGGCTCAGCTCTTTTGTAGGCGAACTATTGTTCTGAGATTTTTGCAATTTGTTTGAACATTGTAGGCTTTTCATGGTATTTTTATTTTTTTTATGCACAATTTTGAGAGAAGGAATTTCTTCCTAAGAATAAGAAAATTTAAATTTTCAACTCAGGACTTAAAGTCTGGTGAGATGATGATGATTTTCATGAGGGAGGCTTGTGGTGAAAAGATCATTGATGGTATACGTGAACACTAGAAATGCTGTACCTTTCCTGAACTGTAATAATGATCAAATTGTAATCCTTGCACTCTAATTGATTTTCTAGAGATAAAAAAGATTTTAATCTGTGTGGATATATATGTATATATGTATGTATTTTTTTGCATGGTGTTATGTTCTCTTACGCTGTGTTTGGTTGGGTAATTTAGAGAGGGATTTGAAAAGAGAAAGGGAAAGGGAAAAGGTGTGTGAAATTGTGTGAAATGTAAGTATATTTTTTTCACATTTCACTTACCTTTTTCATTTTCCTTTCCAAATCCCTCCTCAAATCCCTCAACCAAACCCAGCAGTAGTGCTTCCCTAAGGTTATATTTGGTTCATGGATTTGGGAAATAATTCAAAAAGGGAAAAAATAAATGAAATATATATGTATAATATAATTATATTTCATATATTTTTTTTTCCTTTTCTTTCCAAATCTTTTTTCAAATTTCTGAATCACACACGGCCTAATTTAAGCTAAATCCATTCGGAGCATTCTAATATAGTACATAGGTGATGATATGAATCCTTCTAAGAATTAATGTAGAAAAATACATAAAATCATATCTTCAGACACCTAAATTGTCCTTTTGAATTGGTCGCTGAGAACAAAATAATTCCCATCTTTAGAAAACAAAAGTTTCAAATCAAGTGCTGGAATAAGATAAGGATAAATTACAATTGTAGTCCTTAACGTAGCACTTTTTTTGTTAAATTTCCTGAAGTTTTAATTTTGTCAATTAAGTCCTTAAAGTATTAAATTCGAATCAATTTAGTCTTGAAGACAATATCAAAATAAAACATAAGCTCAAAGGTTATATACAATTGTTATAAGGCCCAAATTTTAATTTATTATTGACTTAATTACCATTTGCTTGTGATTTAGAATTGATATCAGAGTTTGGTTTTTTAATTTTTTTAATATTAATATATGAGCATTAGATACACTGGAGAAGTCGAATAAGACAATTTAAATAATAGCATTGCACTACAAATAATTATCAAACCAAATAATACTATAATCAAGTTATTAAAAGAACTTAAGGAAAATATTAAGAAAAATCAATTATAAATTATATATGAAGTTCGACATTTATTATTAGATGAATGTAAATAGTTAGCTCCTGTAACAAATAATACAGATAATTATTCTTATCCTTATAGGGGAACTCTCCAATCGATAACACCGGGGGGAAAAAAAAAATCTAAGTAATTATTGTGTTGACAAATTATAAATAATGGCGGAACAAAAAATAAATAAAATGAAATGTAAAATAATATTAGAAGTGAAAAAGAGATAGCATGGATAATTGCGAATTAGAATAAATAAATAAGAGTAGAATAGAAATAGAAGACGACCTATATAAGCGATTAGAATTAATTAGTTAGAGAAAAATATAACAATTATAAGAGGATAATCAAGTTGATAATAAATTAATATCTGAACATGATCACAATTTTATATAACCTTTAGGTTTATATACTATTTTTATATTATTTTCAGGACTAAATGGATTCGAATTTAATACTTTATGAATTTAATTGACAAAATTGAAACTTTAAGGACTTAAATGAAAAAGGTGTTAAATTTTAGAAACTATTATTGTAATTTATCCATAAAATAATTATCTTAAAATCCTTTTTGTCTGAAAAAAAAAAAAAAAAAAATTCCTTTTTGTCTGATTCAATGAATTCAACCAAAAACTGGCATGTCTTCCTAGTTTTGATTTTGCCAACAATAGAAAATGAGGCTTTGTCTCAAAAGTAAACAAGAAAGCATTTTGAACATTTGTTCAATTACGGAACCTTTTATTTTCTGATAAATCATAAATATACCAAAAATACATACTGCCCTTGTAGTTTGTGAAAATTTTAAATATTCTTGTCAAAGTTTGTGACATAGGAGCTTCTGTTCGTGAAATTTAACTCTCTACTCCTTTCTCATTTCACTAATTTAAAAAAATTAAAAATTTTCATTTCAACTCGCTACAATTTCCTTAATTTCAAACAGACTGCACCCTTAACCTCAAACCTTCTCTCTATACCCCACCTTTGTTTTTCCTTTTGTTTGTCTTTCCCACCTCTTCCATCACCCCCTGATGAGGATGACGGCAAAGTGAAGGATGGAGCTGAGGGTGAGGGTGAGGGTGAGGGCATCAGGGTGGGGAAGGAGTTACAATCATGCTTTGCTTGGCCAACCAAGGCAAAACAAACTTGATACCTTCAACACAAAATGACCCAATAAACCCAACAAACTTGGTGTTTGTTGCGCAGACAACCCTTGAACAAATCAAATTTGTTTAGGGTCCGTTTGGCAAGGAAGGTTGGGGCTAAAATAGCCACAAAAGACAAAATAGGCTATTTTAGCCACAACAAACAAAACATTACATCCAACTCATAATCATTACACTCTTCTCTCACAAAAAAAGTCAAAAAAGTCAAAAAGCCAAAAAGCCCTTCCCAAATCAAGCTTTTTAGCCCAGGCTAAAATAGTCAAAAAAGTCAAAAAGGTAAAAAGCCAACCCACTTCCCAAACGGAGGCTTAGTGGATGGCTCCAAGTTGGTTAAAATAGTTATGTTTTAGCCCAGGGTTGTTCAAGGGTTACATTGACTCAGTGCACTGTTGGCTTGTCATTGAACTGATTAGTTTGATTTAAATACGTCAATTGTTCATTTCACTTGATTTTTCGATTGGTTTCGATTTTACCAAAATACACATGAAGGGAATATGGAGGGGAGAGATGGAATCAACATAGCAAATCAGAAAACAACAATACAATACAAATCTCACAAATATCAACATGGAATCAACAAGCACAAATCTCATAAACTTTAGTGTGGGGACATATTTCTAGGGATATTCATGTGGCCGAGGTTGTTGGCCAAGGTGCCACATAGATGAGCTGAGATGCCGAGATATGGTGTGACCATATCGGAATCTGAGACATTCAGTAGAGGATGAAAGTCCTAGATAATTTGAGGCTCTTTGTTTGGATAAAGATGAGGCTCTTGTGAGAGTTCATTCTTATTTTAATAGAGTCTGAGATAAAGGTGATCCCTGTAAGGGATAGAGTCCTATAAAGTGATACTTCTAAGGGACGAGGGTGCTACTGATTATATAAAGAGGGCACCTCCATGGGTCTAAGGTAGGCTTATTATTGCGAGTTGCATACTTGAGTTGATATCTTGTGAGATTGTTGACTGACTTGATCGTCGAAGTGCTCCCGGGTGGACGAGGCATAGTGGTGTTACTTGTTTTCTTGTGTGCAGGTATTGGGCTTAATTTATTCTTCTGTGTGCTCTACAACTAAGTTCCTAGGATCTCAGCGGAGAGATATAGTTTGGTTGTGAGGTTAAAAATCAACACCCACAATTTGGTATCGTCTGTGGGAACTTAGTAAGAATAGATGGCTAACATTGGACAAGAAGAGCGAGCAGGGAACAACCTAATTAGCGAGGAGGATGAGGACGTTGATCTCGGCATCGAAGAAAGAGAGGAGGATTGCAACGAAGTGCACGAAGTGAATCCAGAGGCAAACAATGCAGCTAAGGGCCGCCCCAGCCCGAGGAGGGGCAACAGAGGGAGACGGGAGCCTAATCCCGAGGAATACTATAACGAAAGTGATTTATAGTTGTGGAAAGATCGATGCTTATGAAGGGACAATGAGGTGAAAGAGTTGGCAGACAAGTTGATCGATTTATAGACAATGGTTAACTTTATGATGGCGAGTAAGGTGATATAGTTGGCATTACCAATACCGGCCACACCCCCGGTCGTTGCGGGTGCAGGTGCCTAACCGGCGGGACATGTCGTAGCACAAAACAATATAAAAAGGGTTGTAAACTTGCCACGAAAATCTCAACAAGTCAGGAGGGCGGAGCCACTTAGAGTGGAGCCTCAAAGAGCGGAGCCCGCGAGAGTGGAACCTCAGAGAGCTAGGGTGTCCCAAGTCAGATGATCACACCAAGTGAATGGGTAAGACCATCGGGTGGAGAGAACGTTGGACCACAGCAAGTCCAAGGGGACGCTGCCAGGCATGGGAAGCAACACACCGAAAAGATTGAAGTTGGTGAATAGTAAAGCAACAGGGCGATCAAAGGAAGACCTACGTGATTACTTTTCAAAAAAAGAGGAATGTGGCTGAGATAACAGCCACAGTACAACCGAAGTCCCCATTCTTAGTGGAGTTGGATGCCTTTGAAGCGCCAAAGAGATTCAGCATGTCGAGGTTTCAGATATACAATGGCAAATCTGATCCCAACTTCTATGTCATCTTGTACCTAAATGCCATGTCTTTATGAAGCGGAAATGGCCCGTTATTGTGCAAGGTGTTCCTTTCGACTTTGGGAGAAATAGCATCGAACTGGTTCCTAAAGCTACCACAAGGATTAGTCAAGAATTGGAAAGGTTTGGCCGAGATGTTCGTGGCCCGGTTTGTAATGAACAACATACAGGCATTGAGGGTGGATTCCTCGTTGGCTCTGAAGATTGACGATGACGAAAGCCTTAGGGCCTATACCAAGAGGTATTATGAGGTTTATAATAGGATCCTAGGCTATAACCAGGAACTGACAGTCGTTTCTTTCAAGAACGGCTTAGATGATGATTGCCCGCTTCGGCGAAGACCCTCCCGAAAATAATAAAGGACTTTATAGCGAGGATCGAAAAGCATGCCAGAACAGAGGAGGATAAGAGGTTGAAACGGGGAAGTATGACTAAGCAAGAAAAAAGGAACAACTCCCTTAAATGAAGTCGGAATGGAGTTGGCAATGACAACGGGGAGTCGTGGTTAAAGGCGATGCATGCAGTCAGCATCGTTTTCAAGAGCTCGATTTACAGGATTCTGGAGATGATCAAGAACCAACACTAGTTTAGACCGCCGCAGAAGGTCCCAGGGGAGTCAATGAGGAGGTTCCACACCAAGTCATGTTTATGCCATGATGAATTCGGGCATATGACCCAGGGATGTCGGGCTCTAAAACAGTACTTAAAAGACCTAGTAAGACAAGGACATCTGAGGGATTTGATCAATGAAGAAAAGACCAGAGAGGAGTACGCCAAGCTGGCACATGCACCACTTGGAGCGCCTCCCCTGTCGCCCGCTACACCTAGGGCTGAGGAACCTTGGGTTATCAATGTAATCCATTCAAGGTGAGCCTAAATGAGATCAGGGAGGAAACCTAGAGGGTGAAGCATCAGCAACATGTGTTTCAAGTTCAACAGAAGAAACCCAGGACAGAGGGATGTCAGGAACCGATGACTTTCTTTACAGATGAGGACCTAAAAGTTGTCCAACATCTGCATAACAATGCGTTGGTGGTGACCTTGATGATTAGAGGATATCAGGTGATAAGAATACTGATAGATCAGGGCAGTTCTTGTGACATCATGTACATCAGGTGTTACAAGGAACTCAGCCTTCATAGGGACGACTTAGAGCCATCCGACAGCTCGATGGTTGGATTCAACAGAATGCCAATGTGGCTGCTGGGGTCCACGAGTTTGGATGTACAAGTAGGAACCAAGACAATAATAACAAAGTTCACTGTGATAAATACTTCGTCGCCGTACAATATGATCTTGGGAAGGCCTTGGTTGCATGTGATGAAGGCCATCCCTTCAACCTTGTACTAGCTGTTGCGATTCCCGACTGAGTACGGCGTAAAAGAGGTCAGAGGAGACCAAGTGCAGGCAAAAAATTATTCCATGGCAGCAATGAAGTAAACCTATAACGTCCGAGATGTGAAGACTACAAAGATAAAAGATGAAGACCATGAGGTCTTGCAAGATGTTAGCAAAGAACTAGCCAATAAGAGTTAGGAACTCTTGAAGAAGATTCTAGTGATCGAAAGAGACGATGAAAGATTCTTCCTTCTTGGCTCTAGGTTAGCAGAGGAGGAGGAAAGGAAGTTGGAAGCTTTTCTAAGAGAGAACATGGAGGTGTTCGTGTAGACACCGTATGACCCTGAAATCACTTGTCACAAGTTTAATGTGGACAGATCGGCGAAGCCAGTGATTTAGAGAGTAAGAAGACCCACCCTGGTCCATGTGGAAGCAGTAAAAGAAGAAGTCAAGAAGTTGTTGGAAGCCCAAGCCATCCGAGAGGTCCATTAACCGATGTAGCTATCCAATACATGGTGGTCAAAAAGAAGAATGGGAAATGGAGGGTCTGCATGGATTTTACAAGTGTAAACAAGGCTTGCCAAAAGACTGTTTTTCATTACCAAAGATAGACCGACTGGTGGACGCCACCTCGGGGCGTGGTAGGATGAGTTTCTTGGATGCATATCGAGGCTACCATCAAATAACGATGTACGGACTAAACGAGGATAAGACTGCCTTCATCACTCTAAAGGTGCTCTATTGCTACAGAGTCCTGCCCTTTGGATTGAAAAATGTAGGGGCAACATATCAAAGGCTGGTAACCAAGATGTTCAAGCATTTGATTGGAAAGACAGTGGAAGTTTATATCAACAACATGGTCGTGAAGAGTAAGGAAGCACATGACCATCTAGCCGACCTCAAAGAGGTGTTCGACATCTTGAAGGCATTTCGGCTTCAACTAAATGTCTCTAAGTGTGCTTTCGGGGAAGGATCGGGTAAAATCTTGGGATATCTAGTGACGAGAAGAGGGATCGAAGCTAGCCTTGATCAGATCAAGGCTATATTTGACCTAAAGAGCCCAACAACAGCAAATGAAGTCCAGATTTTGACTAGCAAAGCAGCAGCTCTGAACTGATTCATAAGTTGGAGTTGTAACAAGTGCAAACCGTTCTTCCAACTCTTAAAGAAAGCCAGAGACTTCATTTGGACAAAAGCTTGCAAGGTCGCCTTGGCGGACATAAAGAAGTACTTTAGCACCCCACATTTGTTATCAACTCCAGTTTTAGGAGATGATTTATTTTTGTATTTGGCAATTTCAGACCACTTAGTTAGTGCAATGATAGTCCAGAAAGAAGAAGGTGAACAAAAGCTAGTGTATTAAGTAAGTAAGATGCTAGCCAGTGCTGAAAACAAGTACCTACATCTGGAGAAGTTGACACTTGCCTTGGTAATGGCAGCAAAGAAATGGAACCATTACTTTAGTATTTCAAATTTGGTCAGGACTTACAGAAAAATTTACTAACTCAAATTAAATTCAGTCAAAACTTGAGTAGGAATTGGCACAATCCAAACATTCTGATTTTTATTGTTAATAATATAACTCTCACATTGAACATGTACATACAACAAAACTTTTAAAAAAATGGTTTAGAAAAATTGATTTACGTTCATTTTAATTTTTTTTTTTTTAATAAATTGTAAAGATCATAGCGCTAACTGAGCACCCACTGAAGTCTCTTTTGCAGTATGAGGATTCTATATCATATTGTCCCTTTTGCAGTATGGTCTATAGTTCTAGGTCAATATGATATAGAATGCAGGTCAAGGATAGCAATCAAAGGTTAGGTCTTGGCCGACTTTGTTGCTAAGTTTACACCAAACACAATACCCAGGCCCAGGCTTGTGAACCTCGGCCTGGGGGATGTGGAAAAACCAGAAAATCCAGAAGGATCACAAATGGCAGTACAAGCCCTAAAACCAACTAAGGGGAAAGGAACCCAGAAGAAAGAAGTTGAGAAACTAAAACCATGCAGTATATACATCGGTGATTCCTTCCGCCTCTTTGTCAACTGAAGCTCAAATCAGTAAGAAGTGGGGGCAGGAGTGGTTTTGATTTCATCGGATGGACAAATGCTAGAACAATCAATCAAACTAGGGTTCAAGGCCTCAAAAAATGAAGTAGAATGTGAGGCGTTGATCACCGGTTTGTAGCTGCCAACAGCAGTCGAGGCCGATGAGGTGGTCATTTATTGAGACTCCCAACTCATCGTCAACTAGGCAATGGGCAAGTATGCCACCCGAGATGAAAGGATAATGGCCTACGTCAAAGAGGTCATCAAGTTGTTAGCCTAGTTCAGAAGTTGCCGTCTCCAGCAAGTTTGCCGAGAAGACAACAGTCATGTAGACACACTGGCCAACTTAGCCCCACCTATCAAGTCAGATTCCCTTAGGACCATAATGGTAGATTACTTGTTGAGCTCAAGTGTTGAGCCCATGATCACAGAATGCGAGGCAATGTTTGTTGAATTGGGACCAAGTTGGATGGACCCTTTATTCAAGTTCATAAACGAGGGTAGATTACTAGAGGACAAGAAGGAAGCACACAAGATTAGGCTCAGGTTGACAAGGTTTTGTTTGTCAGTTGAAGGTCATTTTTACAGAAGATCCTTCACTGGACCACTGTTGCAATGTGTGCACCTTTCCCAGGTAGAAGATTTCTTGTTCGAGATCCACGAAGGGGTTTGTGACAGTCACTTGGGGGGCAAGTCATTGGCCCATAAAGCTATATCACACAGGTACTGGTGACCCTATATACAGAAGGACACTGAAGCCTATGTCAAAAAGTGTGAGAAGTGTCAAAGGTTTTCACCTCTAATACATCAGCCCACCGAGGACTTAAACCCAATGTCAAGCTCTTGGCCATCTGTCTTGTGGGGCATGGATCTGATTGGGCAACTACCCTAAGCAACTGGCCAGAAGAAATTTCTCTTGGTGGCCACTGATTACTTCACAAGGTGGGTGGAGGCCGAACCGTTGGCTAAGATCCGAGATATAGACGTGAAGAACTTCATCTGGTGAAACATCATTACGATGTTTAAAATACCAAGAGCCATTGTTGCTAACGACACCCAATTTGATAGTAAGTTGATCAAGAATTTCTGTGCCAAATACAAGATAAAAAACTACTATTCAACGCCAAGCTTTCAGCAAAGCAATGGCCAAGTTAAGGCGTTGAATAAGACTATCATTGATGGCATAAAGAAGAGACTTGAAGCTGCTAAGGGCAAATGGGTTTAAGAGTTGCCTAATGTTCTTTAGGCTTATTGCACAATGCCGAGAAAATCAACTGGAGAAACACCTTTTGCCATGACTTATGGCATGGAGACAGTCATACCACTAGAGATTGGCATTCTAGGGATCAGAACCCAGGCAATGGAAAACGGGAGAAATGACGCCCTCTTAGCCTGAGATCTGGGCTTGATAGAAGAGAGATGAGAACGAGTAGCACTTTGGCTGGGGGCATATTAGCAAAGCTTGGCTAGAGCTTATAACAAGAAGGTTAATTTTAGAGAATTCAAAATTGAAGACCTCGTTTTAAGGAAAGTTGTTGGCAACAAGAAATATCTTAGAAAGGGCAAGCTTCGCCCAAACTGGGAAGGACCATAAAAAATCATCTCAGTTGAAACGGAGCATATCGGCTTGAAGATTGTGATGGCAAACAGTTGCTAAGACCATGGAACACTAGTAATCTGAAGTTTTTCTTCCATTAGTCTTTCTTTTGTTTTTATGTAACTTAGAAGATAATTAGCTTAAGTATAAATCAATAAAATATTAGCTCGAATTTGTTCTTTGCAAATTACTGTTGAAACTTGTATGTATGAAATTGTTTTTTTAAGTGTTAGGCCAACGAGACATTGGATGATTAACTTAGGCTTGTCAAAATGACAAAGCTGATCTAAGTTAAAGGTGATGTTTCGGTGGAAAACAGGGCAAAACCAACCATGACTTTGCTTGGGGGGAATAACTTCAAACAGTCGACCTGGTTAGTTTGTAAAGAAAAGCCGAGGTAGATAGTACTGTGAAATCGGTGCACTAAAGTCAAGCCTTAAGTGTTTTGTTTAGATGAGCTAAACATGATGACATTGGTTATGGATGCCCAAGTTTGTAATACTTTGGCAAGGCTAGAATGCCAGCCCATTAATGTAAAAGTAAGTTGTAACTTACATTCACATTAAGGGGCAGAAGGCGTAGATGAGTTAATGATTTGAAAGCGACACTTGGGTGAAATTTTCAAGTATTTGTGAAATTGTCAGGTACATTTTGTTATCCGAGGTAACAGTTGTATCTGGAATAATGTTGTCCAAGATAAAATGCATGTTTGATCCAAGATGTTATACTTAAAAAAAAATTCAGTATTAAAGACATAAAAGAAAAGAAGATATGTAGAAGTAAAAGTGACATCCAACACTTAGAAAAAAAGAAGTCCATTCAACTAGTAGAAAGTCATTCAGTTACATCGGACAAAAGGCACATCGGCCTTAAAGACAAAAGTTGTGCAACAAGAGGAAAGAAACTATAGGGAAAAAAAATCCTAAGTACTAGCTTCGGGGTTGGTAGCAGGGGTCTCAGAATGCTCCACTTTGGCAATTGGCGATGTGTCGGCCTTGGTGGATGGCAATGTGGCTTTGTCATCTTCGACTTCCTGATCAATTTCCTTCAAGATATCTTCGACAGACTTGTAGGCCACAGACTTGCCGGCCTCTTTGACTAAAGAAGTGCTCTTGGAAACTTCTTCATCATCCTCCCTAGTTAGGTCCAGCACCTGATCATTGAGGATGGGGGACTTGACACCAGAAATGACCTCCTTGGTGACCTCTTTTTCTTCTCCCTCCTTGGCGTCGTCGATCTCCTCAAATTGGGTAGGGAAATGAGAGAAAGGCATGTCAAGTTGGCTAAGATCTCGAAGAGAAGAGTCCTGGGGAATGACAGTTTCTTAGAGTGGTGTTCTATCTGAGGTAGTAGCCTCTGTTACAGGCTAAGTTCACCTGCTTCTTATATCGGTCATGGACGTCAGCTTGACCCTTAGCATAGGCCTTTTCATTGGGCGGCCGCCTTGATCTTTTGGTCTTTGGTGGCCAAAGCTTCGACCAACCTCTTTTCGGCCTTAACACCTTTGGCTTCAGCTACCTTGGTTGTTGTCTCGACCTGTTGCTCGGCATTTCTGGCCACCTTCACTTTATCAAGCATCTTCATCCTTGTTGTTTCAACTTGATTGAGCTAATGAAGGTAGTCTGCTGCATCTTGTGTTTTTTTGGTGAGGTCTTTCTTCATCAGCTCGGCTTTGTATACAAAGGCATGAGCATGTTGGATGTCCTGCAAGGAGAAGAAGATGAGTTAGTAAAACATAAAAATAAATCTATAGTGTAAAGTGCTAAATAAGAGACAAAGCAGGAAGCTTACCACAACTAAGTTCCTTATCATGAAGGCAAAGTGTTAATACTCGTTGAAATCACTAATGGCCTCCATGTTGGCGGGGAGAAGTAAAGCGATTAATAGTACAAAGGCAATCTCAGGCTGGTAAAAGGTGCCCTCACTAAGTTTGATCGGACGGCCGTCGATGAGATGTCGGGGATAAAAGTGTCTGACGTGTCGTCGAAGATGGAGGACTTTGTGCGCTTTGATGGAGGGGTGTTGGCCGAATTAGTGGCCTACCTCTTCTTAGCTTCTGCCATATTTGAGATTAGGATGACGTCTTCTGGGTCCTTCTCCTCAGAGGAATGAGCGACCGTCACTTTGGCTTTTTCCTTAACCTTTTTAACCCTGTTCTGTTTCTGAACAGATGGTGGAGATGGGGTTGATTGCACAGTTACAATGTCGGGGATACCGGCGAGGAGATCTTCGGCAATAGTTATTTTTCGGCCCATCTCTTCTGATGTGGCAGCGATTGTTACTTCGGTGCCAAGTTAGTATGCAGGAAGTGCAATTGCTGGGTTTGTAGGGTCATACATTGGCAGGTGAGCACTTCGGCGCCTTTTGTTGCGAGTTCTTCCTATTGGTGCGTGGGAAGGTCGGTGACAACGTTGGCGCTAGGACGACGGGATGTGCTGGGATGGAGCCGAAGTGGATGGCTGGTTGACTGGGTCAGAGGTGGAATCCTAATATAGACGAGGGGATGATGTTGCTGTTAGTGTTAGTGTTGTTGCAGATGGTCAAGTTTTGCTTCTGGACGATACGTTAGGTAGAGGAGATTTGTAGGTTGGAATATAGTTGAGCAAGATAGGAGCCTTCTAATCCTTGATAAGAAGTTCAAGAAATCAAACAAGATCTTTCCCCCTGATGTGGGACTTACAAAAAGACTTGCTTGGTTGGGATAGATCTGCAAAGACAAGAAATCACACATTAGAAATCGACAAAGTGTGAAAAGATTAATTTTGACAGTGTGTGATCTAGGGAACTAAGTGCTTAACCTCTTTATCCCCAAAAATGCCTCTGCGTAAAGGAAAGAGATACAGGTCATCGTCTAGAGCAAATTCCCAATAGCTCGAGACGATCAAATAGTCTTCCCCAACACCCTTGTTGGATTCTGGAAGGTTGGCTATCGTTTTGTAGGAAATGGTTATGGGTTTTATGTAATAGGAGATGCCATTGGTGGATTTGAGGCTACACATGGTGTAGCAGTACTGGACATCGGACAATGTGAGCCTACCATTATGTTGGCGACACAACTCGGCTATACCGATGATAATCCTAAAGCAGTTTATGGCTAGCTGCATAGGGTTGAGGCGGTAGTAGTGCATCATCTCTCGAAAAAAGATGTTAAAGGGGAACATGATTCCACCCTCAACAATTGATACCATGGGAAAGGGCATATAATTGTCCCCGAGCATGATAGAGTCATTCTCATCAGCGAGTCTGATATGGACGTCGACTGGGATTTCGAACTCTTGGCAAAAATTTTCTATTTTGGTTGAGGTATCTAACCTTCATTTGTGCATACCCATTGTGTCAAGGAGAGTGTTTTCTGTTTGCCTAATGTGGTTTTGGTTGCTGAGATAGCTGAGACCTAGGATTCGAGGGTGTGAATGAGGGTAAAGAGAGAGATAATTGGGAAAAGTAAAGAGAAAAAAAACACTCTATAGAGTTCCTCTTGCATTTATGTTTTTTTTCTCTAAAGAGGAGAGAGAAAACAGAAAACACTCTAAAGAGAGAGATAATCAAGGAGAGTGTTTTCTGTTTTCTGTTTGTGAATGAGGGTAAAGAGAGAGTGTCTAAAAGAGGAGAGAGAGATAATTGGGAAAAGTAATGAGACGAAGAGAGAAAGAGGAAGTTTTATGAAATGCAAAAAGGCGGCAACATAAATGATTTCAAATGCCTAGGAAGACGTACATTGGCTAACATTAGGCGGTGTGTGTCAGGGTTGAAACAATGCGTCTGTAGTGTGACAAGTACGATCCAATGAGGAGATAACACGTGGATGAAACGGTTGCGTTTGTTATGACTTGACAGCTTTCGAATCTTGAACCCATAGAGTTCTTCAACTAGCGAGTCATGATCTCAGCTAGTATCGTGATCTCAGTCAAGATGTTGATCTGGGATAGAGGTGAAATATCTAAATTGAGTCCTTGTTTCATTAAGTTGATGAGTCATGATCTTGGTTGGAGGAAGTCCTTTTAACATGTTGTTTAGCCGACATGTTGGGAGGTCGAACGATGTAGGTTCCATCACCTCAGATTGCCGAGGTAATAGAACCTAGGGGGCAAATTGTGGAGACATATTTTTAGGGTTGTCCACATAGCCGAGGTTGTTGGCTAAGGTGCCACGTGGATGAACTGAGGTGCCAAGATATGGTGCGACCATATCAGAATTCGAGATATTTAGATAGAGAATGAGAGTCCTACATGATTTGAGGCTCTCTGTTTGGATAAATATGAGGCTCTTTTGAGAGTTCATTCTTATTTGAATAGAGGAGTCCGAGATAGAGGTGATCCCTGTAAGAAATAGAGTCCTATGAGATGATACTTCTAAAGGATGAGGGCGTTGTTGATTATGGAAAGAGGGCACCTCCGTGGGTCTAAGGTAGGCTTATTATTGTGAGTTGCATACTTGAGTTGATATCTTGTGAGATTGTTGATTGACTTGATCGTCAGAATGCTCCCGGGTGGACGAGCCACCGTGGTGTTACTTGTTTTCTTGTGTGCCGATGTTGGTTTTAATCTATTCTTCTATGTGCTCTACAACTAAGTTCCTTGGATCTCGACAAAGTGATCTAATTTGGTTATGAGGTCAAAAATCAACACCCATACTTTGTAGCCAAAAAAAAAAAAACCCTCAGATCTATTGATAGTGTTGTTATTCCAAAGGTTGATAGTGGAGCTACTACACCACACAAAGCCCCCATTGTTGTGCCTCCCCAATCTCTTAGCAGCCACCATTAGAGAGGGGAGAGGCTTTTGTGTAGACCAAAAAGAGATCAAAAGAGAATGAGAGCCAAATTGTTCAACTTTAGCAGAGAGATGAAAGGGGAAAAAAAATGTTAAATTACACTTTTCTTTTATATATGGTCATTTTATCACTTTGGCCGTTTAAGGGTTTTGTTTTGTTTTGTTTTGTTTTTGTTTTTTTTTTTTTAAATTTTAACTTTGACCTTTCATGTTTTTTGTTTTTTCATAATTTACTCGAAAAGCTAACTTGTGTTCAAAATTAAACAGAAAACAATACATTTACAATTAAGTGACATAAAAATATTTATTATATATAATTTATACATTTTAAACAAACTTAAAGGTCAAATTGTAAAACAACAAATTTTAAAGGCCAAAGTAAAAAAGTGGCCGCATATAGAAAAGACAAATTATAATTTACCCATAAATATAATTATGTGTCGGTTTGTCTTATTGGGGTGGGATGATTGCAAACTTGAAATTTGATTTTGTTCTAATTGTCTTAGTCGGTTTGTCTTTTTTGTTTTTTTTAGGGCCAGTGACAGAGATGGCATTTATTTACAGCTCTGCGGAACAAATTTATAATTACAATTAGAACAAAATATTATTTAATAGAAATCAACATTTGTAATGAAGTTCAACTCAAACTTAAATACAATCAATACAAATCAAATCTAGTAACACAACTTATAGAACAAAATCAACTATCATGAACTCCAACTCAAATTTCCAATGTTTCGATTGTTCACTTCCCATTGGCCAATATGAAATCATCTGAAAATCAAAATAAATATTGAGAAATTAATTATTAGGTACAATCAAGTTTATCATAATGGACCATTAGTTAAAACTATGTCAATATAAATAGAATCTTATATAGGTTCGATTTTCGAGTTGGATTAACCAAAAACTAACCCCATCCAATCAAGTTGAAGATATGAAGATCTATAACGAAACTAATGTATCTAAAAAAAATCAAACCAGCTCAATCCAAAGAGGTCGGGTTGGTTCGATTCTTCAATTCTTTTTATATTGTGTGCAATCCTAAACCAATATAAAGGAAAACAAACAGCGAGATATAACTACAAATTTTATGAAAAGAATTAACGAGGCAGATGTGAAAGAAATGATAAGAGATTAAACTGTTCTTTTGTCTCTAGGAAAGGGTTTTCCAAAATTAAGAAATTTACCTAATGCTGATGGTAGTCACATGTCGCACTTTGTAAAAGTCTTCTCCTTCTTCACCATTGACCTTTAGAATCTTGTTATTAAATTTTGTACTCATATCTCCAGTTGTAAATTGTTGAAAGGTAGCAATGAATCTCAATCCATCTGGAACCATTTCCAATCTTTTGCAACAAGTAATGTACAAAGAAGAAAGATTGAGCATGGCTCCTTTTTCCACCTCCCACTCTTTTAAGTGGTGCAACCTATAAAGATATAGAGTTTTGAGTTGGGGGAAACCATTAGCAGAGCAAACCATTTTTTCCCCCACAAAGGCATTAGCATTTAAATCAAGGAGTTGTAGGTTAGGTAGCCTCTCCAATGTTGGCATTGGGTCTTTTTTAAGGTTACATCCAAACAACTTTAACTTGATAAGACTAGGAGATAAACTCCGGTACTCTGGTAATTCAGGAATAGATCCATTTATAGTCAAGTTGTAAAGATGGTGACACCCTAACAGTTGTTTAAGAAGAGTCAACTCTCCTTCTTCAGAAGAAAAATTAACTGATAAGGATGTTTGTCGGAGGTGGCTTGCACTGATGTTTAGGTAGTTGATGAATGCTGCAAAGTCCTGATTGTCAGTCTTCCAAAAAGTTGCCTCTTCTAGTTGCTGAAGATTGATCAATTTGCATAGATCGTTGACGTCACAGTTCCTTGTGTTGAACCCTTCTAATGTCTCAAGGTTGCTCAAGCCATCCAATTTGAATTTGTGTCTTAAAATCAAGTTATAACTAATATACAAATGCCTCAACCGTTCCATCTGATGTAAGACTATTACTTCACCTGAGTTGAAGTAGCAATTGAGTAAATCCAAGGTTTGCAAGTATTTTAACTTGCAGATAGACGAATGCCACTTCGGTATGGAACAACTTCTTAAACTCAAGTACCTCAAACTAACTAGGTTACCTATTGATTCAAGTGACTTTTCATCAAACTCTAATCTTTCAAGATCCAAAACCCTAAGCAATTTTAAGTACTTGAAATGGGAGTTCAACTCTATTGAATGCCTGCCATAGCTTATTGGATTGTAGAATAATATCGATCTCAACTGTTTAGTTGTCTCCAAGTCAGGGAGGACAACTTTTTCGACATCCATATTCAAATGAATTGCAAGTTTGCGTATTTTAGTAGTAGTTGTCGGTGTGGTCGAAAAGCAATAAGCTAGATCAGTTTCACATTGGAGATAAACGATCCCAATAAAATCATTTATTTTTGCCTTTGATAAACATAGCTCTAGCATGAGATCATGAATGCGGCAATATTTGATCCTTTGAGTAAACTTCTCTACCGGTACTTGAACCATGCACCTTTGTGCTAACGCACCCAAGTAGCGCTCTGCCACATCCATCATTGTTTCATCTTCCATTCTATCATCAGTTGCCAGTATGCCGTCAGCCATCCACAAGTGATATATTTTTTTGGCATCTATCACAGAATCCTCCAAAAAGTGGCTGAAATAAAGAAAACATGGCTTCAACTGGTAAGGCAAGTCATGGTAGCTTAAAGCTAACACCTTTGATACTCCATCATCATGTTGTATGTGGTCGTTGCTCCATTTATGCGACCGAACATTTTGGTATACCATCTCCCATTCCCTTAATGTATGCTTTGCTGCCAAAAGTCCACCAAGTACAATGATTGCTAAAGGTAAACCACCACACAACTTTACCATTCTCCGCCCTATTGCCTCCATGTTTGTGTCAAGTGCTCCAGAGTCTTAAAAAAACAACAAAAATGAAAATTTAAATATATAAAAAAAATTGATTATTGCTTAGAGTTTATAAAACAACAAAAATGAAAAGTTTAATGAATACATACTGCGAATAAGCAACAAAAACGAAAATTTACATTTAAGGCTAGTTCTGACTTTTTCGAGTTCCAAATTAATTTTTTAACATGGGCCATTTATATATATATATATATAATTCCAAAGTGAGTTTGTAATATGGACTAATTTTTAAACTTTTTTTTTTTGGAAAGTCAAGCCGGTTTGTAATTTAAATTTTATTAAAATTTTCTGAACTTTCATATTCTCTAGTATAAAACTCAAATTATTAGTTGTAAAATTACTAATCAAATTTACATAATTCAATTTATTAATCAAATTCATTGAATCATTGTTTTGACATAATTGACAAAAGATAAGATTTAATCCATTTCAGTTTTACAAAGTTTATTTCTTCATAAACAATTGCAATAAGTGTAGTCAATAACATTCTATACAAAATTTATATATTTGAAAAACAATCATTCATTAGTTTTAAATAATTCGCTACATCAATAAGTTTTTTTATTTCTTTTTAGGATTTTTTTGTATATTTTTTATTTTTTTTATGAGCAAACATAACAAGGGATAGTTTTTAAGAACCCTTTTTTTAAACCAATTTTTGAGAGTCAAAGCCGGGGCATTGTTTCCATTGATATTTGCATCTTTTCAATCAAAAGTACTATATCAACAAAGAAGAAAGAAAAATAATTTCTCAAATTCATGCTTGGATTTGGTGCATGGAGAAGGATATTAAGGGGGAAGATGTGAACTGTATATACCTCATACCTTCGTTTTGGATTCCATTCCCCGATATAGTATTATAGATTTGTATGTCATACATGAATTCCTTAATACTGTATTTAGTTGGTTGGGAGATTTGGAGAAGAATTTGAAAATGAATAGGAAAAAAGTCTGTAAAACTAGGTAAAATGTAAGTATATTTTATTAACATTTCACTTAACTTTTCCCTTTCTCTTTTCAAATCTCTACTCAAATCCCTCAATCAAACACAGCGTACGTCATTCAAATTTTAATGAATGATTAGTGAGTAGTCTTAGAGTACCGTATGCCATTATATACATGGTTTTTCAAATTAACTGTGTAGCAAAAAATTTTATAAATGAAATATGCCAACTCATCTTTGATTCACCCAGCTAAGCTAAACAGAAGTTTTGTATGATTTTTTAAGATTAAAGGATTTAACTGTACAGTTTTCTAGTCTAAGAAGACACTGAGGCCTCATTTGGGAACAAGTTAATTTAGTAATTTTTTGGCTATTTGGCTAAAATATGAGCTAAAAAAAACTAGTATGTTTGGGATGATTTTTTGACTTTTTACGAAAAGATATGCAAAAAGTAGAGAGAAAAGAGAATCTTTGACTTTTTGGTATAGGTTGTTGGCTTTTTGGCTAATTTTCTTTTTGACTTTTTGGCTAAAAGGGAGGGTTCCCAAACGAGGCCTGAGTACTACTTCAAGAGACGTTATTATAATTAACACTAAATTTTGGAAAATGAGTGAGACGCTGTTTTTGGGAATTTCCACCACCTTTAAAGTGATCTGAACCATTCATATGTGTTGATTTTTTTTTTTTCCTATCTCTCTCACATAAGTGGTCTAGATCACTTTGGAGATGGTAGGAGTTCTCAAAAATGAGAGTCTCAATCATTACTACTTAATTTTTTAACATCCAATTATGTTGGGGTTTTTAAGAATACTTACATAAAAGAAGTTGCTTTTTTTCCCAAGTGAAATGTTTGGACAACATTTTTTTTTTTTTGGAGGGAGGGGGGGATAAGTATAAGAAAATGGAAAGTGCTATTTTATCATTAATTTTTATAAAATATTTAATCAGAATAATATCGTAGTGGTATTTTTAAAATAAGGCCACTCCAAATGGAGAAAATTTTATGATACACATCTCTTTTTGGAGCTTGATTGTTTAGTCCAAAAGCCATGGGATTGGACTAATAATTTCATGGATTCCACAAAATTAATGTTTGGTTGGAACAAAACTCTTAAGACTAATAGTCTCTTTGGACTATTAACACCTTCCAAGGAGGGGACTAACAATCGCACGAGGGAGGTGGGTTTGGTATTCTAATCCCATGGGATTGGAAAATTGGTGAAAAGACAATTTTACCCTTCATTTAACAAAGATAACAAAGTTATATTTTGTATGTGTGATTTTTTTTTTTTGTGTGTGTGTATGGTTATTATGTCATTATATATATTAAAATATACCCAAAACACCAAAGGGTATTTATGGTATTTCATATAGTTAATCTCATCATTAAAATATATCACAAACAAACACAATTTTTCTTAGTCCTCTCGATAATAATCCCCAGACTAATAATCTCATACATCCTACGTTTGAAAACAAACGGGGCCTTAGAGTATGTACCATATGTCATAGTTATGATTTTTGTAGTATTTAGTTATGATTTATTGTATTGTTAGTTATGATTCATTGTGATATTAATTATGACTTATTATGATATTAATTATGACATTATTTTAGATATGATTCAAAAAGTCTTTAATTAAATCTTGTATGATATTTGCTTATGACTTTTTTTTTTTATTTTTTAAGTTGATTGAAAATGATCTAGTTGACATTTGTGATAATCAAAATCATAAATGTCATAACTTCCATATAATATGATCCATGTAATGGGTCTTTTAATTTAAAAGACCTAAATATGTCACATCATATCTGTATAAATTATTTGTTTTTGAAAAATGCTGGAGATAATTTATCATTCCTAAAAATCACTCCTAATGATGTGTCTGACAAGTGTCAAATTTTGATTTTGTTAAATATTCCATCATGTGAAGTCTAACTTCAATATCACATTATTAGAAATCATTCCATCATGTGAAGTCTAACTTCAATATCACATTATTAGAAATCATTTAGGAGTGATAAATTAAGAAATGTAACATTTTTTTTTTTTTTTGGGTAAGTAAGTCATAAAATAAAGACAGTGAAATTTACAAGTTTACAAGGGGCATACCCCAGGCATACCCAACAACAAATAAATAAACGAATACATAACCAACATAACCTATCACTGCACATTAATTTTGAGCCTAATTTAATTATTTGAATAATTCATTATGTAATATTTTGTGAAATAAATTAACCATGAAAAAAATCATATTAAATCATATATTTGTAGTCACATGATAAGATCACATTTATTTTAAAAAAAATAAATAACAAGCATGATTTTAATAATAGCCTATCTATTTTTTTCAAAAACAATTAGTGATCATACGTGATTTATTTGATTTATTTGGATAAGACATTCCCCATATTCCATCTATTGAAAGTTTTTAATTTTATGTAGTTCTCATAAATAAATATTCTAAATACGATGCTTGATTTCTATTTTCAGAATTCACTTTTAAGAAAATTCACATTTTCGTTTTCTGTATTTTTTTTTTTCATTGAATTTTCCCTTTTTTAATATTTTAAGCAATTTTTTTTAATTTTTTAGACACACCTATCATAAATACACTAAAAAAATATAATATTTGTGAAAAAAAACTTTAATAACTTCACTAAATACCAAAAATACAAAAAAAAAAAATTAAAATTCAGTATATTTTTTATACTTTTGTGTATTTATTAATTTTTTAAAAATATTTTTTTACAAATATTTTACTATTTATATATATCTAAGTAAAGTGTATCTAAAAAAGTAAAAAAAAAAATACTTAAAATTTTAAAAACATTCACTAAAAATATAAAAATATAAAAAATAAAAAACTCAATTTTTAAAAAATTAAATTTTTAAAAAATTAAATTTAGAAAATTAAAACAAAGCATGTTGATTGGTACTACCCTATGGCTAGTAAAGCTAAAGTATTTTCCATGAGTAATGATTCATCCCCCTTTTCCCCCACTCCCTTTGACCTCCTCTCTCTCTCATTGGTTACCTTTTCTTTTTTTTCTTTTTTTTTTTCCTACTCCACCAATCACCCCCTGTCACGTGGCAAAAAGGGGTGAGGGGGTGACCCCAAAAGGGGTACCAAATATTATTCATTTTCCATCTTACCCTAGGGCTAGTAAAGTTAAAGTATTTTCCATCTTTCCCAAATTTCAACCCATGGGTCATTAATCTTTCTGGATGGGGGTAATAGATCACTCAGATGATGTGAAAACTAACACTGAAACAATTTAATTAGTATCAAAATATATAGCAAAGTGGATTGATTGATATTACCTCTACCATCCCTTCTTAGTAATGCTTTCTTTAGAAAGAGATCGCAACTTTCCTCATCATTTAGACACTGGGGTTCATGGTGGAAATGACTTGGATCTATCTGTGAAGCTAGCGCTTTATTTCGAGTCGTTAGCAATATTTTGCTGCCGGTGTTTCCATTCGGAAAGGCTGGTCTCAAGCTTTGCCATGCCTCCACTGACCAAATATCATCTAGTACAACTAAGCATTTTTTCCTCTGCTGGACTTCATACAGCTGCTCAAACAACTCTTCATCTCTCATTCTAACAACATCTTCCTTCCTCTCCGAAACAAGTTTGATAAAAATTCCTTGCAATATCTCTCTTGTTTGGTATTGTTGAGATATGCATATCCATGCCAAACCATCAAAGTGACCCTGGACATCTTTGTGATGATACACCTTTTTAGCCAAAGTGGTCTTTCCCAAACCACCCATGCCGCAAATAGAAACGACTCGACAAGGAGTGTAGTCGTTGATTTGTACCAATTGTTTCACCACTGTGTTCAAGTTTTCCTCAAACCCAACAAAATCCTCTTCAACAACATGTTGATATGATCGCTTCAATTCTTGGTGCTTCTCAACTGCCAAACTTCTTGTGCCTTCACCTATAGCAGTACTGGTTTAATCTTTCTAAATCTTCAATATTCAATGAGTAATGCATTTGCATATAAAGAACTCATGCAAAATCATGTTTTTTATTTTTTTGGTTGTGATTCTTTCATTTTAAGGGAATGTCACAATTTTGGCCGTCAATTACCAAAAATAACAATCTCACATATTTCTGTGTGAATTTTGGCCATGTTTGTGTGGTTCTCTAGGAAGAGAAATTGGACTAATAATATGTGAGATTCACTTAAAGAGTGTTTAGTTGGAGATATGAGTACAGAGATTAACTATTAAGGTGGATTCTCTCCGGTCCAAAATTTTGGACTGAATGGGGTTATTTGTGCTTATGGAGTCCACACGAACCTCGTTTCAATTATTCAAACCGTTCATTTTGTCGGACGCTTTGTGTATTTCATCTATTAAAAAAAATAAAATTAGGTCAATCTAATAACTGTAACTTGTTTAATATATTGTTTTTATTATTAAAAAAAAATGTATGGTTCATTTTTTAAAAACATAATTGTCGTCTATTTTTTTAATGAAAAATACAATAAATTGAACAAGTTTCAATTATTGAATCAGCCTACTTTTTTTTTGTAAATAAAATACACGAAGTACTCAACAAAATAAACGATTCAAATCATTGAAATAGGACTCGTAATACTCCCCACAAGTCCAAACGGTCTCCTTCAGTCCAAATTTTGGACTGGGGAAATCCTCCTCCATTAATATCTCCTTGACTAGTAATACCCATGGGGGTTAGAAATTGAATAAGGGAATTACTGGTTGAAAGACCGTTATACCCCATGTTCTACATCAAATAAAAGGGTATAAGAAGGGTATTATTGGAATTTCATATAATTTCTTTTTCTTTTTTTTTCAAAAGTTGTATTGGTTAGTTTATTAAATAAGATGGATTAAAATATTTTTTTCCAAATAATTTATTTGTGAAAGAAATATTTAATTTTTTTTTATAAATACTAAAAAAAAATAGAGGAATTTTTAAATGATTTTTACTCAAAATTTATATTTTTTTAAGTGTCACTAAATTTAGTGGATTTAAAAAGTACAAAAAATTATAATATTAAAAAAATACTAAAAAGAAAAATATATTAATTTTTTAAATATTATTTATAATATTACTAATCAAATGGCATACAAACAAACACTTTTCCAACCTAATTCCATAATATTAATAATCTCCTTACTCAATCTCACCGTACTCAGCCTCCTCCATCTTATGGAGCCAAACAAACGTGGCCTTGACTCCATCTTATTGTTATTCTTTCCAAATGAGATCACCTCCCTTTATATAGCCATCCAACTCCTCAAATGAATGGGTAGGATCATTTTGATCTAAGGGCTATTATTAAGCCTATAGAATATTCTATTTATATATTTTTATAAATTTATCTAATATAAAATATATATAAAAAAAACTTATAACAATTTTAAAATTAAAATATAAAATATCATTCTTTCCTAAAATTGGTTGTCACAATAAAGATTAGATAGACTATAATCATGTAATCAAGTGAAATTGACATGTTAATAAAATTTAAAATTTAAAATTTAAATTTAAATTATTAATAATTTGGCATCTCAAAAGAGAGAAAAATATGGGAAATTATTCAATGTTGCCAGAGTATTCATATTCACCAATCACCCAACACAATATCTCATTTGAATTGTGTTGCCAGAAAAATATGGGAAATTATTAAAACCTCTTAATTTAAAATCATCATTTGAATTGACTCACCTATACTTTTCAAGCCGTAAGTATGCAAACTCGCGGTGAGATCGGTGATCTTGGTTTTAATGGCATCGATCTCACGTCCGACCCCGTGAACTTGTAACCATTCGTTGAAGATGCAAGCGAATCTTTTAAGGGTGTTTCGAACACCTCTTCTGTTCCTTTTGGATGAAACTTTGATGACAAAAGTATCGAGGATGTCTTCGGTTTCGTAAGCAAGTTGTCTGATTTCCACAACCCAATTGCTGACCCTCGCATCTACATCATCTGATTGTATTGCGTCTTCCAAGAAACATTGCATTCGCTTTAACTCGACTCGAATTTGTTCAACTTGCTCGCTTACTCCGTATAAGAATTTTGCTTCTTCCACCAACAAAACTCCAAGTCTGTTTATAATAAAGGATACAACAGGCTTTTCCATTCTGATCTGAAGTCGGTTCAATTTAACTCAAACCAGTTCCCGACAAATCTGGGTCTAAAGGCTGGGTGGAAAAGAGGAGGGGTTGGGATGTGGTTTGTGGGTGTAGACTCTATGCCGAACTGGCTGAGAAGGATGATAAAATGGTTTGTTGGGTAATTGAGAGAGAGAGAGAGAGAGAGAGAGAGAAGAGATCACTTTTTGGAGTCAAAACGTTTGTTTCGGGCAACAAGCTTTGTGGGATTTTGATCCTCTCTCTGTTTTTTATGCATTTTTTTAAAAATAATGTTTGATTCACTAAATTTTGCTTCGTTTCAGTTATTCTTCGTCGGAATTATTAAACGAATACATGAATAGAATATTCATTCAAATAATTCAGGCGGAACAAAATTTAATGGATATGACAATATTTTTTTTTTATCTTATCAAAACAAATTTGTTTTTTTGACATGAGTAATTCTATAATTTGGTGTACAATTTGATCATTTGTATCTAAAAAGAAAATGACAAATATGATTTGAATTATAAAACTAAATTTAAATATGATTCGATAAAAATGTTATTGATATTTGATCAATTTTGTTTCTACAAAAATATACTACTTATTATACTCTAAAAAATAAATAATTTAAATAATAGAAACAAGTGCCAAAATGAACTCCAATAGCCACATGTGCCTCACCCACAACAACCACACCACATCCAAAAAGGAAAAAGGTTAGAACCCTTTTTTTGAGAACCTCACCGCCTCCAATGCATTGTGATTGATCAACTTTTTACTTTTTTTTTTTTTTTTCTCCTATCTCTGGCTGATATGTGCCTATGGAGGGATTGTGGGAATTAAAAAAAAAAAGAAAAAGAAAAAGGAAAAAAAAAGGTATGTATAATTTCTGATCCAAGAATGTCATAAAGTGAGTGGAGTCCTTTAACACAAAAAAAAAAAAATAATAATAATAAAAAAAAAAATAGAAAGGATAAATTACGTTTTGTCCTCTTTATATTTGATTACCTTTCATTTTCATTTTGATTCTTAATTTTTTTTTTTTAATTTGACCCTTTATATTTTAAGTCTTTTCAATTTAGTCTTAAAGTTAATTTATGTTCAAAATTAGGTAGAAAATATCATAATAACTAGAAACATAACATAAAAAAATATATTATTATATTAGGGTTTAATTTTATGTTAGAAATATAAATTAGGAAAATTTATCTATAAATCTCATGTTAAGGAATAGTGATCCGTTTAGTCCCAATAATTTTCTTATAGACCAATTAGTCACATTGATTTTGGAAAGGTAAATTTAATATATTATTTGAAAATTGGATTTACGATTATATCTTTATTTCTATAATGTTTAATTTTTTTTTTTTTCCTTTTGTGCTAGAAATATAAGATCCACAATATATGGAAATCAAATTTTGGATGAATTTTTATATAAAAACCTTTTTATATTTACAAAATTGACTTGAAATATGCGATTCTTCAAACATTCTAAAAGGATATGGGTTTCTTCAAATATTTCAAAATGAGTACAAAAATTTCTTAGTAAATTTTGGACAAATGTATAATTTCAAACTGTAACATTCTAATGTAATACTCAAATGTAACACTCAAAATGTAACACTTTAAAAAAACGCCTTAGTGTATTTTTCCCAAACGTAACATTCCAATATAATATTCCAAAAAAATTCCTTAAATGTAACACACAAAAAAATTCTTTGGTGTACTTTTTCTAAACGTAACACTCCAAAAAAATGATATGAGATTCTTCAAACCATTCTAAAATGATGTACGATTCTTCAAACCATTCTAAAAATATTATAAAAATTCCTTAGTAAGTTTTGAACAAATATATAATTTCAAACGGTAAGTGTTACGTTTGAGAAAAATACACTAAAGAGTTTTTTAGTATTTTTGTGTGTTAATTGGAGTGTGTTGCGTTGGAATGCTATGTTTGGAATTATATGAATTGGAGTGTTACATTTGCGTACACTAGGAAGTTTTTTTTTTTTTTTTGTGTGTGTGTGTGTTACATTGGAGGGTTACGTTTGAAAAAAGTACACTAAGAAATTTTTTTTATGTGTTACATTGGAGCGTTACATTTGAAAAAAGTACATGAATTTTTTTAGAGTGTTACGTTGTTAGATTTGTGAAAAGTACACTAAATTTTTTTTTAGTGTTTTTATATGTGTTACATTGGACTATTACGTTTAGAATTACATTGGAGTATTACGTTTAGAAAAAGAAAAATGAGTGAGAGCACTAATTAGTGCTACCACCAATGATGTGGCAGTAGGCCCCACCATGAATGATTTGATGTTTTGGCCTTGGTGTTGTATTTTTTTTCTTTTTTTATTGAGTGCTATGTCATTAGTGATCTTTTTAGAGCTCCAAAATTAGTGGTCTCTATCATTGTTGTTTTTTTTTATGTTATGTTATTGGAATGCTACATTAGAGTGTTATGTTTTTGTTTCTAATGTCAGATTTATTCCAGAAGGAGAAAAAATTCAAAATCTTTATAGTATGGATTACCCAAATGTGTAATTTAATATTTTGAAAAATTCATTTTTATCCCTCAAAAATTAATCTCAAACATGTAAATGACTATCCTTTTATGTAATTTTTATTTTAATGAGACCTGGATTCATAAGAAAAAGAGAGAACTAAATAGTTTATAAGATTATATTTTGAAATTTATTAGTATTTCACCGTATAAATTACATATAATACGATATTTTTATGCCAAGTAATTATTAATGTGTCATTTTATCTAATTTTTTATCCAAAATAAAAAAGTGACCACACAAAAAGAAAAACTGTAATTTATCCAAAAAGAAAAATGAGTGCAGTGCACGTGGAATGAAGGCGGCCCCAATGCGGCATAACGGATATAGTAATAGATTGATTTTAGAATAATTTTTTATATAATTAATTTTTTTTAAATGATTATTAATATTATTTAATGTGTATAAGCCCATAAAGGCCATGGACCACCCATGGCCCATCACTTGAAGTACAGTGCATAACCCAGCTGACGAGGTTCAGGACAGCTGGAGTCCAACATGACACAAAGAGCCAATGACATTCAGACACACGGCAAGGGAATGATGAACCACATCAGCAGACAAAGATCTGCAAAGTTATTGACATTGCACATTACTATTAATGCAGCCCATCACAGCATTTATTATGACAACACCTCTCCGTCGGAACAGGACCCCCTTACCCTGAGCAAGGCGAGCTACAGCATAGGCTTTCGGCAAGGAGTGCAGGTCGGAAGGGACAGCAAAATGATTGCCAAAGGATATAAGCGAACGTTGTAGACAAGGAAAAAGGTTAAGTTCTCTATCTCAAATCCTCTCCCATATACTCTGCTTCTCTTCCTAACTTGTTCGTCGGAGAGTTCGCTGGGGGACTATCCCGTTCCCCGTTGAACTTGTTTGCAGGATATCCGGTGGGCTCGATCTTCTGGGCTTGGCCTTGGGGAGCTTGGACCAGTCCAATCCATCCACAAGGACGAACGGTATCAACAGTTGGCGTCGTCTGTGGGAACGTTTTGCTCCGCATGCCGGTTGTGATCATTGTCGCCGAAGGCCCCGTTCCAACAACCTCTCTCTCCTACCCGTCAAAGTGCATGGTCACGACTAGATCCATGGCTTCTCACAATAATGATACCGACCATCAAAACGACCCCCCCAATCCAAACAACCCACCACAGTACTTCATCGAGCTTACCAACAGCATCAACCGCATGGCCGAACAAAACCAGGCCTTGATAAATGCCTTACTCCAAAGGAACCTTCCGATTCCTTCTCCACCGCCTCCAGATATTCCCTCCAACCGAGAAAGAACCCCGAGCCATACTGCCCCCCAACCCCATCCACCCAACCTGGAAGGTTTGCAACCTCCCCACCCACACATAAATCCACCATCGCCACCCCCATACTCGTCGGTCGTAGCACCAGCCCCTGAAGGGGAGGCCAGCAGCATCCAACCTCTACTGACTGACCAGAGAGACCACGTTCCACTCTGGGACGCCGAGCTCCGAGCAATGAAGCTCCAACTCCAAGGAGTCATCCAGAACATTCAGAATAAACCCTCTACCACGGCAAATTCACCATTTGTTGCCTCTATTCGGGACAAACCTTTGCCCGCCAAATTCAAGATACCCACCATTGACTCCTTTGATGGTACGACAGATCTAGTTGACCATCTGGAGACCTATCGTACACTCATGATCCTTCATGCCTTCCCCGACGAGATCATGTGTCGGGCTTTCCCCGTGACACTGAAGGGGTCAGCCCAACTGTGGTTCAGTCAGTTACCGGCGGACTCTGTCTCCACTTTCCAGCATCTCATCGACTCCTTCCTCAGCCATTTCATTGGAGCCCAACGCCAACGCCGTCCTGCAACCCAACTCCTCAACATCCGTCAGACCGAGGGGGAGTCACTACGTAGCTTCGTTACCCGCTTCAACACCGAAGCCCTACAAGTAGCGGAGAATGGCGATAAGGTCATCCTTACGGCTTTCATGGCTAGGCTGCGATCGTCTGATTTCCTCTTCTCCCTCTCCAAAAACCCTCCGACCTCTATGGCAGCCCTATTATCCAAAGCTCAGAAATATATGAATGCCGAAGATTCACTGGCCGCTCGCCAAGATCCAACATCCAAAAACCCGCCCCCCAGAGAAAAAAGAAAAGACTCAGAACCAAGAAACACCCAGCATAACAGCCAAATGCCCCAATATCCCGACCGACCTCCTCGCACTGACCGGTGGCACCAGCACGACCCCCCGGTCAGTTTGAGCGGTACACACCCCTCAATTCTCCTATGGAACAAGTTCTCCACCAAATCCAACGGGATTACCCCCTCAAATGGCCCTTGCCTTCACGGACCCTTTCTAACCGGAAAGACCAATCCAAATACTGTCGCTTCCACCAGGACCACGGCCACTGTCACGCCCCAAACCTGCCCCTAGAAGTTTGGTCATGACCATTTCTGAAACGAACACTTAACCTGTTATATATAATATATGGGGCCTGAACGGAAGCATTAAATATCAAAATTTGACAATATAAACAAACTCCATTGAGCTACTACTATCATGCCAGGATCTCAAACTTTGAACAGACAAATAAAATCTAAAACATACACCTGAATGTCGGATATATATATACATATATATATAAGCCCAGCTCTATAACTGGGCATACATCAAAAACGTTTCGGAAGAAAGTATTATACACATTCAAACTTAGGCTAACAACTAAAGTGCAAAACCTAAGTTCGTCAAAACTTCATGAAATTAAGAGCAGCTTCTCTTAGGCTTGGACATGGAACGGTTGACCAAAGAGGACAAGCGTCATGGCTTAGGACTGACCACTTGGTTGGTTACCTACAGAAACAGACATAACATAGGGTGAGCCAAGCTCAGTGAATAGTATGATACATAAATGCACAATTTAAACATAATACATAACAATGCATAAATAAATGCGAAGATCATGTAGTTAATCTGTTCCTGTTCTCATTTCATATGGCCTTAGGCCCAATCCTGCAACATAAACATAATGGCTATAAAGCCTTTGAAACATGGTGGCACGAGGCCCTTGAAACGTGTGGCACGAAGCCCTTGTAACTTGTAATGGCATAAAGCCCTTGTAA
>NW_021026251.1:639328-686025 GCF_004153795.1 Camellia sinensis | reverse complement strand
TAGAATATGCCCATGCCCACTCTTCTTCTTCTTCTTCTTCTTCTTCTTCTTTTTTTTTTCTAAAGTTCACAGTGTCGTGCAGAACAATTGCAATATCTAACATTTGCACATTTACGCAGAAGTATATCACAGAAATGATTTCTCAATCTTAAGTCATTAGTATACAGAGACAGAATTTTTAATTCTTACAGTAACTTATTCGTTTATCAATCATTTAGTTTGATCTCGAAGTAGTCCATAACTGTCTATCTTGTTACCATATAACCAACACCTAAGCTTTTAACAATAGGAATAGCCAAACACGCCCTTACGAATCGCGAAAAATTAGATTTCAATTACAGTTCCCAGGTGACTCTAAAAATTGTGCTGATCATAAATATGTCCCATGTTCTGGTTTCTGAAGCCTCTAGGGCCTTCAATTTGCAGTATAAAGTTAACCACCTAAACATGCATTAACGAGTCAGACAAAATAGATTTCCAATTAATTTTCCCCAATAGTTCTAAAAATTCCCATTAAAATACCCAAGTACTCAATTTTGATTTCTGAACCCGTAAAGGTCGGTAATTTCAATTTTACAGTCGTGGCTCAACAAATAATTCCTCAATTTGAACATATATCAATAAATCAAAATGCATTAACACAATAGGCTGTAAAGGTAATCTCTAATACGGATTTTGGGGTCGTTACAGCCACAACACTGATGATTGCATCAACCTCAAGGATCAGGTCGAGACCCTCATTCGTCAAGGGCGTCTCAACCGATTCACGGACACCCGCCCGCAACAGAGGCAACGAACCGAGCCCCTCAGAAACAACCCCCGACATACCACACCTCGGCAGCCAGCCCAACCTGCCCAAGGCCATGACCGCCTCCCACAACAGCCTCGGCTCCCAAGTAACCCCCCTCCACCAGTTGGTGAAATCCGAGTCATTTCTGGTGGCCTTGCTTGCGGCGGACCGTCCCGCTCCGCTTAGAAAGCAGAGCTCAGAAAAATAAGGCAAGGTTCGGACAAAGCAGTGGACACGGTAGACCAACCTTCCAAGCAGCCCAAGAAGTGGACAGAGCCCATCATCTTCACGGACGCCGATTGTATAGGCATCCGTTATCCTCATGATGACCCCCTTGTCATTTCTGCCCTTCTCTCCAACTATAAGGTCAGGCGGGTTCTCATCGACAATGGTAGTTCGTCTGACATCATATTCCTCAGTTGCTTCCGCCAGCTAAAAATTGGGGAGGAAAGCCTGTCCCCTCTCCAAACCCCCTTGGTCGGTTTCACTGACGACCGGGTGACCTCCATCGGCTCCGTTGACCTCCCCATCACTATTGGCGAATACCCACGGCAGACTACCAAGTTACTCACCTTCCTTGTGGTCGACTGTCCCTCTGCCTACAACATCATCCTCGGTCGTACCGCCCTCAACGCTTTTCAAGCTATCACTTCAACCTATCACCTCGCCATAAAGTTCCCCACCGACCAGAGGGTCGGGACAGTATGGGGAGAGCAGACCATCGCCAGGGAATGTTATGTCGCCTCACTCAAAGAAGTCAAGTTGAAGGAGGCCATGATCAATGAAGGACTTGACGCTCGATATGAGGATGAACTGGTCAGGGGCGAACCGGTAGAGGAGCTCGTTGAGATTCCCATCGATCCCACCAACCCAATGAAAATTGCTAAGATCGGTAGCCAGCTATCCCCCCAAGCCAAGGCCGACCTTACTACACTTCTAACCGAGTACAATGATGTATTCGCCTGGACTCATTCAGATATGCCAGGCATCGACCCTTCTTTTATAACTCATCGCCTCAGCGTTGAACCTCATTTCCGACCGTACCGCCAAAAGCAGCGCATCTTTCATCCGGAGCGCAATACTCTTATAGCCGCAGAGGTCGACAAACTCCTTGAGGCCCAATTTATCAAAAATGTTGACTACCCTAAATGGCTGTCAACCGTGGTCCTCGTCCGCAAGAACAACGGCAAATGGCAACTTTGTGTTGATTACTCTGACCTGAACCGAGCTTGTTCCAAAGACAGCTATCCTCTGCCCCGCATAGATCTGCTGGTCGATGCCACGGCCGGTCATCAAATGCTCAGCTTCATGGATGCTTTCTCCGGCTACAACCAAATTCTCATGCACCCGTCCGATCGGGAACATACATCCTTCATCACCGACCGAGGTACCTACCATTACCAAGTAATGCCATTCGGATTGAAAAACGTTGGGGCCACCTACCAACGGTTGGTCAATGCCGTCTTCCATCACCAAATAGGTTGGAATATGGAAGTATACGTCGACGACATGCTAGTCAAGAGCAAAATCTCCACCGATCACCTGACAGACCTGCGGGAGACCTTCGCCACGCTACGCAAGTACCAAATGAAGCTCAACCCAGAGAAGTGCGCCTTCGGCGTCGGATGTGGGAAGTTTTTGGGTTTTATGGTCAGCCAGCGGGGCATTGAAGCTAACCCTGAAAAAATCAAGGCCCTGGTTGAGATGCAGTCTCTCAGAACGGTCAAGGAGGTTCAAAGACTCACTGGCCGAGTTGCAGCCCTCAACCGTTTCATTTCCCGCGCAACAGATAAGTGTCTACCGTTCTTCAAAGTTCTTCGGCAAACTTTTGAATGGACAACTGAATCTGAAGAGGCTTTTCAACAGTTAAAACAGTGCATGGCCAATCCACCTCTCCTTTCACAAGCAATTACGGGTGAGTCCCTATTCCTCTACTTAGCCGTCTCAAGCACCGCAGTCAGTGCAGCTCTTATCAGGGAAGATGACTCTGTCCAACGACCGGTCTACTACATCAGTCGGGCTCTCAGGGGAGCAGAGCAGAACTACCCCCTGTTAGAAAAATTATCCTTGGCCTTGGTCACTGCCTCTAGACGACTCCGTCCTTACTTCCAAGCCCATTCCATAGTGGTCCTTACCGACCAACCCTTGAAGAAGGTCATGCAGCAACTAGAACTTTCCGGCAGACTTATGCAGTGGTCAGTGGAATTCAGCCAGTTTGACATCTCTTACCGACCTCGAACAACAATTAAGGGACAGGCTATCACCGACTTTATCTTGGAATTCACTAATCCTACCCCAACCACTGCCCCTCCACCCCTGCCAGCTCCCATCGAGCCAGAAGACCCTCACTCTTGGACTCTCAACGTCAACGAATCATCCCGTAGGCAAGGTAGTGGGGCTGGCCTCATTCTCACCAGCCTTGAGGGTGGGTATTTCAAATGTGCGCTCCGCTTCTTGTTTGAAGCCAGTAACAATGAGGCCGAATATGAGGCACTAATAGCAGGCCTTCGCCTAGCCAGGGACATTGGTGTCAGCCACATCCGAGTGCTTAGCGACTCTCAGCTCATCGTCGGACAGATCACGGGCGAATTCGACGCCAAGGAGGGCACGATGCGAACTTACAGGGATCTCGCACTCCCCCTTGTTCGCCTCTTCAATACCTTCCACATCAAGCACATTCCTAGGGCAGAGAACTCTAAGGCAGATGAGATGGCCCAGCTGGCTTCCGTAGACCAGTCCGCCCTCAGCATGGGTGTCCGCCTCGAATACCTGTCCTACCCCGCCATTTCCCCCGACCAGCATGAAGTACAATTCCTCCAAATTGAGCCCATTCCTTGGGCGTCGGATATCTTTCGATTTCTGACAGCAGGGGAACTCCCAGATGACCACCAGCAAGCCGCCAAAATCAAGGTACGATCCTCCAATTACATCCTTGTCGACGGCATCTTGTACAAACGTGGTTTCTCACGCCCCTATCTGTGGTGCCTCAATCCGACTCAAGCAACTTATGTGATGTAAGAAATTCATGAGGGTATCTGCGGCAATCACTCGGGCGGCAGGTCCCTGGCCCACAAGATACTTCGCACAGGATATTTCTGGCCTACTCTCAACCAAGACGCGACTGACTTCGTGCTCAAATGTGACAAGTGTCAGCGCTTTGCCAAAATTTCCCATGCTCCTCCTACAGAGTTGATCACGCTTTGCAGCCCCTACCCATTCGCCAAATGGGGAATCGACCTGGTCGGTCCACTTCTCACTGGCCGAGGTCAGACCAAGTTCGCAATCGTCGCCATTGATTACTTCACCAAGTGGGTAGAGGCAGAACCCCTCGCCACCATTACCGAACGGAACACGACCAAGTTTATCTGGCAATCAATCGTTTGCAGGTTTGGCATCCCCCAGGCCATCGTCTCCGACAATGGTAAACAATTCGACAACGCCAAATACAGAAAGTTCTGTTCGAACCTGCAGATTCAGCCCTGCTTCTCTTCCCCCGGTCATCCCCAAGCCAATGGCCAAGTTGAGGTCACCAACCGTTCCCTTCTGAAGATCATCAAGACCAAGCTAGAAGCTGCTAAGGGACTTTGGGCTGAGGAGCTTCCAAATGTACTCTGGGCTTATCGAACTACAGCTCGGACTCCCACTGGGGAAACCCCTTTCCGCTTAATATACGGCGCTGAGGCGGTTATCCCAGTTGAAGTCGGTCTGCCTACCCCCAGGGTTTTACATTCGGATCCAGCACTAACTGAAGAACTCTGTCGGGCAGACCTGGACCTAATTGAAGAACTCAGAGACACCACCACTGTCCGACTGGCCTCATACCAACAGAAAATGAGAACACACTACAACCGCAAGGTCCGACCAAGGGAGTTCACTGTAGGGGATCTTGTCCTGAGAGAAGCAACCCTTGCTACCAGAAATCCGACCGAGGGTAAATTAGCAGCCAAATGGGAGAGACCTTACATTGTGAAAGCTCGCCCCCAACCAGGCACCTACTGACTTCAGGACATGGAAGGCCGAGACCTCCCCCATCCATGGAACGCCGAACACCTTAAACGTTACTTTCAATAAAGCTCCTATTTTTGTATTGCTCAGTCACTATATTTTCTTTTCGGGAAACTCACACATTCTTGATATTCCCCCACGCAATGTAACTTCTTGATTATATATCTCAGCTATCTATATGTTGTCTCAGTAACATTCTTATTTGCAGCATTAAAAGCCTCCGTACTAAAAGCCTCAGTTAGACTGAGCACTAAAAGCCTCAGCCAGACTGAGCATTAAAAGTCTCAGCCAGACTGAGCACTAAGAGCTTCAGCCAGACTGAGCACTCAGAGCCTCAGCCAGACTGAGCATTAAAAGCCTCAGCCAGACTGAGCACTAAGAGCCTCAGCCAGACTGAACATTAAAAGCCTCAGCCAGACTGAGCACTAAGAGCCTCAGCCAGACTGAGTACTAAAAGCCTCAGCCGGACTGAGCACTACAAGCCTCAGCTAGACTGAGCACTTAACGCCTCAGTCAGACCGAGCACTAAATGCCTCAACTAGACTGGGCAAGAGCCGCCTTGGGCAGTCCGACCGTTAACACACTTAGCCAAACCGAACGCTGAAGACCCCATCCAGACTGAGCGTGAAGCACTCGGCCAGGCCTAACATATTGGGCTCGGTCAAAACCCCCTTTGCAAAACTTCACACGTGTGGAATTAATAGTCACACTTAGTCACAATTCCAGGTCCAAGTCTTCACAACACTCTTTATTTAGTCAAATTCCAAAGACGTTCTTATCACTTTTTAAAAAAAAAAAAAAAAAAAAAAACAAAACAAAAAGTTCACAGGCTTATCATTTTAAGTCTCACTTTGCTTTGTGGCGTTCTCAACTTAGTCTGCATTTATTACAAGTTCAAATTTCACTCTTATTAACCAGGAGTTCGATGCACACTACGCCTACGCTCCATTCATCTCAGACACACAAACAGAAACAATCAAATGACAATCAAACGAAATTTTATTCATTCACAACTTTGTGTAAAAGTTCATTACAGCAGTTCATATACAAATATTCATTACAAAAAAAAAAAATAATAAAAACAAACAAAAACAACAAACCAACAAACTATCTTTTACTCCTGCCGCCCCCATTACTCCTCCTCACTGGAGAGGAGGTCTTCTTCTTCAATGTCTTCATCCAGGGGGGCTTGTGCCACATCGTCTTCGCCGATTGTTACACTACTAAGGTCTAAGTCTGGGAACAGATCTTCAGCTCTACGTTTGAACATCTTCCAGCCACTGTCCCAGTACTCAGCCATTTCGTACTTATAAAAGTCCGAATGCTGGAAGCTCTCAATAACTTCTGCTTCAGTTCTGTCTCCAGCAGTCGTCCTTAATGGGCCCACCCCCCCAGATTCCTGCCTAGCCAAGCTACTCGCAACCACGACATCAACCGCCATCTGAAATTCGGCCGACCCTTTGAATTGCTCCACCGTTACAACGCACAGATCGGGATAAGCCGCCCTTTCAGAGGCCGCCTTTACCCTTTCTTCGTCCAGCTCTTTCTGCAGGGCCGACCTCTCTGCCGCAGCCTTTGCCCGTTCTGCCTCCAACTCCTTCCGTAGGCTTTCTTTCTCCACCGTCGCCTGCACTCTCTCTACTTCCAACTCCTTCTGAAGCCTCTCCTTCTCCTCCACTGCCTTGGCGCGCTCTCCCTCTAACTCCTTCTGGAGATCGGCCACCTTGCCATCGGCCTCATCTTTTTGCCTGACTAGCTCTTCGTTACCACTCATGGCCTCTTCATGTCGCTCGACCGCGACGGCGCAAGCTCTTTGGGCCTCCTCCACCTTCTTCTGCTCGCCAGCAAGCTGGAACTCGAGCGACATAACGTGGCGGCGTGTGTCCTCCAACTCCGCCTTAATCGTTTGCAGCTCAGTGTGGGCACTCTCCCAACTTGCACTCTTCTCCTTTAACTTTGCAAGCTGGGCCTTGGCCTCATCTGCCTTGAGTTTGGCAGCCCTCGCCTTCCTCAGCAGGGCCCCTGCTAAGGTGGTTACCTCCATTTGAGCGGAGTATAACCCCCTTAGCAGCTCAGCCTCGTAGAATCTGGAGGCCGAGCGCAGGGCTGCCTCTTCTACAATCCCTACAAGGCGATCTGCCCCTGCTCTGGTTGGGCCTTCCTCTCCCTCCAGCCGCCCTACCACCGCACGAGCATGGTAGATCGCCGTGGTCCCACCGACTCCTCCTTCTTGAGGTACAAGACCCCCCTAGGGCTGTCCCTCCCTCCTTGGCCCAGGGCCAACAGCCTCACCCTCTACTTGCCTTTTGGGGACGACCTTTGTGACCTCTGAGGCAACATCCACCACTTCTGGGCCACCTACCCTTCCTGGGGCCCCCTCCACTTCTCCCCCTTCAGACCCCACGGCCGCACTGGTTTCTTTCACACTCTTCTCCCTCATTCTCTTCTGGGCAGGCACTTCCTCACTCTGACTCACTATCTTCTTCTTCTTTCCCACGCCCAATGCCTCCATCTCCTTCAACGACCTCTCCTTCAAAGGGTCTGCTGGGGGTGGCAGCGGCACAAAATCGCCCAAGTTTTCTCTCCTAACGGTTTGGGGCGAGGTCGAATCCGCTCCCTCGCAACAGGTTTGGGTGGCCGGTCGGCTTGGGACTCTTTGAATTGTTGGGCTTTGGCAAGAATGACTTGATCCTCTGCCTCCTACACCATTCTCCTCGCCTCCAACTCCGCTCGGTCGAGATCTCCACTACTTGGCTTTGACCCCAACCCCGCCTCAAACAATGCCGATGGCTGAACGAGCTCGTCCCATTTGGCCTTTTCTTTTTCCCTCCACTCCTTCACCCTCTCCTCCGCTGCTGCCCCCAGTTTCAACTCCACGGACTGGATGGGCACTTTCCACACGGTGCGCACTCCAAGCCCCCCATTGGCAGATACATAGAACCATCGCGACCGCCACCCCTTGATTGACGACGGCAGACCCGCCACCAACCCCTTCCCTACTGCAGCCTGCAGGGTGACCCACGTCTCCTGCTGCCCCGACGCCTTATAACACGCAAAGAATTCGTCGACTGTCATGGCCTCCCCTCCATTTGCCTTCGGCCACACACTGGCACAGGCCAGCAGGATCTTCCATGCATTAGGCATTAGTTGCCCCGGTGCTACCTTCAGACGGTTAAGCACATCCACCACCACTTGCGGCAGTGGTAACCTCAGTCCACCCTTTAGAGCTTCCTCATAAAGGGAAAACTCCCCTGGCCTGGCGTCAGACGGCCTTTCCGTTGCTGTCGGTAGCAACAACTCCACATCCCCGGGGATCTGGTATTTTTCGCGGATAGCCTCCAACTCCGCCTCAGTAATCGTGGATTTGTCAGCCTTCGTGTGCCAATGATCTGGTTCCACTTGGCTGATTGGTTTTGGCGTCGCTATCATGGTGGAACCGTGGGATCATACCACCAGCTCCCCCACCATTTTTGTCCTATACTGCGCCGCTAGCTCCACCGCATCGTCATCGCCAAGCGGGTCCACCCTGACAATCGCACTCCCTTCTCTGGCTATTTCTGTGGTATGTCTGCGAATCACTTCGGCGGCAGGAACAAGGAAATTGAAAAAGTGTTGCAAAGGTATATTGTGAGCAACAAAGGAATTCACACTTGGAATATTTTGATTTTTCGTACACAGGTAGGTGAATCGAATAATGCCAAAAGCCCACGGTTTGCCCGTATTCCAAGGGTCCCAATTAATTTTCGCCAGTTTGAAAACTTTTCAAAATCATCCGCCAAAACTGTCTCTTCAACAACCATAATGACTTACTATTTCATTTCTGATCCAACGCCTAATCTTCCCCCCTACGGGATGTGGCCACGTGTACGTCCACGATCCACTGTCCCCCCTACCTTGTCTTTTCTACTTCAACTCACCACGTGGTCCGCCGCGTCTCGAGCCCCACGCCCCTCCACCTCACCCACCCCACGGTCGGTCCTCCCCGCGGTCAGCCTTCCCGCTCGGCCAACACCGCGGTCGGCCCTCCCCTCGGTCAGCCCTCTGGTCGGCCCTCCTCACGATCGGCCTCCCAGTCGGTCTACATCGTGGTCAGCCCTCATCGCGGTCAGCCCCCCCTTCTTCCCGGTCGACCTCCATCCTGCCAATCCCTAACACACTCATCTATGTCACTCATAATCCCTTCATTGGACTAAAGCTGCACTCGGGACTAGGGGACTACTGATGTGTATAAGCCCATAAAGGCCGTGAACCACCCACGACCCATCACTTGAAGCACAGTGCATAACCCAATTCCCCACTATTTTTTTTAATTAATTACCACAATCTCCTTTTGTTGTAATTACTTAAAATTCCTAAAAGTACCCAAATTCTAAAAAATTAAATTCCAAATTTCTCATTACACCCCTCACTTCCACATCTTTACCAACTCTCCACCACCTTGTTGGCATAAAGAGATAAAATAAAAATTTTGAATTTTTATATGATATAATTAAAAATTAAATGTAATGAGATGTTTTTAATGTGTAAATAGAATTACCCGATTTACATTATATTAGAAACTTCTATTTAAACATTTTTTTGTCTTCTTATTTTTTCTCAATTTACAACACTTCAAAATTTTCACACCTTTGGTTCATAAATTTAGTAAACGAGAGCATCTCTCTCTAGCTTCTTTCTTTAGGGTTTCCCAAGTCAGCGTCGTTTGGGAGGGGGAGGGGACTCTGGCCTTCAACCGCCCCTCTCCTCTCTCCCCCCTCTTTCTTTCCCTCTTTATTGCTTAATAAACCTTGGGAGTTATCTATTCCCAACATCTCCTTCTTCGTGAGGCGTCTCTTCCCTCATGGTGGAAGCTTTGCTGGGTTGCTCCTCTTCCCACCAATGCCGGATCTGCCTTGGTCTTCTTCTCTGTTGCTCGTCGTCGCTGTCTTCCCCTTCCCTCCACCAGATCTGCCTTGGATCTGTTTTGCCTCCATTGTTCCACAAACCAGATCTAGTGCCTCCGGGTATGAGGTGTATTTTCCAGTTTTTTGTTTTCTTGTTTGGGTGTGATTGTATAGAATCCATCGATGCTTTTAGGTGGCTTACTCACTCTGTGGTTACAATCTATGATCTCAGACACGTTCTGCAGTTGATTTTATTCGACCTCTGCTTTGCAGTACGAGCGCGAGCACTTAATGTGCGTTTGAGATTTTTATAGTTTTTATACCTGTGTGCTTATTTTCTGATTTTTCTTAGCTTGGTGTAAGCTTTTTATTGGATGGATTCCTATGTAAGTGTCGTTTGGCTTCATTAATAAAATTTCTCTCTGATAAAAAAAAAAAATAAATAAATAAAAAAAAGAAAAAGAAAAAGAAAAAAAAGATCGTTCGACAAGATCCGGATTCAAAGGGCACGCAAGGATTCATTTATCCAAATGAAGGTTGACGCCGACGCGGGATTGTGGCTCACGCGTTATTGCGTTGAACATGTGGGACCCAACCCAGCGCGGGACATCCAAACGATTAGTCAAATTCATATCTCTGTATAGTGTATATTAATTTGTCAATTTCCTATGTATGTACGTTGTAAGTAAATCATTCTGTACATACAGGGAGTGTTTGATAATTGGTTCAAGATTTATAATTGAATGTATTAAATAATAATTAATTAAGTTTAATAATTATAATTAATATTATTTAAAAATTTAAGTGATCCTCAAAATGTAGATTAAAAATTAAAAAAATTTAAGTCATATGAAACTGAATTTATAAATACTATTATAAGCTTACTATGACCGACATTACCACTATTACCACAATCATTACCATCATGTTGTTGTCACCACTATCACTATCGCTGTTGTAGTACCATTATTGTACTACAGCCACCACAACTACAACTACAACTACTCTAACTATTTACCTCCGCAACTATTGTCATAACTAACACCACAACAACCACTATCATCATATCGCCACCATCACATCTTTTTTATCTGCACAGCATTGCCCTCTTCCATTATTGCCACAACCACTATCGATTTACTCCACCACCATTACAATCAACGCCATAGTTAATGTAGCCTCCTCCACGATCACCAACTTACTATCAAAATATAAAAATTGAAAATATAATTTGAAACTAATAAATTTTAAATTTGATCTTACATATCAAACAACTTGTTTTAGTTTATCACTTAGGGTCTGTTTGGGAAGAACTAAAGTGAGCTTTTTTGGCTATTTTAGCCACAAAAGATAAAATAGGCTATTTTAGTCATAAAAAACAAAACATCACATCTAACCCATAATCATTACACTATTCTCTCATAAAAAAAGTCAAAAAAACCAAAAAACCAAAAAGCCCTTCCCAAACCAAACTTTTAGCCAAGGCTAAAATAGCCAAAAAGCCAAAAAATCAACCCACTTCCCAAACGAAAGCTTAAATTTCTATCAAATAATTTTTCAGCTTAAAAAATTCAGTATTCAATTTCTAATTTTCAATTTTATCAAATGCCACCATAGATGTATATAATATCTTAATTTTCAGTTTCCAATCCCTTAGATTTTTTTTTCCCCTTTTTTGTACTACTTATGTATTGCGATGCTCCCTTATCTTTTTTGCCCTATTATTTTTTTGGATGTACTATTATTATAATCTTTTAACGTGTAGATCTTATTGAAAAATACATATTGAAATCATTCAATACCTTTTTTTGTTAATCCTAATATAGAAATTTCATCTTACAATTTGTAGAATGTAATGTATTCTCTCTATGTCTAATCAGGGTAATTATGTAGTAATTTTAAAATATAGACGCATCGTATTGTATAGTATTATGATTGATGAAAAATGTGAGTAGATAAGATATGGTATTGGATAATTAAAAAACATGAAAGGATATATTGAATGATTATTGATTAGAAAATACAAATACGTGATATTTTGAAAATATTAAATAATTTCCGTTTTATCATACCACTATCTTTTGACATAATTATCTTACGCGTTTATTATTTTTTCTCTATCTATATTTTAAGAAAAATGATTAAGACCCCATTTCCCTCCCCACCCCCTTTGACCCTCTCTCTTTCCTAATTGGCCAATTTTTTTTTTTCCTTTTTCTCCAATCACCACTCGCCACATGTGTGTGTGGAGGTGGTGGGAATTGGTGATTGAGAGGGTCTCAATCGCAACCGATATTTTAAATCAACTCTCCTTCAATGTCATTGCCTACATATGAGCTGCTACTCTTCATGATTGTCTACATGTTAGTTTTTACACTTCATCAATAGCACTATAAAGTATTTAATATTTAAATAGATATATATTTAAATATATGTATAATATCTATCTATTTTAGATTTGTAGACAAGCTTTTTTTTTCTTTCATAATTGGATTAATTTTTTAAAAGAGCAAGTAGTTTCTTTGTGTGTGTGTGTGTGTGTATGTGTGTGTGTGTGGGGATCTTGCAATATTAATTGGATTGATATTGCAATGAGCTTTGAAAGCTCGGCCATATATACATGGTACACCCGCCCCAGACACGCTGGGATATGTATTAATTATTGATTCTTTTTTTTTGTTTATTTCTAATTCTACAATTAATTTATGAATAAGTGATAAAGTAATTTTTGATTGTTTAGAACTGGTTGTACCATTATACAGGTAGCCAAATGCTAACAAATGGCCTCATGATACTTGTTAATATTGAATATGTGAGAAAAAGTATATAAAAAAAATCATGTATTGAATTTAGTAATTAATGTCTTGGAATTGACGTATCTTTTGTTCTTTTCTTGTGCCCTAAGGACACTTGTTAGTAATGCCCAAATGACAATATATATATATATATATATATGAACAGTATGGTTTGGTTTCAAATTGAAACCATAATTATAAAATTATGGATTGAACTGTGAAATGTAATTCACTTATTTTAAGAATCAGGACTGCACCATGTATTAAGAAAACCAAACCAAATAATACGATTTGATCTGAATTGGACCAATTTGTAATTTTTTTGGTTTGTTTGCTCAACCTACAAATATACATCAATTGTACAACAATAAATACAAATATATAAGATATATATCTCACATCTTTATCCAACAGTTGAGTGTCTAACATGAATATTTGATTTATTTTGAAAATCCATATAACAAATAGTTATGCAAACCAATTAGTAGTTTATGTTATAAAATAATGCACAAATTAATTTTAGTAGATCATCTGGAGAGTTATGTGGGTTGAGTAAAAGAATGGAAAAAAATTACAAATCAATTTGATCTAGATTAAATGGTATAATTTGGTTTGCTTTTCGCAATACACAGTTTATTTATAATTTTAAAATAGGTGTATCATACTTCATGATCCAGTCTACAAATTTGTAGTTACACTTCTCGTTTGAAATCGAATCAGATCATTTATATGTATAATTTGTTACTTGGTGTAAACACTGAAGTAGCTGATTAGTATCCAATTTGTACATAAGTTGTTGTCATTTGTATTTGAAAGTTTGTTTTTGTATAATGATAGAATTAGTTCTAAAAGATAATCCAAACCAATTTTTTTATATATATTTATTTATTTATTTTTTTAATTTTAATGTTGGCATGATAGTTGAGCATGTTGAGAATCATATTTTAAGTTTACGCTGTGAATAATGAACAATATTTTTAAAATTGTAACTCCAACCGAATTGTAATCGAAGTTGTAATCTGTTACTTATTATTGGCTGTATAAATTGTATAAGCCAATCACGATTCAACACGTGGTATGAGAAGGGCAATTTGGGAAGGCAATATAAATCGCCAACCATAGTCAGACACGTGTCAACCCATACTGACAATAATGGGTCTGCATAACACTAGAATGATCAAGAGATATAAGATGATGTGGTTTGATGGTTACTCACAAGATTCAAATTCAAAATCAAGAGGGAAGCCTAACTGCAGATATGGCGTAGTGGAGCTAACTGTGAGAAAGCATGATCAGCGGTTATGGAGGAATGCTTCGACAGTTACAAACTCATTTCGACAGTTATCATTGAGAAGTATAAATAGCAGAGAAGGCCCCAGAAAGAAGCCCCAGACTGAGATCCAGAAACCAGTTTTTATCTTTTTTATTCTCCTTCCAGTTTTTACATTTCTTGTTCTTTTTATTTCTACACTTCAAATTCTTATATTGCACTTTATTCATAGGAGTAGTTTCGAATAGCTTGTTGCTGTAAACCTCTACGAGGCTGGATCAAATTATTGTAACTTTTCATTTTTGCTTAATAAAATGCTACAATTGTTCTTCATTTAATTGTTGTTTACTAAATTCTTCTAAACAAGCCACCAGTAAAAGTCCTCTTCATTGAGGCTGAAAGAACTGAAACACAATCGCCTGATAATTAGTTGGTAATTAATCTTCTGTAATAACTAATTGATCTTTGCTGGCATGCTCAAAATTACAAAACTAACATTCGAAAGCCAAAAAAGACAACATATATTTTTGGCACGCCCGGTGGGACTAATTGAAATGGCTAGACGTAGGAGACAAGGAGAAAATGAACGCCTGAAAAAAGGTGTAAAATGAGAGATTGAAATACCTGATCTAGAGGATAATGTGATAACACATCTTATGGAAGCACCTATCTCATCAGAACCTATGGTTGAACAGACCAGTAATGCAGAACATGCACCACGTGTCCAGAATAGTGGCCGAGAGCATGGAATTGGACCATCCATTATTCCATCTACTCAGCCAATGAATCCATGGGGAGGCCTAGTGGATGCCATGGGATAGCAGTTAATGAACACAATGGAAAGGTGGGCAATATCCTTTATGGATCGGATGAATACCCATCAACCAACTAACACAAGGCATATCGAGGAAATTTCAAATGTCCCTTAGCAAAAATTGGCTAGAGATAAATAGCCTATGCAAAGTAATGGACATACTAATACTCAAACTAGTAATCAAAATTATGAAAGACCATCACCTCAGTCTTGGTATGAGCCTCTTTCAAGGCCTATAATAAATCAAAGTGCCTCATTACTTAACAGTGAAGCCATGTAAATTGGTGGATCTGGGCCAACACAATGAAATGGCATAAGGATGTTTCCAAATCCCATGTTTGAAGCTATACCTGGCACAAGAGGATTCACTAATCTTTTGCTCGAATTTGTACCCGGGGGGTTAGAAGGGTTTCCTGCGACTGAAAGAGACATAACACCTGTTCCAGCACCTTTCGCAGGTCCTTTCGCAGGACAGGCTCAGAGGGGTCAACCATACCCTCAACAGCAGCCAGTACCACAGGGACAGCCAGTCCCAAATATACCTCCCTATGGACCAAGAGGACCTCAGACACAAGGTTCTCCACCAAATCCTGTGTTTATTCCTCCAGTGGTGGTTCAACAAGCACAAAAAATTGCTGATATTGTTAAAGAAATGTGTGGACCTATGGCTCGGGGGGTTCAAACTCCTGTGTACAGGAAACCATATCCAGAATGGGTGGATAGGGTACATGAATACCCAAGAGGGTTTAGAATATCAGACTTCGCTCTTTTTTATGGGAATGGAAACCAGTCAACGGTAGAACATATTGTTAGGTTCACTTCCTAGTGTGGTGAATTTGCCAATAATGATTACATGAAGTTAAGACTTTTTCCAAATTCTCTAACTGGGGTAGCTTTTGTATGGTATATTAACCTTACACTTGGCTTTATCCAAACTTGGCAACAAATGAAGGAGGCATTTTATGCACAATTCTTCCAAACGGAACCAAAAGTTTCTATGGCAGATTTGGCAAAGTAGAGTCAAAGGCCTGATGAGAAGGCTATTCAATTTATTGTCAGATTCAAAAGAGCACGAAACAAGTGTAGGATCATTCTACCAGAGCCTGAATTTGTGAGATTGGCTCAAAATGGTTTAGAGTTAAGGTTTCGAAAGAAGTTTTGACTCTACTGAGTTTCGAGACTTAGTGGAATTAACCTATAAGGTGTCCAGATATGAATCATTACTTGATGAAGAACAAGATCGAAGTAATGCATCATACAAGACGTATTATAGAGATCCTAATTATGAGATTGATGCAGCAGAGATCATACGAAAAGAGCTTGTGATCTGTGAGGCGTTAATTCATAAAGACATTACAATAGATCAGCAGTTTAAAAAGAAAGACTTACATAGGAAATATTTTTTCGGTTTAACAAAGGTAGATGATATTTTTGATCATTTGCTCGCAGCCAATTTCCTAAAGTTACCAAAATGAGTTAAAATTTCGTCTCCAGAAGAACTTAAAGGAAAAATGTATTGTAAATGGCACAATTTTTGGTCTCACTCAATTAAAAACTGTATTGTTTTTTTGGGACAGGATCAAAGAACAGAATCGAAAAGGGGGTCTAAAATTCCTAGCTAAAGCAAAGAAAGCTATGGGGATTGACACTAATCCATTCCCAAAAATTGGAGAAGTTATAGCCAACGTTATTGTGCCAGACTTCCAGAACTTACCCCTGAAGGAATTGGAAGAGGTTAATGTGTAGATACATGTTACCAGCCATACTGTTGTCAAGAAAGATGCTAGAAGTTCACCAGCGAATGGGCAGAGCTTTGCAGACCAAAGGAAGGATTCTGATGAGGAGGCACTGGATGATGACTCTTTAGAGGCAGTTGTCATGCAAAGAATGTATCTCAGATGCAGGGTAAGCTACAAATGGTTAAAAGGGCTCCCGATTAATGGGAAGCAGTATTACAAGGATGTGCAAAGACGTCCTAAACTAACTAGTGCCTACAACAAAAGGCCATACCCAACTGGTTCTAGACAACAGCCATTCTTGGCTGGACCAATAGCCACTAGAATGCACTCCAAGGGCAAGAGACCTTTATATGAGTTCAGACCATCCAACTATTACAGAATGGAGGGCAATCATTTTAAGAGGAGACCTGAAGTGGGCTCAAGTTATGGAATCAGAGCCAGAGATTGGCCTCCTAGACCAGCCTCACACGAGATGGAAAGTAGCCACCCTCATGGAAGGCCTGAATTAGGCCCAAGACAGGGAGTCAGGGCCAAGCAGTGGTCCTCACAGGCAACTTCGAAACTGGCTTCGAAGGCAGAAGGAGACAATTCAACAACTGAGCCAATGGGTTCATAGGTGCCTGGGGTTCTAGATTGGTTTGTCATGTAGAACAAGCCTAAGGAAATTCTTACCCAGAGAAGTGTTGTTGGAGACCAGGGTAGGATGGTTAAACCTCCCTTGGTGACTCCAAATAATTGGGTGTTATTAAAACATCCAAAAATAAAGGAACCAAATATGGTCCCAGTGATTTCTAGGTCCTAAAGAAGGAAGATCCAACGAATGTACACTCAGTACCAAAAGGATCTGAAAGAAAGTGAGGAAGTTCTTCATTGGCCCAGCCAAAAGGCCAGATAGAAGGAAGAAAAAGTTCAAAGTTGAATCATAGTCTAGAATCGACTCCTCAGGGCAGGAAGGGTTTCAGCAAAGAGTAGTTGGCTAAAGTTCACTGTGAACTGAAAGCTAAAGAAAGATCTAGTTTAGCAGGTCTTGAAAAGGCTTTGATGGAAAGCGACAGTGAGGCAGAGGGAGAAGTTGACCTAGACCAAAGGAAAGAGATGGTTGAGGAGGAAATGTTTGAAGCTTTCATAGCTGAACAGACATTTTTGGTCAAAAAACTAGCAGGAACAGGCCATTCGAAGGAAGTCACTACTACTAAAGTTCCAGAATGTAGCATGGAGGATGCTTTTGAGGTAACTGAACAAGTTACCCTAGAAAAGAAACAAGAGCAGCCGACAGTTTAGTTTGGCTCATTTCCTCCAGTGTCAGTGAACATGGTGCATATATTGCCACAAGAGTTCCAGGCTGAGGATGAAAACCAAGAAGGTCAGGAGATTGACCCTATTCTAGTTTCTAGTGAAGACTCACAAGTTAGCATGATTCAAGATGAGTCTGAGATAGCCACACCAATGGAAACTGAAGATGAGAGTGAGGAAGTAAGTATTAACCTCTCATACCCTTTTGAGTATCCTACAACATCCATGACACAGCATGTCAAACCCTTGTGTATCAAGGCCTTCTTCGATGGGATACAGATGAACCGGGTATTGGTGGATAATGGGGCAGCGGTAAACCTGCTTCCGAAATCTTCTTTGAAGAAACTAGGAAAAAAGAACCCCAAATTAATCCCAACCAGAACAACCATTGCTGGTTTTACTGGAGATAAACAGATGGCTCGGGGTATTTTGCCCATCAACCTGAGTGTAGGAACCAGGGATTGCATGACGGCATTCTTTGTTATTGACAGCAATGCTAAGTATAATGCTCTACTTGGTAGGGATTGGATTCACACCAACAAATGTGTGCCTTCCTCTCTACATCAGAAGATAATGATGGCCTTGTGCAATGGAGAGACAGAGGAGATCGATGCAGATGCTCAACCCTTTGTCGCTTGTGCTGATTTTGCGGAGGCCAAGTTGTATACTGAAGGAGTAACACCACTCAGTATATTGAGAAAACCTGATGGTTCAGCCGAAGTGACGGCTGATAAGGAAGTAGCACACCTGAAGCACTTGGTACAGGAGAGTGTTGATGAAGAATTCGTCGTCAAAGATGATAATGATGCCTGGTTGTAGGCAAGAAGGTGAAACCCAAGAAGCCAAACCTTTGGCTTTAGTTAAGTTCATAGCATTGGACTTAAAAGCAATAGTCCAAAAGGTTTAAGAACAAGAGAAGGAAACCATGATAGTTGGCTGTAAGGAGAAACAACAACAGGTTAGACCTTTGACATTTGATAAATACTATGCATTGGACATCAAAACAAAAGTCAGGAAATACAGGAGGAAAAAGCCTTATGAATAGACTTTGTCTATGAGGAGGAGGGCAAAGATATTAAATCAAAGAAGCTGGGAACAGAACAAAGCTATACATTGGACATTGAAACAAAAGTCCAGGAAATATAGGAGGAAAAAGCCTTATGAACAGACTTTGTCTATGAGGAGGAGGGCAAATATGTTGAATCAAAGAAGCTGGGAACAGAACAAAGCAAAGAAATTGCTTCGAAGACAGAAGAAATCAAAAAAGAAGTATTAGTGAGTTCTCAGATACAAGACCCTTTGGAAGAGGTTAACTTAGGGGAAGGTTCTATACAGCAACCCATCTACATTAGTGCTTGGTTAAGTGCTCTTGACAGGGACCAGTTGTTGGTGGTCTTGAAGAGATATAAAGATTATTTTGCATGGTCTTATAATGAACTACCAGGATTGGATAGGTTATTAGTAGAACATAGGCTCCCTATGAAGCCTAATTTCAAGCCATACAAACAAAAACCAAGAAGGCTGAGTCTTGAAGTGATTCAAAAGGTCAAGGAGGAAATTCTTAGGCTCCTTAAGGCAGGCTTTATTAGGACAGCCAGATATGTTGAATCCAATATTGTGCCTGTAGTTAAGAAGAATGGTAAAATGAGGGTATGCATCGATTTTAGAAACCTGAATTTAACAACTCCAAAAGATGAGTACCCCATGCCCATAGTCCATAGTAGATTTATTGGTGGATAGTTCAGCAGGGTACAAGATTTTATCAATGATGGATGGGCACTCTGGTTATAACCAAATCTGCATTGCAGAAGAGGATATCCATAAGACAACATTCAGATATCTTGGGAACATTGGCACCTTCAAATGGGTTAAAATGCCATTTGGCTTGAAGAATGTTGGGGCTACATATCAAAGGGCTATGAACACTATCTTTCATGAGCTCATTGGAGAATATTTAGAGTGTTACATTGATGACATTATAGTGAAGTCCCAATCCATGGAGGAACATTTGTTTCACTTGGAAGCAGCTTTTGAAAGAATGAGAAAGTTCAAGTTGAAACTTAATCCTCTCAAATACGCTTTTGGCGTATTAGCTGGAAACTTCTTAAGCTATGTAGTACACAATAAGGAATACAGATTGATCAAAACAAAGCCAAAGCTATCATTGAAGCCAAACCTCCATCAAGTAAAAAAGAAGTACAAAAATTCCTTAGACAGGTTAATTTTTTTCAAAGATTTATTTCTAATACTGCAGGGAAACTAAAGTATTTTCTTCCTTATTAAGGTTGAAAGATGAAGAGGAATTTGTGTGGACAGCAGAGCATCAAACTGTTTTCGAAGGAATCAAAGCCTACTTGGCCAAGCCTCCAGTGCTGATGCCACCAAAGGGTGATAAGCCCTTGAAGTTGTATATTGCTGCAGCAGAAGATTCACTAGGAGTTTTCTTAGCCCAGCACAATGAAGAAGGCAAAGAGTAAGCAGTTTATTACCTTAGTAGGTTTTTACATTCTTGTGAATGTAAATATTTAGTTGTAGAAAAGATGTGTCTTGCATTGTGTGGAAGCCAGACAATAATAGATATCCGCTTATTGAGGTTAACCCAAAGAAGGCCTACAATGGGTCCAGCCCAAACAAATATCACACCCTCCATTTATACGTATGTGCTCTCTCCTTACACTACACACCAACACTCTTGATTTCTAGAGCTTCATTCTTTAAATCGAAGGACTAACTTTGGCATTAGAGTGTCTTTGGCCGGCAACCCTGGTTGGGTGGTGCCGATCATGCTTATCTTTGCAGACACACAAGGACCAAATTCATCTCTTCGTTGGATCTCTACAACATCCTTGTGAGAGGATATTACCTTGGACTAAACGCAGATCGAGTAACTCGACAATTAAATAGTTGGCCCAATATCTACTTGACAATTCCTAACAAGCGGAGCAATATTATTTGTGATTAACACGTCTACCTCATTCGGTACAGACCACCACTGACACAGGATGCATTATTCAAAATCCTTGCAATATTAGCACTTGATTGCCACTTAAAATTAGCATAAGTCTCCGAGTACAGCGTAATCTTCGCACTCGGCATGGAGCGCCATCAGCAAAAGCCTGCACCCATGCCCGGGGGTTAAAATACTGCAAGCCTACACCCATGTCTGGGGGTTAGAATACCGCAGGCCTACACCCATGCCCGGGGGTTAGAATACCGCAGGCCTACACCCATGCCCGGGGGTTAGAATACCGCGGCCTACAGCCTTTGCCCGGGAGTAACAATACCGTGGCCCATCATTGTGATTTGTTTGGAACTCATGTGATATAATTTCATCCTATGATAGACATATGTATATGTATACATACATTTAAGACATACGTACATTTATGCATACATTCAAGAATACATGCAGTCATTCATCCATACATTTTATTCATTTATCCAGAGTGTTCTTTATCAAAAAACCTAACAGCTATTTGAACAGCGTAACTCGACAAGAAAAACTCTCATTCTTTCTACCGTAGACAATGAAAGTTTTGGGGCAATTGTGGGAGCCATAAAATAATATATATCCGCTTATTGGGGTTAACCCAAAGAAGGCCTACAATGGGTCTGGCCCAAACAAATATCACACCCTCTCATCTATATAAAGGGGGGGGGGCATCCCAGAAGAAAGGGTATGTGCTCTCTCCCTACACTACACACCAACACTCTTGATTTCTAGAGCTTTATTCTTTAAATCAAAGGACTAACTTTAGCATCGGAGTGTCTTCGGCCGATAACCCCGGTTGGGTGGCGCCGATCATACTCATCTTTGCAAACACACAGGGACCAAGCTCATCTCTTTGTTGGATCTCTACAACATCCTTGTGAGAGGATATTTCATGGTCTCACAATTGGCGCTGTCTGTGGAATCGTCTGAAAGAGGTCAACGAAGGAAATAGCAAACATGGTACTGTAAGTAACAATTCAACAACACTGTGATGATGATCTATTTTCTCTCTGCTTAAATAGGTTCTTGAATTGTATATACGTATGTGTCTCGTACAAACTTTGTGTAAACTTTTGTTCATATGAAATGTTGATGGAAAAGTTTTAAAATAGATTAGAATTCATGGGTCTACTTTTACATCTCTGTTTTCTCTCTCTAAAAATGGGTTTCGCACTTTTCTTGGTGCAAACATCTTTTCGGCAATTCAATAAGGTTGCTCGGCTCTAGGATTATTCCCATCAAGAGACATTGCCATGGACCATGAGTTATGATATATATATAAAAAAAGAAGTTATTATTATTTAATTAATTGTGGTAGTCGGCATGCCATATATATATATATAGATGCATATAAATTCAAACAATCTGCTCTGGAGGCAACTTTCATTATCATGAATCATATTGCTCATTTTTTATATGCATACCCATGAATTATTTAAATGAATTAAAAGTTAATAAATATCAAAATTTAATAAATGAATTGTCGCTCCTAAACTCATGGTTGGCTCTCGACTCTCTTTAAAAACGTTGGTGGGAAAAGTGCAACCCAAAAGTTTCCACTCAAAAAATCTATGTATATGTTTTCTTTTCCATAATTACTTTCTTTCTGTAATGAATTGAGATTCACCAATTGTACAACTAAAGCTGGGGCAACAAAGTGCAACTAACTTGGCAAAAGGTGCAAGCCATTTGGTGTCCACCGAGAAAAAGTTTTGCCGAGCATGCATAAAATCGGATCTCATTCCGACCACACCAAGCTTGTTCGGCAAGATCACACATGTCACTCGACCATATCTCGCAAGAACTGTTTTCTAGCAATGGCTTTGGCTACCTTGGTCAAGCTCAGCAACGGACAATCGGACCGCAACACTATTGTTCTCGGCAATCACAACCCGTTAGCAAAAATCATTAATCGTAGAAAGTTTGCCGAGTTACTAACATTGCGCAACCATGCTCTACTCTTACTCCGCAACATTGTTTATCAACTCGGCTTCGGAAACATTATTCGGCTTCGGCAACGTTATTTGGCAATGGTATTCGGAAAAAAATTACACTGCAACATTGCATATTAGGCTAACACTTGAAATTATTATCACTTGCAAATCATTCGGCTGCTACCTCGAATTCGCACAACAGTGTTTTCCAAAATCTTGGCGCCATAACGCCGTCAAACTCAACGGCAATGATACCCACGGATGGCACGCGCATGTACAATCTAGCTCGACACTACTATGTCGGCATAAAACTGGCATCTCGGCTTGCCAAAATTTACATCTGAACCTACCATAGGATTCACATCGGCTCAAAGAGTCCAAACCCACCAACCTGAGTGTAGGAGAGGGTTCAAGAAAGGAGTTGGAAAATTCGAAGATCTTCGAAGATCCTTGAAGAACAATTTCGAATTCTCTAGAATATGATGAGAGGCTTAGATTCTTCAATAATCTCAACTTAGGAACACGACAACAAAGGAGATGATGGAGATAAGAGATTGGGTGAAGAAGAAGGCAAAATGGTTTGTTTCAGCGAAACACACAATCACAAAAAATAAAAAAACAAAACAAAATGAAACAATTATTTTTATTCAAAAATACAAACCCAGATTTCAAACCAAACAACAACAGAGGGTTTGTTCCAGATTGGGTTTATTTTCTTTTTTTGGAGTATTTCCGATGAATATCAATCGAAATTATATATAAAAAAAAACAAAAAAAAAAAAACAAGAGAGTAAACCAAAAACCTAGAAACCCATTTTCGATCTTCGCATTGATCGGAATATTTCTGGCGAGCAATGGAAGAGTGGGGGAGAGTAGGGCCGAGTGTGAGCTCTTTCACCTCTTCAAATGGCTCGAACAATACACCGATTAGAGGCCACCTGTCCAAGCCCTTGGAAGCACAAACCAAAAACCCATTTCTAATCTTTGCTTTTGAAGAAAACCCAAAACAGAATATGCAAAATTCAGCGAAGAAGATGAAGCAGAGGACCCAAATGGATGTACTCGCCGCCTCACGTTACAGTTTATGCTTGCACCTGCTACTCTGTTTCACCTCTTTGCCTCTGTCAACAGGTAGGTTCAAGCAAATGAGGTAGAAAGAAAAGAGGGAAAGGAGAAATGGGCCAAAAAAAAAAAATAAAATAACCAAAACGACGTCGTTTTGGAGCATGGCAGGGGACGCCGCAGGAAACCACGGCTGAGGATCCGGACTCGAGTCACCTAAGTAAGAAGCAAATGAAAAATAAATTGAGTGACACGTGGTGGTAAATCTTGCAACATGACTTGCGTATATCCCCCATAGTACAGTTGCTGAGCTTCAGAAAAAGAACAGAATATAGAGAAAGAACGGTACAACATACACGTAATCAACGGTAAAAAAATAAAGATTAAAAAGATCAATAGTAAGATGAGTTATATTATATTTTAAATTATTGTCATATATTTTATATATATTTTGAGTTGTCATAATTTATTTTACGTAATTTGTATTTTACAAATTATATTAGTATTTTTAATTTATGAACCTTATTTTATATAATAAGAAAAATCCATAGATATAACTGTTTATTGAAATGTGTTTTGAGTAATTATTTTATAAGTACCATCACGGAGGTCCCATGGCTTGGGGGACTTAAATAACTATTGGCTTTCTGATTAGTCACTTTGTGACTCTCTATCTGTCATGGATCCACTAACACTCTGATTTTTTGTATGGAGCAAAGTGTTGTACGGAGCTAAGTGCTACACTATTGTGGGAGTCACCTCTAAAGTTTGTACGAGCCACCTCTTGAGTCCATACATCTGTTCTTTACCGTGGTTATGATTTCTGGTATAGAGCAAATTGTTGTACGAAGCTAAGTGTTACACTACGGTGGAAGCCACCTCTGGAGTTCGTACGAGTCATCTCTTGAGTCCATACATTTGTTCAGTTCCGTTTTGTACCGTTGTTATGATTATTTTGTTTATATGATTTCCGTATTATATATTATGTATTTTAATATCAAGCTCTGTTTAGCCTCATAATTATTCATGGTGAATTTTATGCCCTTATACTCTTAGGGTTGGTTGGGGTGTCCTAAAAAAGTGTACTTTTTGTCTTTTTATGAAAAGATGTGCAGAAAAGTAGAGAGGTGATGTGATGGAAAAAAGATAAAAAGATGGATTATATAGTAGATGCCAAACCAAGCCTTAGTATAATATTTCTCACTCTGCCATGCGTTTATAGCTGTTTACCAATTTTCAAGAAATAAGCTTGTTTGGTTTTGTTTTTCTGAGAACAGTTGTTAGAAAATTTTACTTTTTTATTTTTCGTATTTTTTTATTTTTACTAAATTTTTTTAATATTTTAAGTAATATTTTTAAAAAAAATTTGTTGACACAATTAACAAAAATACACATAAAAAGTATAATTTTTGTGAAAAAATATTTTAAAAATTCAATAAATACCAAAAATATAAAAAAAAAATTATTATATTTTTCATATTTTTATGTATTTGTTAATTTTTAAAAATATTTTTTCACAATTTTTTTATTTTTTAGATACATCTAAGTAAAGTACATCTAAAAAAGTAAAAAAAATATTTAAAATTTTAAAAATATTCACTAAAAACAAAATATGAAAAACAAAAACTCAGTTTTCAAAAAATATAATCCAAAAAACTCAAATCAAACACACTGAAACAATTCAGAAATAGCTTTCGGAGAATCTAAGACGCGGGGTTGCGGAATAGATACACACAACACTTTTATAGTATTCATAATTCTATTCTTCATATGTATTGGCCTTTTTGGTCAATAAATTTTATTATAAGAATAGGAGCTCCAACGATTATTTCGGTACCCTCACTTAAATATTTTTCCGCTTGCGTTTAGTGATTTGTTTAAGAATTGGCCGGAGGTAACTTCAGTTACTGGTCATCACGATACTTAACCCTTAGGTACAGGGAGCGGGTAATGACAAGTGGTATTAGAACCTAGATTTTTAAAATTATTTTTATAAAAACATCGGAACATAAGACATATGCACAAATAGGATGAGAGAAACGTTATATTAGCTTATAAGTTATATTTAAATTAAATATTTGTGTAACAATATTTGTAATATATATAAATATGGTATTTCATTAAATTTTATAATTCAAAATGAGTGATTTGTCACTATATATATAAAATTGTATATATTTTTCTGTACATGGAAAAAAAAATTAACAACATAAAATAAAATAAAATAACGGTACTGTATTTAGTGTGTTGTGAGGTTATATTAAGTGACTGATTAGTGTAAGGATTTGACAACTCAAGTTATTTATATTTTGAGTAATGATTCATCTCCCATTTTCCCCTCACCCCCTTTGACCCCCTCTCTCTCTCATTGGTTACCTTTTCTTTTTCTTTTTCTTTTTTTTCCTGCTCCTCCAATCACCCCCTGCCACGTGGCAAAGGGGGGTGAGGGGGTAACCCCCAAAAGGGGGTCCCAAGCATTATTCTTATATTTTATTCTGTAATAGGTACTTTAAAATATTGAATCTTAAGAAAATCACGCTCTTGTGGATAACTCTGGAAATTTGATTTGGATCACGTAGGTTCAAATTAGAATTCTTTATAATTTTTTTTTGAGGTAATGATTTAGCAATATTTTATATCAGATTAATCATCAAATTTATTCTTGATATATATAAATATATATTTATCATAGTGCGCAACAGATAGCTTACACGACAAATTTTGAGGACGAACCTTTAAAAGGAGGAAAGATTGTAACAATCTGAAAATTTAAATTGTCTCTTAAATTGTATATTAATACTATTTAATTATGAATGAGAAAAATATAATTTTATATATAATTAATTAAGCTTTAAAACAAAAAATATATATATATATATATATATTATTTTGAATGAATAATATATAGTAGATCAAAAATATTGTGACACAAAAAATATATTATTTTATTGAGATTTGGATTTGTATGGTATGAATTATATATAATAAAATATTTTTATGTTACTGTTATGTGATATTTTTTGTCTAGTTTTGGATATTAGTTCTCGTTTGGGAACAGATTATTTTAGTAATTTTTTGACTTTTTGGCTAAAATATGAGGAAAAAAACTTGTTTGTTTGAAATAACTTTTTAATTTTTTACGAAAAGATGTGCAAAAAATAAAGAGAAAAAGAAATCTTTGATTTTTTTAGTATAGGTTATAGGCTTTTTGATTTTTTAGTAACTTTTGACTTTTAGGCTAAAATTATTATCACTATATATTTTATATATGTTTTGAATTATTATAATTTATTTTACACAATTTGTATTTTATAAATTATATTAGTATTTTTAATTTATGAACCTTATTTTATATAATAAAGAAAACTCATGGATATAATTATTTATTGAAATGTGTTTTGAGTAATTATTTTATAAGTATGACCACAGAGATCTTATATCTTGGAGGACTTAAATAACCATTGGCCCTCTGATTAGTCACTTTGTGGCCCTTTGATTAGTCACTTTGTGACCCTTTATTTGTCATTATAGCGACCCCGGTCTTTTCCATTTGATTATTGTATCCGGACTTAGGTTCCGTAGACTCTGTCATTATATAATTGTTGTTGTTGTCCTTTATTTTCTCATTAGGAGTTATAGGATGTGTTGGGCAGGTTTGTTTCAGGTTGGTTGGGTTTAGAAATCCAGTGTTGCTGCCCAGAATTTTGACTCTTCGCTCGAGCGAGAAGTTCTTCGCTCGAGCGATCTCTTTGTTTTGGTCCTTCGCTCGAGCCAGGATAGCTTCGATCGAGCGAGGGTTGCGTTTTTGAGTTAGACCTGAGAGCTGAGGTTTTTGGCTCGAGCGAGCTTTTCTTCGCTCGAGCGAGTTAGTTCGTTCTTCGCTCGAGCGATAGTTCCTTAGCTCGAGCGTGTGCCTGATTGCAGACCTGTGGGTTTGAGTTCTTCGCTCGATCGAGTTTTCTTTCGCTCGAGCGAGCTTTTGTGTTGTTGGCTCGAGCAAGGCTCCCTTGGCTCGAGCGTAGATTTTCTGTGTCTGGTCGCTCGAGCGACCAAGTCTTCGCTCGAGCGAGCCTGTCAGGTTTAAATAGGCAGCAGCGTGTTTCAGATCTGTTTTTCTTGCACTTTCATATTCCAAAACCCTTGTTACGAGTTCTCTCTCCCTCTACACACCTTCTCTCTTAGGATTGATCTACTTAGGGTGTGTTTCTACCCTAAATCCTTCATTAAAAAGATAGAGTGAGTCGAGAGCTTCCATTTAATCTGAATAGTTGGCGATTTGGAACACTTTGGTATTTGGATATCATCTCTGTCTTCTCCATTTGGGTTGTTGTCTTCGAGGTAGGGATTTCCTACTCCATCTTATAAGTTTTGTTATGAACCTTATTTTATATAATAAAGAAAACTCATGGATATAATTATTTATTGAAATGTGTTTTGAGTAATTATTTTATAAGTATGACCACAGAGATCTTATATCTTGGAGGACTTAAATAACCATTGGCCCTCTGATTAGTCACTTTGTGGCCCTTTGATTAGTCACTTTGTGACCCTCTATTTGTCATGGATCCACTGACATTCTGATTTCTGGTATGGAGCAAAGTGTTGTACGGAGCTAAGTGCTACACTATTGTGTGAGCCACCTCTAAAGTTCGTACAAGCCACCTCTTGAATCCATACATCTGTTCTGTACCGTGGTTATGATTTCTGGTGTGGAGCAAATTGCTGTACGAAGCCAAGTGCTACACTACGGTGAAAGCCACCTCTAGAGTTCGTACGACCACCTCTTGAGTCCATACATTTGTTCTGTTCCGTTCTGCATCGTGGTTATGGTTATTTTGTTTATATGATTTTCGTATTATATATTATGTATTTTAATATCAAGTTCTGTTTAGCCCCATAATTATTCATGGTGAATTTTATGACCTTATGCTCTTACTATAATATTTCTCACTCTGCCATGTGTTTATAGTTGTTTACCAATTTTCAGGAAACAATACAATTCAGAAATAGTTTTCGGAGAATCTTAGACGCGGGGCTGCGGAATGAACACACACAACACTTTTATAATATTTATAATTCTATTCTTTATATGTATCGGCCTTTTTAGTCAATAAATTTTGTTATAAAAATAGGAGCTCCAATGATTATTTTGGTACCTTCACTTAAATATTTTTTCGCTTGTATTTAATAATTGACCAGAGGTAATTTCAGTTACTAGCCATCACGATACTTAACCCTTGGGTACGAGGGAGCGGGTCGTGACATGTTTCAATTCAATATAATTGAAATTTTAAAGTAAAATTTAAAAGTTTTAATTAATTAATTTTTGTGTAAGTTGATTGGTCTTTTGACCTAACTGATTAGGGTGAATCATTTTTGGTTTGGCTAATTCATTAGTTTAATCATGATTTTAATGGTTTTATAAAAATATATTGGTTAGATTTGAAATAAATTAAAAATTAATCTAATTAAAGATTAAACGACTAAGATTGATTAATTAGAAATAAACTCCCCGCCAACACAATTTTTAAGTTTTATTTTATAATCCATTAGGAAAAAGTGAGTTGTTTCACTTATATAAAGTGAACATTATGTTTCCATTTAATATTGTAATGTTGTACATACTTCAACTCAAAACACTTTCAATTTTAAAATTAAAATAACATTTAAAAGTTTTAACTAATTAATTTTTATATAAGTTGGTTGGTTTTTTGATCTAACCGATTAAACTAAACCCTGATTTGCCAGTTTAACTGTAATTTCTCATTCTGATTTTCTTAATTTTAAACAATTAAAAAAATCTCCATTAACTAGCTTCCATTTAACTATATAAAAATAAAACTCTAATTAGTCTATAATTTATTTTATAATCCCATATCGGTAGAAGAAGGAAAAAGTGATTTGCTTCACTTATATAAAGTGAATCTTATACTCTCATTTAATTTAATATTATGTAATGTTGTGCATAGTTTATAGTTCAAGATAGTTTAAATTTTAAAATAAAAACTCCAATTAGTCTATAATTTATTTTATAATCTCACATTAGAAAAATAAGAAAAAAATGAGTTATTTCATATATATAAAGTGAATTTTATAGGCCCCGTTTGTTTTGGGGTGTAATGGATGGAATGAGATTAGGATGGAGGTGGGGCCATGTAGTGTTGTGTTTGTTTGTAGAGTTGGGGAAGGGATTAAGATGGAGAAGGGAATTAAGATAGAGGTTGGAAGGGGAATTGGGATGGAAGAGGTGGAGGTGGTATTAGAAAAATAGTGAGAGGATTAGAAATTTTTTTATTTTTTACATATTGGGAATTTTTTTTGAACATTAATGTTTATTTTTTGTATTTTTTTATTTGTTTTATTATTTTATATAAGAATAATTTAATAATTCCTACACTAACAACTATCATCAAAACAAACACAATTTTACTTAATTCCGTTACTATCAATCTCCTCACTATTAATCCCTTTACTATTAATCCTCTTTATTTTACCTCTGAAAACAAACGGGGCCATACTTACATTTCATATTGTACGTAGTGTTATGCATATTTTAGTTCGAGATAGTTTAAATTTTAGAAAAATATTTAAAAGTTTTAATTAATTAATTTTTATGTAAGTTGGTTAGCCTTTTGACCTAACTGATTAAGTTGAATCATTTATGATTTGATTGATTCATTGGTTTAACTGCAATTTTAGCGGTTTTATCAAAATATATTTGTTAGATTTGTTTGATTTGAAATAAACTAAAGATTGATCTAATTAAAAATTATACGATTAAGATTGCTTCATTAGAAATAAATTTTCCGCCCAAACTATTGTTAACTTTTATTTTATAATCTTACATCGGGAAAAAAAAAGAAAAAGAAAATGTGAGTTGTTTCACTTATATAAAGTGAACCTTATACTCCTATTAAATATTGTAGTGTTTTGCATGTTTCAATTCAAGATAATTTTTAAAATTAAAATAAAATTAAAATTTTTTAATTAATTAATTTTCGTATAAGTTGGTTGGTCTTTTGACCTAGTCGATTAGGCTGAACCGTTTTCGGCTTGACGGATTTACTCCTTTAACTGTGATTATAGTGATTTTATAAAAATTGACCTAATTAAATATTAAATGACTGATATTGTTTGATTTGAAATAAACTTTTCACCTGAGCAATTGTTAATTTTTATTTTACACAATCTTACATTGGGAAAAGAAGAAAAAAAAGTGAGTTGTTTCACTTATATAAAGTAAATCTATACTCTCAATTAATATTGTAGTGTTGTGTATGTTTCAATTGAAAACAATTTAAATTTTGAAATAAAATAAAATTTAAAATTTTAATTAATTAATTTTTGTGTAAGTTAATTGATCTTTTGACCGATTCTAATGATTTTATCAAAAAAAATATATATTGTTTTATTTCTAAAAAATATGTTTAAGTTTTATGACAAACTTTAACCAAGAATGAACTAAAATTACAAAACGAAATTTATTTTTATTTTTATTTTATCATAAATATAATTTTTTAAAAATGTATTTTATTTTTTTTATCTTTGCCAATAAAATTATGATATTTATTTCTTATATGAATAAAAAAAAAGATATTTATTTCTTATTATAAATTTAAAATATACAATTAATGAGATAACAACTAAAATGTGTATTCTAATAAAATTATTAAAATTTAATTCATTCTAAATTATTTTTATATATTTTTAAATAAATTTTATATTATTATTTAACTTTAATTTTTTTTATTATTTATTTAATCCGTACGTGGAGCAGGTTTATAGTATTTTATTATATGTGGACCCACCTGGTCAAATGGTCCCATGGATTTGCTCACCAGGTTAAAGATAATCTGAACGGAACATGAGAATTCAAACGTGAATAATTTAGTAAAAGTGGAAAAGATAGTCTACATTAAAAAATTAAGAACTAATTCTTAAATTAATGTTTTCAATTTAATTGCCTGACCTTCATAATTTCTTAATCCAAGATCTTCTTTCCCCAAGAGCTGTCCTCGAGCACTTTGATACCGACATTGGTCCTTTATGGAATTGAGTTGCCTGTTGTCTGGCGGCATGGCATAATAGTCACTATTATATGATTTGTGAAGTTTATTTTGAGACATATTTTGATAATTAAAATTATTTATTTTTTAAAATATATCAAATAAAATATAAATTTATAAAAAATTAAGTAAATTGAATATTAATAATTTTTCATCGAATTGTATTTGTATATAAATAATAATAATAAATATAATTTAAATTATAAAACTAAATACAAATGAATTTCGATTAAAGAGTTATCAATATCTACTCAACTTAATTATATATATATATGCCTCCGTTTGGGAAGTGGGTTGGCTTTTTGGCTTTTTGACTTTTTTGGCTATTTTAGCCTGGGCTAAAAAGCTTGGTTTGAGAAGGGCTTTTTGGCTTTTTTGATTTTTTTTGTGAGAGAAGAGTGTAATAATTATGGGTTGGATGTGATGTTTTGTTTGTTATGGCTAAAATAGCCTGTTTTGTCTTTTGTGGCTAAAATAGCCACAAAAGCCCTTGCCAAACACCACTAATTGTATGTTTTTACAAAAATACGTAATTTTATTTTTGAATCATAAATTAAATTGTCATAATTGAATCAGAAGATTACATAATATTTATTACAAAAATACATAATATGTACTCAAAAAAATGTGCAACAAGATGCATATGGTTTTTAATAATATTACAATGATCATAGTTTTAAATATATAAATGAGTGTCGGAACCATAATATAACATTATATAATTATTTATTGGGTCTTAATAACAAGTACCCCTAAAACACAAGAAAAAAACCCAAAAAATTATAGAATACAAAACATTTTCCACTAAATCTGATATATTTTTTTATTTAAATTAATACACTATTTAATATTTTTTCTTATTTTCAAGGCACTTCTTAACTTAATCCCAACTGCAGTATTAATCAATACTCCATAAACACTCTTCAGCATTGGCCTTATTTATTTATTTAGAATGTGCATTATTGCAGCTATTTGAGGCATTAGGAAACAGAACTCATTGTTGTTGTGAATGAACAAAATATAATACTAACAATGCAAAGAGAACAAAGTTGAACATTAAAATAGGTAATGTTTCCTAAGCCAATTACTCAGAAAATTGATGCAGTGTTAGGTTTAGAAGAGAAGGGTAGGGTAAGGGCTTGTTTGAGATGACCCAAAGTTGGCCATATATAAGAAATTATTGAATGCATTGCGACTAAGTTACATCCAACCCCAATCAAAGTCAAATATATATCTTGCCAAATACTAACAAAGGGATCTATGGTGGTCAAGGCATTAAATCTTATTTATTCATCACAAGGGTGCAAGTTCAAACCTTGTCGGCAGCAGCAGCATTTTTCTTTTATTTTTTGCCAACTCAACAATAAAAGAGCAATTATCCACCGCTTCGCGGAGCACAATTCTCAATTGATCTAAGCCATCAGCTCTATTTTTGCTAAAATTATGCCATTAGGAGTCTAATTACAGCGATCCAATAGTCCTTTCCAACTATTTGATGCATTATGGGTCCATTCGTACGGTCAGAATTTGCAAATTGAACTCACAAAAAAAAAAAAAGTTTTACAGATTTTATTCAAAGAATTGAGCGCAATGGCTCACTTCACATATCACCAAGCACCCTACTTTGTCTCGACTTCATTCCGATATAGCCACGGCACCGAACAAGGGCATGAAATCCGTTTCAAATTTTTATCGGCCTACTCGGCAATTTTGGCCCAAGTCAATTTTATTCCTTCCAAATAACAAATCTTATTCAAAAGCAATGGGGCAAGTATACGTTGGACAAGAAACTCAAGTTCAATAAATCGGCAACCATTGCTATCCAAGTTTAGTAAATCCAACTCCGAAGGGACGCTGACACACCACGAAGCTAAGAAAAATCGCCGACCAAAAGATCGGCTCGATCACCGACCCAAGTGCTGTTGACCAACTTCTCGGCAAAATCACATTATATATGAAACAGACACTGATGTTTTGACACTAGTTACTCGACAGCGCATCAACTTTACTCGGCAAGATTATTCGGCACCATTATTAATTCAACATTATGCATGATCATTATTCGGTTGTGCATCAACTTTATTCAGCTAAACAACATTATTTGTCAACTTTATGCATTGTCAACTTCATGCAGCAACATTGGCCACAGTATTCGGCAACTTTATTTGCCTAACAACATTATTCGGCAAAACAATTAACCGCAACATTGCTCAACTCTGCAATTCGGCTTTTCATTCCGCATATTAAATCTGCCGGTAGTTGCGAAACGGACCAAATTTTTAGAAAACAAAAATTTTCAACATTGTCGAAACCAAGTTTTGACTATACCAGCGTGAAGTCCTCATCGAGACGAGTCCAACGCCATAAATCGCTTCAAAATTGGAGCTAAAACGAAGCCATATGGGCCGATCAAAGTTTGCGTATAAAGTAAACTGGTTCGCTGGAGAAAACGACCAGCCACCCAATAGAGGAATTATCCTGTGCTTCGCGGTTGAATTACACCTTGCTGATCTGAGCTCTCATTTTTATTTTGGCTACACCTACGCCATCAGGAGTCCAATTATCGCAATCCTAAAGTCATTTCAAACTATTTGGACCCTGCTAAACACATCCGTATGGTCCAATTCTGCAAATTCTGAGTCGCATATTAAGCTCAATACATCGGCCCATCGGGAACATTAAATGCAAAATCAACGGTCACATCATGCCCGATCAGTATGCATTTTCAGCGACAGGATCTTGGGGCTAGGAAATAATTCTCTATCTTCCCCGATCATTCATTTCGTTACGGTAACAACCCGACCCTCATATGTGCTTGTGATATATGCTAGTCCTTTATTCTGTGCTGTTAAATGCCTAAGATAAAACTGTACAAGAAAAATACGTTCAAGTAACTATGTTGTAATGCCTTGTGGAATGAATTGTATCTGTTAGGAAAGAAATGTATCTGTTACTACTAGAACGATAAAGTAGAAATTGAGGGCCTTAGCGGCTTAACAAGTCAAAATTGATCTTATATTTGGAACCAGCATAATTTTTAGGTAATATTAAGCACTTCTGTGAAATTTCAATTTTTGGATGTGTAAACGATTGATTTTCGTCTTATTCTCTCTTTATGAAAATATATATGTGTGTGTTCTTGGTCATTTGACAAACCAAGGAATTCATAACTCTAAACTTAAGAATTGAAGGGTAGAGAGAGAAGGTCCTCAAGAAGGTTGAGATTTGGGCTTAAGGTATGTAAATGTTTGTCTAATTTTCATCTACAACCCTTCTTATCATAATTTATGTGAAGATGCTTCTATAATCATGTACCTAAGAGTTGGGATTGTGGTGTTGTGAGTATGAGAAGTAAATTAGCAAGATGACCTTACTTTGCATGTTTTGACTCAAATTGAAGTACCTATGAGAGGCTTTACTCTATTTCTCCAATTGACTTGTTTGAATTCAAGTATGTGGCATGATTTTATGTTTATGTATTGAGATGTGAGAACAAGTAGGAATCTTATGAATTGGAGTGAATTTAAGTTGTAGATTCATGATTTGATTTTTACTCAAATGAAATATGTAATTTGATCCTTGTTCACATGTATTCATATGCTTTGAGCTTATATATTAGTAATTTAAAGCTAGATTTTTGAGGCCCTAAACATGTCTACAAGAGGGGGAATTGTGCAGAATTTTCGGACTTTTTGGTGTAGAATCGCCGCACGTGCGGGGCCTAAGGCCGCACGTGCGGGAACCTCAGCTGCACGTGCGGGAGTCACTGCCGCACGTGCGGGAAAATGGCAAATTTTGGAGTTCAACACTGCAAAAAAAGCACGTGCGGGGCCTCACTGCCGCACGTGCGGGAGGTGTGCCGCACGTGTGGGAGATCCTAGCCGCACGCGCGGCTCAAGTCAAAAAAGTTGGGATGCTCCGTTTTGCGTGTTGGGTCCTCTAATGTTGTCAAAACCTGCAGTGTATATTGTTTGAATGTTCGTTAATTCAATCAAAGTAAGTGAACCGAATGTTGATTTAACAAGGATAAAGGGACTACTGTGATTTTTCATGTGTGTAGGAAACACCTCAAGAGGAAGTGCACCGACACAACACAGTGAGTAATAGTACTTCAATGTACCTCTACTCAGTATTTATTATTATTGACGTTGTGACCCTTATTGAAAGTATTATCATATTACGTATTGACGATATATTTTGACGTTACGAACTTCACTATCGAACTTGTGTTGGCATGAAATGATATATTTGCTATAAGTGATTCAATACGAAATTCTGGAAACATTGAAAAAGGTTGTGAAGTTGTACACATCTTATGTGAAAGCTTGTGATTAATGGAATGTATCAAGGCAATTGTGAACTTGTGAACCAATGTGGCTTAGAGCCATTTGTGAATCAATGTGGCTTAGAGCCATTTGTGAGTCAATGTGGCTACGAGCCCTAATGTGAAACTACGTGACCAAGGGTCATTTGTGAATTGTGAATCAATGTGGCCAAGGGCCATTTGTGAACGATGAAATTATGAGGCCAAGGGCCGATGTGTGAAATACGAACTTATATTATTGTAAGCATGTGAATCAAAAAGAACCAAAGGTCTATGTGATGAATTGTAAATTATGAACCCAAGGACTCTTTTCTGAATGTGTGAAGTTCTTAGGCCAGGGGCCACATTATGACGGTTATAAACCGATTACGTTGTCCCAACAAGCTGTACAGAGATAGACTGATTACATGATTTCAGCATTAATTATGTTTATAAGCATACCAGTACTATTGTTCACTGAGCTTGGCTCACCCTATGTTATGTCTGTTTCTGTAGGTAATCAACCAGGAGGTCGATCTTAACTCGGCATCGTCATACTTTTGTTAGCCTAGGCACAGCCACGCTTGGGGTCGGGACCCTACTTTTGTGGAGTTGTTAGATGAGGGCTTACACTTTTGCTATTGGCTTAAGTTATTATGTACTTAATACTTTTGTTATATACCCCACCTCGGGGTTGGATTTGTATACGCCTGTAAATAACTAACTCTCAAATGTATTTTGGCTTTTGATGTACTTGTCCTATGAAATGTTTATGATCCTGGCATGACTTAGTAGCTCAATGGATGTCATATTCTCTGGTTTATATCACTTATTATTATAGCTTCCGGTCAGGCCCCTCTATGGAACCAGGTTAAGTGTTCTTTTCTGCGTAGGTCATGCCCAAACTTTTAGGGTCAAGTCTGGGGCGTGACAAGTGGTATCAGAGCACGAGTTGCTATCTCACACACAGATCCATTGAGCCTTAGGATGTCTAGAAAAGACTTAAGCATCATGCATGGCATCCTAAAAATGTATGAAAGATCGATGGCAACGTAGAATGTACTCTGCTAACGTTAACAATTTGAATTTTGTTTGCCAGATATAATTGAATGTTATGTAGGTTATGGTGAGAACAAGGGTGGAAGATTCGGACGAGGCTACCTCGGCACGGTTGGACCGAATGGAAAGAATGATTATGGACATGGCGGAGACCCTAAGGCAACAACAGCAACAACCGCCACCACCACCAGTACCTCCACCTGCAGTACAAGATGTTCATGCTGAAGACCGAACCATCACACTCACAAAGGAGTTTAAAAAGATGAAACCACTGTCATTTAAGGGGGGAATAGAACCTATGAAAGCTGAAGCATGGGTGCTGGGAATAGAGAAATTGTTTGAAGTATTTCCATGTACTGAAGCCCAGAAAGTGCAACTTTCCGCCTTTACTCTTGAAGATGAGGCGCGAAGATGGTGGATACTTACAAGAACAGTGCATCGGGACTTAACATGGGGTAGGTTTTTGGAGCTGTTCTATGATAAGTATTTTCCTCAAAGCATGCGAGATAAGAAGGTGACGAAATTTGAGACTCTTAGACAAGGAAATAAGACTGTTGCAGAATATGAGGCACAATTTGCTGAATTAGCTCGGTTTGCACCTCATATTGTAGATACAGACTATAAGAAGGCACAGAAATTTGAAGGGGGATTGTGGGGTGCTATTTTAGACCGGGTCAATATGCTAAAATTATTTACATATGTTGAGGTGCTAGAAAGGGCTGTTATCGCAGAAGGAGACCTTGCGGCTCAGAATCGGATTTCAGAGTGGAAAGGGAAGAGACAAAACAACCAATGGTCAAAGAGATCCGTTACTCCACCCGCTAAGAAGCACAATTCAGAGAACTTCAGCACCACTACTTCTACTCAAAATTCCACTCCGGTGTGTCCAGACTGTGGAAGGCAACATCGAGGAACTTGTCACTGGAAGACTGGAGCTTGTTTTAAATATGGAAAAACGGGACATTTGGTAAGGGATTGCCCACAATGGGCTCAACAAAAAGGCAATAGATCCGCTACAAGTTCCGCGGGGTCTACACTAACCCCCAATGCGAAGGCAGCTGCCAAACCGAGTAATAACAAAGACACTGCAAGACAAGGTAGGGTGTTCGCCTTGGTTCCAGGTGATGTACAAAACACAGCAACAGTGGTGTCAGGTACATTTACTATTTATGGTCAATCTGCGCATGTATTGTTTGATTCTGGCTCCACTCACTCTTTTGTGTCGAAACTCTTCGCTCCTAATTTAGATAAAATTGAAGAAAACTTATCTTACATGTTGTGTGTGTCCTCCCCCTTGGGAGCGTCTATGATTTGTGCTACTATATACCTATCTTGTGAACTTCAACTTGGGGATATTCGGGTGTATGCTAATTTAGTGCCTCTCGACATGATCTCTTTTGATGTTATTCTAGGGATGGATTGGCTAAGTGTTTATGGTGCAACTATAAACTGTGTGACTAAGCAAATAAATTTCCATCCTCCGGGGCAATCAGAGTCTATGGTTCAAGGGCAGGAAGTGATTTCGCCACCTTATCTGATATCTGCCGTGAAGGCTTGCAACTTAATACGAAAAGGCTGTCAGGGGGTATTTATGTAGTGTTTTGGAAGGGCAAGGGATGAATGGAAATATTGATGTGATCCCAGTGGTCCGTGAATTTCCGGATGTTTTTCCCGAAGAATTGCCGGGCCAACTAATAGACTGAGAAATCGAGTTTATAATTGAAGTGGCGCCTGGAACCCAACCCATTTCGAAGACACCCTATAGGATGTCACCAGTTGAAATGAAAGAGTTAAAGATTCAATTACAGGATCTGCTTGACAAGGGATTTATCCGCCCGAGTGTATCTCTTTGGGGTGCGCCGGTATTGTTTGTGAAAAAGAAGGACGGAACACTTCGGTTATGTATCGACTATAGGGAACTGAATAAGGTGACAATTAAAAATAAGTACCCCTTACCACGGATAGATGACCTATTTGATCAGTTACAAGGGGCACAAGTTTTCTCAAAAATTGATTTACGATCTGGCTACCATCAATTGAAAGTTAAAGCCGATGATGTGGAGAAGACAGCTTTTCGAACCCGGTACGGCCATTATGAATTTTTGGTTATGCCCTTCGGGGTTATAAACGCACCAGCAGCATTTATGGATCTAATGAATCGCGTCTTCAAGCCCTACCTGGACGAGTTTGTGGTGGTTTTTATTGATGACATTCTTATATACTCGAAGAGTACAGAAGCTCATGAGGATCATCTTTGCTTAATTCTTCAAACACTCCGGGAGAAGAAACTGTATGCAAAGTTAAAGAAATGTGAATTCTGGCTACAAGAAGTGGCATTTTTGGGGCATGTGGTGACAAAGGAAGGAGTCTCTGTTGATCCACACAAAGTTGAAGCAATTGTGAATTGGCCAACTCCCACTAATGTAACTGAGATGCGAAGTTTCATGGGGTTAGCTGGATATTACAGGAGGTTTGTTCAAAATTTCTCCAAAATCGCTGTGCCACTTACCCAACTGACACGAAAAGGAGTTGCATTCGAATGGCCAGAGGAGCGGGAATCTGCTTTCCAAGAATTAAAAACAAGATTGACGATAGCACCAGTCCTGGCTTTGCCATCTGGTACCGAAGGATTCGTAATTTACAGTGATGCTTCGCACAAGGGGCTTGGTGGTGTGCTAATGCAGAATGGAAGGGTTATTGCCTATGCTTCTCGACAACTGAAACCCCACGAGAAGAATTATCCCACACACGATCTCGAATTAGCGGCAGTAGTTTTTGCTTTAAAGATATGGCGGCACTATCTTTATGGTACAACCTGCGAAGTTTACACTGATCATAAAAGCCTCAAGTACCTGTTTACCCAGAAAGAGTTGAACATGCGACAACGGCGATGGCTTGAGTTGATTAAGGATTATGACTTGCAGATCCAATATCATCCTGGTAAAGCCAACGTGGTGGCAGATGCACTTAGTCGGAAGAATATGGGGGACTTGGCAAATCTGTTGGTAGAAAGAAAGGAGTTGAGGATCGAACTGGATAAAATGAATATGGACCTATTGGTACGTGAACAGGAGGCCATACTAGCAGCAGTAAGAGCTCAACCCACCTTGCTGGAAGAGATTAAGTTACATCAACTGGAAGATGAGACTTTAAGGAAAATTTATGATGAGTTAGAGGTAAAACCAAAATCGGGGTTCAGTTACGTAGATTCGGTATTAAAGTTTCAAAGTCGAATATGTGTCCCCAATGTGTTGGAGCTTAAACAGAAGTTGCTAGGAGAAGCACATGCCTCGAGATTATCAATACACCCAGGAAGTACTAAAATGTACCGAGACTTAAAACAAAATTTTTGGTGGCCAAATATGAAAAAGGAGATCGCGGAATTTGTTTCTAAGTGTCTACAATGTCAACAAGTAAAAGCGGAACATCAAAGACCAGCAGGGTTATTACAACCCCTTCCAATCCCGGAATGGAAATGGGAGCATTTGACCATGGATTTCGTTGTGGGGTTACCGAGGACTCCTCGAGGTATGAATTCGATTTGGGTCATTGTGGACCGATTAACCAAGTCTGCTCACTTCTTGCCTGTAAAGACTCAATATAATGCGGATAAGCTGGCAGTACTGTATATAAATGAAATTGTAAGGCTTCATGGTGTTCCAGTGTCAATTGTGTCAGATAGGGATCCCAAATTTGTTTCAAGATTTTGGCAAAGTTTACAGGAGGCTATGGGTACCGAACTTACGTTCAGTACCGCTTTTCACCCTCAAACGGATGGTCAATCCGAGAGAACCATACAAACTTTGGAAGATATGCTCCGATTGTGTGTATTGGATTTTCAAGAAAGCTGGGAAACCCATCTACCGTTGATAGAGTTCGCCTACAATAACAGTTACCATTCGAGCATTGAGATGGCACCTTACGAAGCTCTATATGGAAGACCGTGTCGTTCCCCTGTATGTTGGGCTGAAGTTGGGGATAGGGCATTGTTGGGTCCTGAAATTGTGCAATTAACAACTGAAAAGGTTAAAATTATCCGGGAGAGGTTAAAAACGGCACAAAGCAGGCAGAAGAGCTATGCAGATAACAGACGAAGGGATTTGGAATTTGAAGTGGGTAGTTATGTGTTCGTGAAAGTCACCCCGTTAAAGGGACATCCGAGATTTGGGAAAAAGGGTAAATTAACACCCCGGTATGTTGGCCCTTTCCAAATTCTAGAAAGAGTGGGTCTGGTAGCTTACCGAGTGGCTCTTCCGCCGAGTATGAGTCAAGTACATAGGTCATGTTTGATTCACAAGATTAATAGTGAAGTATTAATAATCCTATTAAATTAGTGTGGTATTCACTATCCAATTGGATTAATATCCATTGGATTAATAATCTCACCCCTACCCCATTACTAATAATCCTACAAATTTGTTGGATTAATTATCCATTGGATTAATAATCCTAAATCAAAATGTTAAAACAAACATAGGATAATTGGGCCCACGGATTAATAATCCCAATCCCATACTCTAATCCACTCAATCAAACATGCTCATAGTGTGTTCCATGTTTCCATGCTTCGAGGATACCTATCAGATCCATCTCATGTCATAGACTATCATCAACTTGTGCTAGATGATAAATTAAGCTAGAAAGACCACTTCGAATTTTGGAGCGACAAGTAAAGCAATTGCGCAATCGGGAAATTCCAATGGTAAAGGTAGAGTGGCAAGAACATTATGGCACTGAAGCTACTTGGGAAAAAGAAGAGGATATGCAGCAACAGTATCCATATCTGTTTCTGTTTTGAGGTAAAAGCAAGTTTGAGGGACCAAACTTTTTTTAAGGGGGGGAGAGTGTAACAACCCGACCCTCATATGTGCTTGTGATATATGCTAGTCCTTTATTCTGTGCTGTTAAATGCCTAAGATGAAACTGTACAAGAAAAATACGTTCAAGTAACTATGTTGTAATGCCTTGTGGAATGAATTGTATCTGCTAGGAAAGAAATGTAACTGTTACTACTAGAACGATAAAGTAGAAATTGAGGGCCTTAGCGGCTTAATAAGTCAAAATTGACCATATATTTGGAACCAACATAATTTTTAGGTAATATTAAGCACTTCTGTGAAATTTCAATTTTTGGATGTGTAAACGATTGATTTTCGTCTTATTCTCTCTTTATGGAAATATATATGTGTGTGTTCTTGGTCATTTGACAAACCAAGGAATTCATAACTCTAAACTTAAGAATTGAAGGGTAGAGAGAGAAGGTCCTCAAGAAGGTTGGGATTTGGGCTTAAGGTATGTAAATGTTTGTCTAATTTTCATCCACAACCCTTCTTGTCATAATTTATGTGAAGATGTTCCTATAATCATGTACCTAAGAGTTGGGATTGTGGTGTTGTGAGTATGAGAAGTAAATTAGCAAGATGACCTTACTTTGCATGTTTTGACTCAATTTGAAGTACCTATGAGAGGCTTTACTCTATTTCTTCAATTGACTTGTTTGAATTCAAGTACGTGGCATGATTTTATCTTCTTGTTGTTGTTGCCATTAAAATAATACTAGTAACACACACAGACAGGGAGAGAGAGGGAGTGAGATCTGCATCAAAATAAGTAATTAGTTAGTCATAAAGAAAAAATAGCATGAAGATAAGTTATGAAGAAGAGAAAACATATTACCTTTGACACACAAAATCAAAGTAGATCTATATCCATGTTATCTATAGAGTAATGATTTTTGTTCCCTACTGTGCCCAAACCGCACCGTTTTCTTTTACAACTGGTTGGGTCGTCAGACTTAGCGAGGTCGATTGATGGTGGATTTGGGAATTTTGGTGTGTCCAAATGAACTGTTGGTTGCTGCATTTCTTTATGCAGAGTCATTTTGAGTATCTTTTGATAATTCGAATGGTTTATATTGTACAGGTCGTCGAGTAGATTAATCAAGCAAAAAATCAAATTGATTGGATAATTGTAGCTCTATAACAAAAATACATTTGTTTCTACAAATTAACGATTAACGTAACTTTGATAATTTTTAAAAACAATTAAGACTTAATCATAAGGTTATAAAAATTCAGTTGAATTGATTTTTGGCATAAATAATATTCTTGATGTACTCTACAGTATAAACGATTCAGATTATTGAAGGAAAGGTTGTGAAGTTGTACACATCTTATGTGAAAGCTTGTGACTAATGGAATGTATCAAGGCAATTGGCCATTTGTGAACCAATGTGGCTTAGAGCCATTTGTGAATCAATGTGGCTTAGAGCCATTTGTGAATCAATGTGGCTTAGAGCCATTTGTGAATCAATGTGGCTTAGAGCCATTTGTGAATCAATGTGGCTTAGAGCCATTTGTGAATCAATGTGGCTTAGAGCCATTTATGAACCAATGTGGCTTAGAGCCATTTGTGAATCAATGCGGCTTAGAGCCATTTATGAATCAATGTGGCTTAGAGCCATTTGTGAGTCAATGTGGCTACGAGCCCTAATGTGAAACTACGTGACCAAGGGTCATTTGTGAATTGTGAATCAATGTGGCCAAGGGCCATTTGTGAACGATGAAATTATGAGGCCAAGGGCCGATGTGTGAAATACGAACTTATATTATTGTAAGCTTGTGAATCAAAAAGAACCAAAGGTCTATGTGATGAATTGTAAATTATGAACCCAAGGACTCTTTTCTGAATGTGTGAAGTTCTTAGGCCAGGGGCCACATTATGACGGTTATAAACCAATTACGTTGTCCCAACAAGCTGTACAGAGATAGACTGATTACATGATTTCAACATTAATTATGTTTATAAGCATACCAGTACTATTGTTCACTGAGCTTGGCTCACCCTATGTTATGTCTGTTTCTGTAGGTAATCAACCAGGAGGTCGATCTTAACTCGGCATCGTCATACTTTTGTCAGCCTAGGCACAGCCAAGCTTGGGGTCGAGACCCTACTTTTGTGGAGTTGTTAGATGAGGGCTTACACTTTTGCTATTGGCTTAAGTTATTATGTACTTAATACTTTTGTTATATACCCCACCTCGGGGTTGGATTTGTATACGCCTGTAAATAACTAACTCTCAAATGTATTTTGGCTTTTGATGTACTTGTCCTATAATGTTTATGATCCTGGCATGACTTAGTAGCTCAATGGATGTCATATTCTCTGGTTTATATCACTTATTATTACAGCTTCCGGTCAGGCCCCTCTATAGAACCAGGTTAAGTGTTCTTTTCTGCGTAGGTCATGCCCAAACTTTTAGGGGCAAGTCTGGGGCGTGACAGTTACCATGGCCATTTATTGACCACTGGGACATCTTAGTCAATTTTCCGCTTTCCAATTGGGGCACATCAGTCGATCATCATCTCGGCACCTCTGATATGCATGCATACTCGGCCAACTTGGTACAAACATTACAACGACACTTACTTGAGTTACACACTCCCTCTCCTTTTCACACCATTCCAAACAAGCGCCAGTTTTGGGGCAATACAATACACACTTGGCAGTCGGCCGTTAGCACTTGGCAGTCGGCAATTCGTATTTGGTAGTCGGCAGTTCGCATATTTTTGTGCACCGTCATTTTACCAAAGCCGAATCTTTCCTACAACATAGGGCAATGGGTAAGTCCAATCTACATTCCTTTCGACTAACACCTGTCATTCAAAAGTAATGGGGCAAGTCTACCTTGGACTAAACGCAAACCGAGCAACTCGGAAATTAAATGGTTGGCCTAATATCTACTTGGGAATTTCCTTACAAGCGGAGCAATATTATTTGTGATTAACACGTATACCTCATTCGGTACAGACCACCACTGACACAGGATGCATTATTCAAAATCCTTGCAATATTAGCACTTGATTGCCATTTAAAATTAGCATAACTCTCCAAGTATAGCGTAATCTTCGCACTCGGCATGGAGCGACATCAGCAAAAGCCTACACCCATGCCCAGGGGTTAAAATACCACAGGCTTACACCCATGTCCGGGGGTTAGAATACCGCAGGCCTACACCCATGCCCGGGGGTTAGAATACCGCGGCCTACAGCCCTTGCCCGGAGGTAACAATATTATGGCCCATCATTGTGGTTTGTTTGGAACTCATGTGATATAATTTCATCCTTTGATAGACATATGTATATGTATACATACATTCAAGACATACGTACATTTATGCATACATTCAAGCATACATGCAGTCATTCATTCATACATTTTATTCATTTATCCAGAGTGTTCTTTATCAAAAAAACCTAACAGCTATTTGAACAGCGTAACTCGGCAAGAAAAACTCTCATTTCTTCTACCTCAGATACATTGTATTTTGCTGTAATGAAACTAAAATACTATCTTTTGTCTATAACTGTCTTGGTAATTACAACCACAGATTTGGTTAAATATATGTTGTCTAGACCTATCTTGAGAGGAATAATTGGCAAATGGATACTAGCTTTATCAGAATTTCATCTAGAATATGTCCCCAAAAGGCAGTAAAAGGACAAGTTTTAACTAATTTCTTGGTAGATCATCCATGTTAGACAGAAAGCCAAGAGATAATGAATCTTGGTATGATTAGTATTGAACCATGGCAAATGTGGTTCGATGGATCAAAAGCCAACAGTCTAACTGGAATTGGTGTGATAATTAAGTCACCACAGGGGGTAGAAACCACAAATGGTTTAAGAGTTGATGAAATTACTTGTTCCAATAATCAAGCTGAATATGAAGCTTTAATAATGGGGCTGGAAATACTTATTGGATTACAAGCTCATGCAGTTGATATATTTGGGGATTCTCAATTGGTGGTTAACCAAGTGAAAGAAATTTTCAAATGTCAAAGTGTAAGCATGTTGCCATACTATGTTATTGCATTACATTTTCTTTCTTAATTTCAGATAGCAAATGTAACTTATGTCCCAAGATTTTTGAATAATAAAGTTAATGATGTGGCTCAGAAAGCTTCGGATTTCAAGAGAAGGGATAACACTCAAAGGGACATAAGCCAAACAATATATCAAAAGGTTATTACTACCTTTGAATAGAAGGAATATGGCCCTAGAAGTCAATCATAATGACTTACAAGAACAAGATTGGAGGCATCCAATAATGCGGTATCTAGTTGGCCCATCTTCGAAAGCTAGTAGAAAAATCAAATTGTAATCTATTGTAACAAGCCCGCGGGGGGACCTCGCTACAGCTCGGACTCGACTTTTGCAGTCACGGTTCTAAATCTGAACCAAAGAGTCCAAATCCGGCAAATCGTTTTAGGAAAACTGATTTTTGAAAGAAGTGCCAAACATGGACTGCTTTGCCAGATACAGAGTCGCCACCTAAATATTTTATTTTGGGAAATTTAGGAAACCCTGACTCGGTGCCAAAAGGCCACGTGTCCGTCATCACCAAAGTTGCCTCGGCTCGGGAACTTGGGTACGATTGGGGAAGGTCACTTCGTGAGCACCCCCGCTCGCCCGGTCATAGACCGGCCTCTACTAACCATGATATCAATTTTTGAAAACATTGTGAGTTCTTATTCCGGTTTATTAGCCTAGGTTACTATGTGATGCGCACAACATACAAGTATAGACCAAAACACCTTACTTAGGGGTCTGAAGTTGAAGAAAAGAAAAGAAGAGGGAAGAAACCCAGTTGGGGGAGAAAATGGGCATGAACCGTTAAGAGAGAGTCGAGCA
>NW_021026251.1:621018-638909 GCF_004153795.1 Camellia sinensis | reverse complement strand
TGATTATTAGATATGTGATTTTGGTTATGAGCAAAGTGGTGTCAAATGGTGTGGTTATGCTATATGTATTAATGGTTATGAGTTATGAGATATTGGTTATGTGACTAGTGGTTGTGAGATATGTGATGTTGGTTATGACAAAAAGGTATTGGCTACGAGATATGTGACTAGTGGTTATGAGATATGTGATGTTGGTTATGATCAAAGTGGTGTGGTTATGAGTAAAAAGGTGTTAATTATAAGATATGTGATTAGTGGTTATGAGATATGTGATGTTGGTTATGATCAAAGTGATGTGGTTATGAGCAAAAAGGTGTTAATTATAAGATATGTGATTAGTGGTTATGAGATATGTGATGTTGGTTATGACTCAAAGGGACTAGTTATGAGATGTGGTTATGATTTATGTGGGTAGTAGTTATGAGATATGTGATCAATGGTTATGCGATGTGTGATATTTGTTATGTTTAAAGTGGTGTTGGTTATGAGATATGTGATTATGATTATGAAATATGTGATATTAGTTATGAACAAAATGGTGTTGGTTATGAGATGTGGTTATAACTAAGTTATGATCAATTTGATTATAGTTATGAAAAAATATGATTTTAACTCATAACTATAAAAAGTGACCTGTTTAGCAGGTCACTTTTAATGATGTGGCTCAATCCTAGCCATTGATTTTTTATGTACCGTACATTTTTTGAACAAAATGTACTATAGACTTTCCCCAAAAAGCATAGCATGTTTCACATTTCTTACTATATCTACACAAATGATATTCAAAATCTGCGTTCTATTTCATTTCGGCTCCTAATATTTCAAATCAATCACTTTTGATTCCAAAGCTATTAATTTTGTCATTAAATGGTTCTTCTATTCATTTCCACCTACAATTGATAACATAATTAAGGGCATTTTTATAAAATCATATTTACACATCAGCAAAACGAGAAAAAATAATGAGTTAAATACACTGTCAGTCTCCAAGTATGTGATTTGTTTCATTTTAGTTCTTGATATGTTTTCAGATCAACAAGAAGAGCAACTACAAAATAAGTGAATCCGACTTTACATACCTTGATCAACAACTGATCAACTGGGTGAGAGGCAAACAAGAACAATCTCAACAATCCTTTGTAGACTGTCTCATCGAGTGGAACCCCACTCTGTACTACACAATAATTTCCAGTAAAGAAGGTTATCACATTAGGGGCCGGCACACCAAATTTCCAAGTCATTTTGTGTGGTTCCAGAAAAATAGAAAAAGAGCAGAGAGAAGAATATTCAAAAGTCAATGGATGGACTTGACCCAATTAATTCTCTCAAACAATTAGAGCAAGTTTGCTATGAATTTTGGCTATGTTATTAAGTACCTTCATCTCCTTTTTCAATTCATCTTCTAAAACACCAAATGGAGCATAACACCATGCTTTTCAGGCCACTAATAAGTTCCTTCCTGTTTTTCTCTTGCATTCTCTTTTACATGAACTCTGTTCCCACTTCTGGTTTCACAAATGAGACAGATATGCAAACTTTGCTAGCCATCAGGAATGCAATACATGAAGATCCTTTGAGGGTCTTTAGTTCTTGGAACAATTCTATCCATTTCTGCAAATGGCAAGGAGTTACTTGTAGTCATAGGCATCACCAGAGAGTGATTGCTCTAAACCTTTCATCACTAGAGCTAGTAGGTTCCTTGTCTCCTCACATAGGAAACCTTAGCTTCCTTCGGTTGATGAACCTCACTTACAACAACTTACATGGGGTGAATCCACAAGAGGTTGGTCGCTTGTTTCGAATTCGGTCTATTTATCTTGGTCACAACTCTTTCGAGGGAGAAATTCCTATTAATGTGACGCATTGTTCAGACCTTAGAGCCATCAATTTAATTCAGAACAATCTCACGGGAAAGATTCCTGCTCAACTTGGCTCTCTGCCAAAACTTCAAGTATTAACCCTTTCCCAAAATTTCTTTTTTGGGACAATCCCGGCTGCACTTGGGAACCTCTCTGCTCTGCATTCACTTTTTATGTCAACCAACAATTTACAAGGCCAAATTCCTATTGAAATTGGAATGCTCTCAAACTTAGAAGTGCTTCAGTTGTCTAAAAACAAGCTAAATGGTACGTTCCCTCTTGCTCTATACAACATTTCAACGATCCATGTAATAGCTCTCGTCTCAAACCAATTGCATGGAACCTTGCCCTCTAATCTAGGCCTCGGTCTTTCAAAACTTGAAAGGATTTTCATGGGATATAACCAATTATCTGGGACCATTCCGGCGTCATTGGTCAATGCTTCAGGTTTTATAGATATTGATCTTGCTGAAAACTCTTTCACTGGGGGCATACCACAGAATTTGGGTGAGCTTCAACAACTTGAACTGTTAAATTTTGGGGGCAATCTTCTTGGAGCTAAGAAAACCGATGACTGGCACTTCCTCACCTCCTTGACCAACTGCACCAATCTAAGATTATTGATTTTGTATCGGAATCAGCTTGGAGGTGTGCTGCCCACTTTGATTGCAAATATCTCCACCAAGCTCATAGGACTGAGGTTGCAACAGAACTACATATCAGGTAGCATACCTTTGGCTATCGGGAACCTTGTCAACTTGAATGTGCTTTCATTATTTCAAAACCAACTCACTGGGAGCATTCCTGATTCCATAGGAAAACTAATCATGATGCAACAGCTCTATCTACTCAACAACAAATTGTCAGGAAAAATTCCGGCCTCTTTTGGTAACATGTCACAACTTGGTAATCTTATCTTGAATGACAATAGATTAGAGGGAAACATACCTGCTTCTTTGGGTAATTGCACAAATTTGCAATGGTTGGATCTTTCAAGTAACCGCCTTAGTGGTAGGATACCAAAACAAATCGTTGAACTTTCTTCGTTCACTATAGGTCTTTCGGTAGCTCAGAATTTCTTAACAGGACCACTACCATCACAAATGGGTAGTAAGAAAAATATTGGGCAATTCGATGTTTCAAGAAACCAACTATCAGCAAACATTCCAAGCACTCTTGGTGATTGTCTAGTGCTAGAATTTCTAATAATGGAGGGCAACCATTTTGAAGGTACTATTCCACCATCATTCAAACAACTAAGGGGTCTTCAAGTACTAGATCTTTCAGATAATAATTTGTCTGGCAAGATTCCAAGTTTTCTAAGCAAGTTCTCTTCGATTCAATATCTCAATCTGTCATACAACATGTTTGAGGGTGAAGTACCAAGTGAAGGAGTGTTTAAGAATATCAGTGCATTCTCAATTGTGGGAAATAACAGGCTCTGTGGAGGAAATAAAGCATTGCAATTGCCTGTATGCCCCACAAAAATTTCAAATAAACGAGGAAAGCATTTCTCTAATAGAGTACTAATTATTGCAATTAGTGTTCCTGTCTGCATCATTTTGCTGCTAGCATGCATTTGTGCGACTCTGTATTGGAATAGAAGGCGGAAACACAAAACACCGCCAACCTTGTCTCTTGGGAACCAGTATCCTAATATTTCTTATGCAGAAATTCTTCAGGCAACTGAAGGATTCTCCTCGAGAAATTTGATTGGTGAGGGAAGCTATGGTTCTGTGTACAAAGGGATTCTCAATTGTGAAACTATAAGAGCTATTGCTGTCAAGGTACTCAATCTTCAAGTAAGGGGTGCCAGTAAGAGTTTCTTGGCAGAATGTGAAGCATTGAGGAATATCCGACATCGAAATCTTGTCAAGATTATCACTGCTTGCTCAAGCATAGACTTCAAAGGCAATGAGTTCAAGGCTTTGGTCTTTGAATTCATATCCAATGGGAGTCTCGAGAGCTGGTTACATTCGAGTTCACTAAACCAGGACTCCAGGAACTTGAACTTTGTTCAAAGGCTCAATATTGCAGTTGATGTAGCCTCTGCATTGGATTATCTCCACAACCATTGTGAAACACCTATCATTCATTGCGACTTGAAGCCAAGCAATGTTCTTCTTGATGATGATCTCTCTGCCCGTGTAAGTGATTTTGGTCTGGCAAGAATTTGTCCAACCAAGACAGGTGCATCCACTCATACACGCAACAGTAATTCAAGTAGAATTAGAGGAACAATTGGATATATTGCCCCAGGTAATTTTATCCATTTAATTGTTCTTTTGTTAAAGTTATCATTCTGATTATATTTTGCACTAGGGTGTGTTCCCTTCCCTTTTCCTTCTTTCAACAGAATCCTTCTCAAATACAAGATTCAAATGCTCTCTGTGTTGTCGTGTTTGGTATAGCTTCTAAATTGTTTCTTTAAATTATTTTTGGAGAAAAATTCTCAAAATAATTGACTTTTGGGTAACTCCAAAGAGTTGTTTATGAATTTTCCAAGTCCAAAATTGTTCTTGATTCCAGAGACACGAAAAACAAAGACGAAGAAAACAGAAATAATGTCTAACAAAATATATTTGATTGTTTCTACTTGCAGAATATGCTACAGGTGGGGAAGCGTCAATAAAAGGTGATGTGTACAGTTATGGGATTCTTCTACTAGAGATGTTTACTGGGAAAAGACCAACAGACAACATGTTTACAAACAATTTCAACCTCCATAACCATGCTAAGATGGCTTCCACTGACCGGGCGATGGAGATTGTTGATCCTTTGATGATATTGGAAGGGCAAAATGAATCAGGTAAGACTAGTGGAAGTATCAGAGGCAGTGTTGCTAGGACAGTCAAGTGTTTGGGCTCTATCCTTCAAATTGGAGTTACCTGTTCTGCAGATTTACCAAGTGAAAGAATGAATATTAGTGATGCTCTCATGGAATTGCAAGTGATTAGAGATGTTTATCTTCAAAAAAGGGAGATGAAATAAACAAGATAACAAGATCATCATTGTAGTTTTCTGCTTTAGTTTGTGTCATTCTATTCATCTCAGTTATGAGAAAATTCTGAGCTACTTGTAAAACATAATTGTGCCAGTGTTTCTTATTTGATGCCGCTTACAGATATTTCTCGCTTAAAATAAAAATAAATAATTAAGTAGATATTGTCTCTGAGGATGTAAGGGCTTTTGAATTTTGATGGTGTATACAAGAAAACTTGTAGGCTGAATGTTATGGACCTATCTGATCATTTTTTGCATTTTGTTCAGTGATTCATAAAATGTTTTGTGCTGCCAAATTTCAGTTCTGGATACACATTGAATTCAGCTTAAGCCCAAGTTACTATAGGTTAAGCAATTTGGTCATTGTTCCCCAATATTTTAGGAGTTGATACACTAAATCAAGATTGGTGAGACACGAAACACAAATAAGAACAAGAAATGAAATCAAGCACACAAAAAAACACAAGTTTTTCGTGATTCAACCCAAATTAGGGCTACGTCCATGGCTACTATGGTTTTCACTATGACCAAAAAGCTAAAACATACAGAAGTAGTCTTCTCACCCTTAACTATAAATACATAGGAATTAAGGCAACAGGTCACCAGTGCAGAAATATCAAAATAACCTAACTTCAAATTCAGAATAGAGTAATTACCTGTCAAGATTCACAGTATCCTATCATAAGATAATGGATAGCTACAAGATTTTAGGGTGATTTCAGGGATAGGCTGTCATGAATTAGCACCACAGACAGTATCAAGTAACCAAGTGTATGCTTCTTCTTTTTTCACTTGCAGGGGCTTCTTGTTGATCAGATTTTATGCCGAATTTTAGTGAAATAATTGGAGCTTAATAATACTTACTAATTTGGTAGAAAACAAAAGTGAGATACATTGTCGAAAATCAAAATACATCAACAGAGAGAAACAACTCTGCAACAACAAGTATTTGGAATTGATTGGAACAAGAAGATGAAAATTTTTAACAAATATGAAACACTGGATTGTGTTGTATTGGGTTAATTGATATTCATAAATTAAGAATTACTGCAAGAGATTCATTCATTATTTTTTGGTTTTGGGAAAAGAACAAAACAAAGGCTACAAAAGTCTTAGAGTATTGGCTACTTTAATTCGGATGATCTGGAATTCCAGTAAGTTATGTAAATATAATCTTTATGGTACAGAAACAGTAAAATTGTGAAGAAATAAAGAATAAATGGGAATATCACATAACGAGGATCAGCTCACTAACTAATGAAGATCATTTCTCACAATACTAAATATCAACCATACTTGCATGCTAACAAATCCAACAAGAAATTTAAAAATGAAAAATGTGTAATTTGGGAATAAAACAAGAGATGACACCAAGAAAGCCTCAGATGTGATCAAACAGTACACGTATGGATGGTACCCTTTCGGGCATAAGATGGAGCCAGACATTTGTCAACCATATCTACAAGGTTGGGATTTTCCAAAGTGGCTGCCACCTATTCTTTATCATTCAACCGTTTATTTACTGTCAGCAAAAAGGTGCGCAACAAATGTCACTAAATATTTTTTACAAGATTTAGGATTACAAAGTGGCTCGGCACAATGAATTGATAATCACCAACTCAGATCACATTGCATTCAAGGTTGTTAAAATCGGAATCTTATGTAGGATCAGTGAGAGGATCTCGTGGATCAGATCAAGGATCATAAGATTATATTTTCTATTAAAAACAAAGTAAAAATACAAATCAATATGATACATATGAAAAAATAAGATGAAAAATAATAAATCTAGCGATCCTACTTCCAATTCTGCAATAACACTGATCCTACAACAATTTGGATCATTTTAACAATTTAGGAGATCCTATGATCCGGGGATTGCTATTTTGATAACCATGATTGCATTAAATACATTAAGTTAATGATATTGTTCTTTAGGAGTAGATGCAGGAAAAATAACCAGGAGACAGCCTATACTTGGTCAATGAAGCTTAAAAAAACTTCATACTCAGTTAAAGATGGATTGCATAATCACAAAGATGGAGATTATAAGTTTTCTCAAAAAAAAAAAATGGAGATTGTATTTTGTTTAACAGGTTGATGATAGATTGAAGGTGTTCCACCAAGGAGACCTGAAATATCTATGCAAACTCTTTACAAACATGACCTAGTGAATTTGTAGGATTATTAGTGGGCCACAAGGTGCTTTTCATATCATTAGATTACCACAGAGATGTGAGCAACACATACATGTCAGAGAGAGAGAGAGAGAGAGAGAAACTTGCAGCTTCAGTTGCATGAGTTCCAGGTGCTACCCTGATATCCACCTGGAACAGTAACAAGAGATGTCACGAAAGAGTAAGACAACCTAAAACTGAAGGCTGTATTATTTATTATATTTATAAGCAAAATTGAAGGCTGTTTTATATTGTTAAATCAACCAAAAGCATCACTCGTTGGATATTTCAACTGAAGTTTCAGACGATTTTTACTAACTTAATTTTTGGGGGAATTATTAAGTTTACACATAATATTATTAAGGAACAAGGTAGGACCCTAAACCCAGAACTTCGGAACTTTAAGCTTAACATATACTATGTGTATATATACGTACACATGCTTTTCCTATATGTGTTTGTATGTATTATGTGTATATGTTATAATCTAATATAAGATTAAAAGGTTAAAATTTTAAAAATTAGAAATAAAGTTAAAATGTTAGGAATTAGATTAGAGAAATATGTGGTTTTATTGGTTAATATATGGTTAAGTTAATATATTGTGTTGTTCTTGCAGTCTTTTGGGTATTATGGCTTGAAAAAAATCATAGAGTTTTAGAGGAGAAATTTGCCAACTTGCAGTCTATTCGGGAGAAATTGGTTTTTTGTAATCAAGTCCGAGAAGGGAATTTCACCGATCAGCTTTCATCCTTACTTTCACATATATTCAGGCACAACAGCACTTTTGACTACTGGAATTGGATTAATAACTTCATTGACTCCCAAGTCCCGATGTTCTCTGATGGTACTCATCTAAATACATAACAAAGACCCATTATGTTGTTAACCAAGCTAACCATGACAGAATAAAGGTCATACCTTATAATGCAAAGGCAGGCTGCGCATGAGTTTCACTCGCAAACACAGGCCTATCACCGTTGCCATACTGCAATGTTAAACTGTTGGAGTGAATGTCACCCTGAATCAGAGAACAATTTTTAATTTAGATGACTGGAGAATGAGACCCAGTATGAGAATCAAAAATTCCAACAATACAGGGAATTTGTTTCTACCTCACGCAGTTATGCTTGTCATCTACCCATGGTTATCAGAATCCCGATCCGGATCTTTTGATCCATTTAAGTACAATGGATCCGGATTGTGTAAAAAATTCCTTATAGGTAGGATCTTTCGATCCTAATAATAGGATCTTATAGAATCGTGGAATTTTGATCCGAATCCAATCCTATCCGATCCAATTTACAAGCCTTATTTTGTATTGTATGACATATTTTATTGTAAATTTTATGTTCGTTGTTTAAATACCAATTTATATGGTCAAAATAAATAATAAAAATTAAGTAGTATTGAATCAAATTAAACTAATGTTGTGTTTGGTTGGGGGATTTGGAAAAGTGATATGGAAAAGGTAGGTGAAATATGAATAAAACATATCTATATTTCACCTAGTTTCACACACTTTTTCCCTTTCCCTTTCCAAATCGCTTCTCAAATCCTCCAACCAAATACAATATAAGAAAAACAAACTAGGAAACAAACATTCAAATATTGCTGTAATTTAAGAAAATTAACTAGTCAGAAAAATAAATTTAGCTTTAGTAGAGTCTAAGGGGGGTAAGATGATTGCAACTTTATCCCAATTTTTGGAGAGATTATTTTTGTGACTCGAATCCACTCCACCAGGGATGCTAATGACAAACCTTATCATTCGGTTAAGCTGCTCTTTTGAATTCTTAATCTATTTTCATATCCAACTTTGTTAAATATTTTTTCTTCTTTTTATGCATTATTGTAGATTGTAAAGTATTTTGTTATAAAATTCTTCTTCTTCACCTTCTTTTTTGATAAAATACAAAACTTTTACCATCGAGTTTTCTATTGTATAATATTATATGTACATTTTACATGGAGTATTATATTTTTCACAATATTTTTCACAATATCTTCACAAAATCTAGCCATCGCGCAATATAAAAGAGGCCTACCAGTAGGGAACCGACTAAGAGATTCAATTACCATGACGCCACCCCTCACCATGGAGGCCCTGATGGAGAGAGTGCATCAGCACATCAGGGTAGAAGAGGATGGCGCACGTGCAAAAGCAAAATCTAGCACGACCGTAGTACCAGAAAAGAAGACCTCAGCAAAGGTCAATACAGTAGATCGACAGAATAAAAGCGGCGTGGCAGACGAGAAACGGAGAAGCCCAGACAAAAGATGGTTGAGAATCCGCACTGCCATAACAACGGTGTTCAAAAAACCAATATATCGGATTCTGAGCGAAATAAAAGACAAGCCTTTTGTCAAGTGGCCAGCCAAGCTAGGGGAAGGTCAGAAGAATTACGATGACAGATCAACGGTGCACCTTCACAAAGAAAAGGGGCACCGAACTGAGAATTGCACGCCACTGAGACAGCATTTGGAAGAATTGGTGGCAGCAGGCCCTTGGACGAATACATTGAAGGAGGAGCGCAACCGGCCCCCCAAGATCATAATGACCATCCCAATAGAATGCCAAACGATGCACCACCTCAAGGCATTATCAATGTAATTCATGGAGTTTTTGAACCCGAGCGCGGTATGTGAGCTCAGAGGTTCAATCAAGAAGGCTGAGCACTTTAGGGAAGTATTAAGTGCCCAACCTGCCATCAAGAAGGGGAGGACAGAGGCAACAAACGTCATGACCTTTTCAGATAAGGACTTAGAACGAATTTACTGCCCCCATAATGATGCCCTGGTCGTCACTCTCCGAGTCAGGATTTTGACGTCAAGCGGATTCTGATTGACCAGGGTAGTTCATGTGAGATCATGTTTACGACACATTCAAACAACTAAAGCTGCAAGACAAAGACTTGGCACCTGCAGTTTCTCCCTGATTGGATTCAACTCCATGCCAGAGTGGCCTGTCGGCAAAATAATCCTTCCAGTCAGAGCAGGAAGTGTAACAAAACAAGTGGAGTTCTGGGTATTGAAGGTCCCTCCACCTATAACTCATCCTGGGCCGAACATGGCTGCATGCCATGCGTTCGGTAGCGTCGTCGTACCATCAGGTAATGCGGTTCCCCAATGACGCCGGTAGAATTGAAGAAGTCTATGGCGATCAGATCATGTCAAAACAATGCTTCGCCACAGCGAACGGAAGCCGAGCTGCCAAAGGATACGTTCATTCGGTAGAAGAACCAGAGAGTAATGAACTATTCACGGACGTCGGCATAGAGGCTGATCAGAACGCGGTGGAAGACTTGGTGGAGGTAAAAATAGATGAGAAGAACCCGGATAAGTTCTTCTTGCTTGGCTCATCATTGTCCAGCGCTGAGAGATTAGAGGTCTTGGAATTCTTGACCTCTAATATCGAAGTGTTTGCCTGGACACCTTACGACATGCCAGGCATTGATCCAAACTTCATCAGTCACCAACTCAATGTCCACCCATCCGCCAGACCAGTCATTCAACGCACACGCAGATCGGCACTCCACCACGCCGAAATAGTGGCAGAAGAGGTAGGCAACCTGCTGGAGGCAGGAGCGATAAGGGAAGTGCACTACCCAAAATGGATCTCCAACACCGTCGTAGTGCCAAAAAAGAATGTAAATGGCGTGTCTGCGTCGACTACAAAACAGTCAACAGGGCATGTCCCAAAGATAGCTTCCCTCTACCAAGGATAGATCAACTGGTGGACCTAACGGCAGGGCATAACCGTCTCAGCTTCCTGGATGCATACAGAGGCTACCACCAGATCGCCATGCATGAACCAGACAGGAGGTCACATCCTTCACAACACCAAGGGGGTTATATTGCTACAAGGTCATGCCCTTTGGCCTAAAGAACGCAGGGGCGACATTCCAAAGGATGGTCACCAAGAGTTTGAACCATTGTTAGGCAGAACAATGGAGGCTACATCGACGACATGGTGGTCAAAATCAAGGATGAGAATGACCATCTGAAAGATTTGGGCGAGATGTTCCAGATCCTGAAGAAAACAAGTTGCGCCTCAACGCGTCCAAATGCGCATTCGGAGTTGGATCTGGCAAATTCTTGGGCTTCCTGGTGACCAACCGAGGTTAGAAGCAGACCCCTCTCAGATCAAAAGCAATCCAGGAGTTGGAGAGACCAAACTCAGTCAAAGAAGTGCACATCTCACTGGAATGGCGGCTGCACTCAACCGATTCATAAGCAGGTCATCAGACAGGCTACAACCATCTTCCAAGCTTTAAGGCCAAGTTTGAGTGGGATGAAGAATGCGATCGAGCTCTGGAAAGCTTGAAGGAGTACATATCTTCCCACCACTACTTGTTACTCCAGTACTGGTGAAGAACTCTTTTTGTACCTGGCAGTCTCTCAGCACGCAGTCAGCGCGGTGTTGGTTCGTGCAGAAGGAATACAACACTTGCCCATCTTTTATGTCAGCAAGACATTATTGGGAGCCGAAACAAGGTACTTGCCATTAGAACTAGCATTAGCATTAATGTGCATCCAGAAAATTACGCGCACTACTTTCACGCCCACACCATCGTCGTCCTCACAGCCTTTCCCCTAAAAGCTCTGTTTGAAAGGGCGAACTTCAGTGGGCGAATTTGAAATGGGCAGTAGAGTTGGGACATTCGACATCAAGTTCCAACCCAAGACGCACTAAAAGCTCAATCTTTGGCAGACTTCGTCGCATAATTTACGCCTGGAAGTCATCATATCTGCCCAGTCGACCTAACTGACACAACCGAACTAGGGACGGAAGTTGACGCCGGAATAGCGCAACCCCTAGAAGTAGCTAGTCAATCAAGCACCAAGGCAGACACAACTAAGGACAACAAGGAAGAGACAAACAACGGCTCACCAACAGTTCAAACAGAGGACGAGGGCAGACAGCCAATATGGACTTTGAAGTAACACCATCCTTGACCCCACGCAATCGTCTGACCCTTCCACCTGCTGGAAACTATTCGTTGGAGAGATATGGAAGCTCTTTGTGGATGGAGCATCCAACCGATATGGTGCAGGGCTTGGCATAGTCCTCATCTCTCCAGACGCCTGGTTATAGAGCAAGCAATCAACCTTGGCTTCCCAGCATCCAACAATGAAGCGGAGTATGAGGCGCTTCTCGCAGGACTCAAATCGGCACACTTCATGAAAGCAACCGAACTAATGGTGTACATGACTCTCTGCTGGTGGTAAACCAATTTCTGGCGAATACGAAGCAAAGGATGACAGAATGACCAAGTACCAAGAGTTAGTCAGAACGGAGATCAAGAAGTTTGATGTGGTAAGGTGAAAAATTGGCAGGGAGGAAAACAGTCGAGCGGATGAGCTAGCAGGCCTGGCCTCAATGGCAGATACATCAATCCTCATCCATTACTCACCGACTTCTTACCAAGACCAAGCATAGAAGACCCCGAAGCAGAAAGAAGTATGTTGCGCAGAATTAGGCCCTTCTTGGATGGATCCCATCATCCTGTTCTTGAAACGGCATCCTACCAGGAGAGAAAAAGAAGCCAACAGAATAAGGGCAAGTCGCAGCGGTTTTGCTATCTCCATCTTTGGCATTATATAAGAAGTCGTTCTCTGGGCCTTACCTCAAGTGCGTTCATCCCAGCAAAGGAAGCATTCTGTTCGAAATACATAAAGGGTATGTGGAAGTTCATCAGGGGGAAGGTCGCTCGCTTACAGGGCTATTTCACAAGGTATTGGTGCCATATATGCAAGCAGACTCAGAGAAATATGTGAAGAAGTGTGAAAAATGCCAGAAATTCGCGCACCAAATACATCAACCAGCAAGAGAACTCCTACCCTTAACTAGCCCATGGCCTTTCGCATGTGGGGCTTAGAATAGTAGGACCATTCCAACAGCACCCGGGGCAGAAATTCTTCCTCGCAGCAACAGGACTACTTCACAAAGTGGGGTGGAAGCAGAAGCATTGGCGTCAATCAAAGAAAAAGATGTGAAGAAGTTTGTTTGGCAAATATTATCACTTCGTGTTTGCAATACCAAAGCACTGATCTCAGACAATGGAACTCAGTTTCGACGGCAGAATCTTCAGAAACTTGATTGTAAGAATACAAGATAGAGTTTCTACAATTCCACACCGGTAATCCTCAAGCAAATGGGCAGCGCTGAAGCATCAAATAAAGTCGTCTTTGGATGGATTTTTAAAAGAAAAGGCTAGAGAAGCAAAAGGCAAGTGGGCGGAAGAACTTCCCTCACGTCTTATGGGCTTACCGCACACACCTCGGGCATCAACTGAGAAACACCATTTTCCTTAGCCATATGGGCATGGAAGCAGTGATCCCACTAGAGTTGGCTCTCCCCACAATTCGACAGGATTTTGATCCAGACTTAAATGGAGAAGGCCATAGCCTTAGAACTCAACCTTGTCAGAAGAAAGAGAGAAAGAGCATTGGTCCACTCGCCTCATACCAACGGAGAGTTAATCAGGAAAATACAGCAAAAAGGTGCAGTCCAAGAGAAATCAGATTGGGGATTGGTGTCTACGCAAAGTAATGGGAAACACTTGGTCCCAGGAGACGGCAAGTTAAGCCCAAATTGGAAGGTCCGTTATAAGGTGTTGGGTTAGCAGGCAAGAGGGCATCCCCTAAGAAAAAAGAACAAGGATGGAAGGTATCCTAGGCCATGGAAACGGCAATCAATATTTTTACTTTTAGCTTTTTCTTTTTCAAACATGTAATTTTCTCGTTCCTTCAATAAATGAGAAATCTTTTTAGCACGAGTTACTCTTTGTAGAAATGAGCTTTCAAGACTCAAGTATATTGCAAGCATTCTACTTCTAAGTTACGCTGGAAAACTAACTTAGAGGTTGGCTGGATTAAACCAACTCTTGTTATCTTTAGCCGAAGTAAGGGTAAAGCTGAAGGTGGTTGGCTGGAATAACCCAAACTCTTGTTACTCTTCAGCCGAAGTAAGGGTAAAGCTGAAGAGTGGTTGGCTGATTAAACCCACTTGTATCCTAGCCGAAGTAAGTGCATGGACTAAGGGTGGTTGGCTGGCAATAAACGCAACTCTTGTTACTCTTCAGCCGAGTAAGGGTGAAAGGTCTGAAGAGCGGTGGGCTGGAATAAACCAACAGTCTTTGTACTCCTTAGCCGAAGTAGGCGGATGACTAAGGAGTGGTTGGTTGAATAAACCAACTCTTGTTACTCTCACCAAAGTTAAGTGTATGACTGAGGGTGGTTGGCTTGGATAACCCAAACTCTTTTACTCTTCAAGCCGAAGTAGTGTACAGCTGAGAGTGGGTTGGCTGGATTAAACCAACACGTTAGTACTGTCCTCAGACCGAAGTAATTTATGGTTGGCTAGGATGTGGTTGGCTGGTAAGCTAGTTTAAACGAACCAAAACCGAAATAACAGTTGGAGTAATAGAAGACATTACAAATACAGGCATCGCACATCAAAACCGGAATAAGAGTTGCGTAAATTTTAATTCAACAAGAAGTCATTACTATGGGCATCTTTCGGTTACAAGAGAAGAAAAATTAAGAGAAAAGTTTCATTTATTCTCGGCGTCAAACTCAGGCACCATCAATCGCAGACGGTTTTCCGAAGGGGGAGGTCATTTCACAATCGGGAAGCCACTTCGGCTGGAATCACGGTTTCCCTGGAGATCAACTGTCAAGTCTTTCAAGCGGGCTCCGACCGAACTGGCTGGTCCACATTATCAACCGGAATGTCCTCGAGGACCAGAGGAAGCTCATTAGTGTTGAGTCGTCCAGAAACTCTGCCTGCAAGGCGTCTGCATTACGCCGCAGGGACTTCGGTATAAAGTAGGCTGGAGGGTCGAAGACCTCGGTCTGTCATTGACCGAGCTTCTCCACAGCCCCTCAGCCGCGACTGCTGGAAGAAGAGCTCCTTGGCGGCGTCGCTTGTTTGAGTAGGCATCTTCCGCCTCCTTGCTAACCTGCTTGTACCCCTCCTTTTCGGCACCTCCATTGTTCTCTTTTAGTTCGTTTATTTCGGCGTCTTTTCTCTTCTCAGCTTCAGCAGCTCACGCAGATATTATTGTCTTCAATCACAGTGGCCGCTTTTTGCTTCTCCTTAGCGAGTTAACCAGCGCAAGTCGGCCGTTCGTCGCTTGAAGCTCGCATTCTCCTTCGGCTCCACTGTTCGGCCGCCCTCCGCTTCGGCTTCCGCCATCGCTTGCCTGTGGTCTTGCGGAGTTCTTGGGACCCCTTCCTATAAGTAATGATTGTTCTTTTGCAAGCCTGGTCAAAACAACGATTTCCTTCTCAGCCGAAGATAAGTTGAAAAATTTTAGGACAGAAAAAACAGACAGAAGGCAACTTACCAAGATCATGGACTTGAAAAGAACAAGCAACGAATTGATTTTCATTTCGGTGTTAGTTTGCTTCAGTGGTGCTCCATTGTCCTGGGAGCACACACTTTTGGCCAGGTTAAGGCCAGTTGGTGGTCTTTTTCAGCCACGACCGAGTCAGTGGTTTTGGATTTTCGGTCCGTTGAAAGATCAGGCGGCGGAGCCCACTTCGGAGATCGAGCTCGTCAGTTTGCTCTGGTTGGGGGCAGGATGAGGACTTTGGGGGACGGATTCGACCTCATCAACAAGTTGCTTGTTCCGGGCTGACGTTAGATGGGCAGCGTTTGGAAGGGCGAGATGAAGTAAGGCCGTTGTGAAGGAAAGGGCCACGACGGCGGCTGGACTCAGTAGTTGGTATTACTTCGGGCCCTGGTTGTTGCGGTCAGGAGGGCCTAATCTGCTTTTCTTTGCCATTGTCTTTCTTCAGCTGGTTAGTGGGACAAGTTTACTCTCGGGCAAAGTTGGGTTCCGGTTCTGGTCTTCTCGAGAAGAAAAATCGGTTACCTTGCTTTCGTCGACGTGTACCGGTAGCTCGGTTCGAAATTCAGAAGCTTAGCCAACCCTCTCTTGGCATCGTAGTGCGGCTCGCAAAATTGAAGGTGTGGATAACTATTAAGAACGGAGGTGGCAAAATCTGCAAAAAAGAGAAGTGTAGTCTCGGTCATGGACTGAAGAACACGAAATAAAATGCAAGCAAGAAGACCGAAGTTAAATTACCAGGCTCTCCCATTTTCCAAAAAAAAATTTTATAGGTCGGTCCAGGAATTTGAGCTTGAAAATCGTCAAAGTTCCCAGAGACCCAAAGAAATCATCATCGTTAAGATCTTTGTCCGAGTGTGTTTAATTATTCTTCTCTCGGCGGCGCGATCTTAGTAATAAACCACCCAGCATTCTTTGAGCCATAGAGTATTGATGAAAGATCTCGCGCAGACCAAAGATTTGTCCGTTTGGTGGTTTAATGCGGCTATTCCCATTATATACGATATGTATGGTGGACAGTTGGGTGGGGCACAACCTAGTCTGTCTAAGAAATCGCAATTCGGTTGGAGGAGGAAACCGTATTAGTCGGTTTATTATGGATTGAAGGGTAAAAGGGACGAAGCCTTTCATTGTCCCCAGGACTGCATCTTTTTTGGCCAACACCAGTGGACATCATCAGGAATCTGGTAATCTTGCCTAATATCGGCCATGCACAGGAGGTTCGACTAAATATCTATACTTAACCATTTGTCGTATAATTTACTGAATAAATTTTCGGTACCAAAAACTAGGCTCAGTAGCTCGGTTGAGCACACGCAGGAATGCCTGGGCAACCTAAGTCTGCAAGGTAAAAAACAAGGGGTTAAAGCACAGATCGTTGGACCGCGCTACAAAAATTATAAGCAAAGATATTACAATCCTACTTCGGCTTAGTGGGCTGGTCTACCGTCGGCCCCATCAGTAAAGTTTGTTAGCTCGTTTTGAGCAGTTTAGACCGGTTTTATGCTTAGGGGCAGCTTTCTGAGTTCGGTCTAAAAAAACTAAGAAGCTAGTTTGTCCCAGGCTTAATCGTTGGCAGTATGAGGAAGTTACTTCGGTTGAAACCCTAGGGCTGGTTTCTGAGTTCGGCTTAAGAGCTAAGAAAGCCGGCTTGGCCGAAAGGCTTAGCTCGGTTTAGACCGAAGACCTAGTTTCGGTATGTGCACGTTTTTTCGGTGATCTTATCTTGGCTAGAGTGGTTCGGAAGAAACTACTGAATTCCTACAAGTCCTAGTTTCGGTTTGTTCTCCGAAATCCTATCTAACAAACATAACACAAACAGTAATCTAGTTCGGCTTGGGATGTGATTCTGGTTCAAAAATCGAGTTTTCTCTAGGGTATATGACATATACTCATGGGTTTATACAGGTTTTTCTCATCAAAAGTACGAAAGGCAAGCCAGACAAATGAATGAAAAATGTTTTTGCAAAAAAGCATACAAAACAAAAACAGATAAAAACAAATAAAAAACGCGAGAAGGGTAGGCTTGCTACCAGATTGAAGAAGAAGAAGCTGAAGATGGAGCAGTCGCAGCAACGTGAAGCACGACACAGTAAGCTCAAAGCTCAAAAACTGCAGGAAACAGAGGAGAAGAGAACATGAAGAATGGAAGGTGCAGTATTCGAGAAGAGATTAAAAGGTGTTTTGTGAAAGAAGGGAGGAAAAAAGGGCGGCAAAAAGAAGCGGGAACAGTACAAAAATTCTGAATGGGCGGCATGAAGTTGGCACGCTTATCGAGTTTTGCCACGTGTCCACTGGAATGGAAGCGTTACAGCTCGCTGTGATTGAGAGCGTTTTGACCGGACATAGTGATACCCGAGGTAAACTTCGTTCGGCTGGAAAGGCCTAAAGGGTTTTTTAGCTCGGCTGAAAAGCGTACAAACTCTAAGGTCGGCCAGAAGGCTGGTAACCCACCTCATGTTGCACAGATGGAATACCGGGGCATTGAGAAG
>NW_021026251.1:569826-620993 GCF_004153795.1 Camellia sinensis | reverse complement strand
CTCGGCTCGAGAACTTGGGGACGATTGGGGAAGGGCAGCTATGAGCACCCCCGCTCGCTCGATCAAAGATCGGTCTCTACTAACAATGATATCTAGTTTTGAAAACATTACGCGTCACCCGCCGGCTAGCTCACGTTTGTGTTTTCAGGTAACAAAGCGACGTCGTACGGAGGAGCGTGGACTTGGTCAACAGGATTATACGAGGAGAATTATTTCCTCCCCGTACAAGGCTCATTTTGTGTATACTTTTTAAGAAATGTTCATTTAAATTAAATTATTATGTAATTTGTCTTTTTCGTAAGATCTTACGATCCTCGATCCGATTCTATGATCCGATTCTATGATCCGATCCTATAAACACCTCCAACGATCCAACGTAGGATCCCAATTTTAACAACCTTGCATCTACCTCAACTGCATCTTCTGTTATAACTTTCAGCTCTTCCAATGAATGAGGATGCTTGGGATCTTTTACGCCTCTAAGATGATTTGAGAATGTTGAGAAAATCTGATAGTTCCAAAACTACTTAGCTTCCTTGTACAATTTGGTTTGGTACTACACCTTTCATACTCATGTGATAAGACTTGGTGCCTAATCATATCCCAGGAACAAACTCAATACAAAAAAAAAAAAAAAAAATTAAGAAGAAAAATAATAATGAGACACCATAAAATCTACATTTATGCGTCCAAGTTCTAACCAAAATATACACTTGTTTTATAAGATATGTTCACGTATATACTGGAGAAATGTTTTGAGTGGAATTCTTAGATATATGTCCCTACTCCATAGATGTGCTGAATGGCAATAATTGACACCCAGTGGTTGAGATGCAAACTCCGTCAAACAGAGTTGATGAGTTTAAGCATGAATACACACAAACACACACATAAAGCTTTACAAGTAAATATTATAAGTGGAATATATACCTTTCCAATTAACACATTTTTCTTTTGAAGTCTCTCTCAATAAAACATGCATAGACATGTCTATATATATGCACAATTGCATAGAGCTTAATTGCATAATTGCATAGAGGATTGTTGCAAAATTCAAGAACAACATCTCAGGCATGCATCTATTGCTAATTAAATATGTACATTGTTATAGAATAAGTACCTAAACCACTTCAATGCATGTGCTTGCAGTAAAGTAAAATATTTGGTCTCCTAGCATTAGCATCATGACACTTTAGAGGTATTTCCCTCATTAATATAGTGAAACTGGAATGCCACTCCAAGGGGTTCAATTGAAACTGTATTCTAATAAAAGCTCCTCGAGAAATGCAGGGCAAACTAAGACAGGGAAATTGAAGACGGATCACCAGAACATTTCTAAACTACAGATTCCTTTCCAGAACATTTCTATACCTGTGAATTACAATCCCAAAAGCTTAGCAAATAAAGCTATGAATTTCGAGATATTAAACTAGGAAGACACAGTGGACATGAGAGAGCATCAAACATAATCAGAACTGAAAGGATATAAAAAATTTCTAGCTGGTCAATGGCCTCCACAGCATACTCATCCGCATCACTAGGTGCAGTTCTAGCTCGAAATTCCTTTTTTTCATACACAATGGGATTGGCATTGATTACACCGGAAACCATTTTCCTCAATCAGCCTGCTGAAAGTTCGCAGAAGTATTACATTATTAAAAACTGCTGTTCACATCACACCCAAAAGAGGCAAGAAATCAACAAGTTCACACCCAGATCAAATCCAAATCGACATCAAATTATTGCATAAAGCATTGAACACCATGGACCCATAGTTCATAGGATAATTTGTAAAAGAAAATGAAGTTTTTAATCAGAATATGACATTCACACACATTTAATTCCAATTCAAACTCTCCCCACCATAAAACTGCCCCAACAAATCCTCTTTATACTAGAACTTAAACACAATCTCTCAACCATACATTAATATCTCCAAATGAAAGTACACCCCACGGCGAAGAGAAGACATCCAACAACTTATATTTACTTGTGGAGAAAAAGAATAACTAAGGAAAGAAAGAAATTAAAAAATTAAAAATTAAAAAAGAAAAAAAATCAATCAGGATACAAATTAGAAAAAAAAAAAAAACCTGATTACTGTTTTGGATCCATCGTTCACCACAAAATACAATTATTTCTTTTTCATGTTACGTTCTCCTATTATATATGATGTTTGTTCTTATTTGTCTAAATTGACAATTCAACTGCTAAAATGTTTTAAAAACAATCAATAGGGCAAAAAATTATACTCCATAGTACTCTAACTTAGACATAAGAGATTAAAGTAAGCATTAAAGTTGTAAGATAAATTGATAGAGAGAGAATAAATTGTATGAATTATGATTGATGTATTGAATGTGTATATTACAAATGGTGAGAGACTCCTTATATAGAAGAAGTTTACAGACAAAAGGATGCACTGCACTATCTTAAAGCAACCGAAAGCAGCACTATCATTACCTAACATTATTAATGCATTAAAGCTAAAGCTAACATCATTGCAAGCACAGGCACTAATATATACTAATAGTAGAATATCAATGTCGGGACAGTTTACGGGGTCATGCCGGACCGTTGTAGAAGCTGACCGGAATCAATGTCGGGACAGTTTACGGGGTCATGCCGGACCGTTGTAGAAGCTGACCGGAATCAATGTCGGGACAGTTTACGGGGTCATGCCGGACCGTTGTAGAAGCTGACCGGAATCAATGTCGGGACAGTTTACGGGGTCATGCCGGACCGTTGTAGAAGAATTTGGTGATGCACCAAGGTGGCGACTTAAGGAGTGCGCCATGGGGTGGCTTGAGTGGTTCCCATGGTGTATAACCATGCTCACCAGCTTGGGTGGTTCGCATGGTGTGTAACCATGTTCACCATGATATATGCATAACCCCCCCTCAAACTCAAATAGGTGTGAAGATAGAAACCTATTTGAGGTTGAAACAAAGGGATTAATAAAGTGAAGTAAAACAGCTCAACACAGAGTGAAGATGTGAAAAAAAAAATGATAGAAAGGGTTTTTGTTTTTTTTTTGTTTTTTTGTTTTTTGTTTTTTTTTGTTTTTTGTTGGTTGTGGTGTAAAATTGTGATCGGGGTTGATCCCGGCATGAAGAAATGACAAGTTTGTGGAATGAAAAACGAGTTGGTTGTGAATGGATTTTTTTTTTTTTTGGAATAGAAGCAGCCATCATTCAGTAATGCAGTTGCTAAAGAGAAATATTAAAAGAGAGTGGTGGAAAGAAAAGTTTAAAAGAAATGATGGGAAAGAAAAATAAATGTGTTTTTTTTTTTGAAATAATAATAATAATAATAATATATAAAATAAAGTGTTGGAATCCACTGGAATCAATGAAGGCTAGGATAATATATTTTAGTGGGGAAAAGAATGATGGGTATGTTGATTATAAAATAAAATAAAAATGGGTAGCGGAGAAGATGAGTGTAAAGAAAAGTTTAGTGGAAATAATGTGTTTGGTATTTGTTTGTGGCCACGTCTTTGGTAGATCAAACACTTTGGGAAAAGTTTAAATAAAAGTTTAAAATATGAGAGGAGAATGGGGACAAGTCCATGTGAGTGAAAGATGGGCTTAAAGAAAGTGAGGGATGTGGGCGGTGGATGTGTTGGTATGTGTGGATCTAGTCCCACGCGGGCTGCTGACATTGCTAAGCTTTGAAGTGATGCCTCCAAATGTTGAAGGCTTGGAGAGAGAGACTGGCGAGGATGAACAACAGGATGTCCCATTTTGAGATCTTTCAAGTCGTTGATGAATCCTTGGAGTATCATGATAGACTCTCTGATCTAATTTTGGGTGTGGGTTTGAGTTTTACTGTGGGTGGAGAGAGGTGTGGGAAGGAGTTGATGACCGGTTTCCATGGTTGTCATGAGCTCATAGATTGCGAGATGGATCGTGGATGATAGTGTGCATGTCACACGTTCAACTTGGCGAGTGTGTCAATGAAGACGGCAAACCAGCTAGCGGAATGGCGGCGTAACAACGGTTGGAGTAGGTCAGTAGCACAGTGCCAACTGCCGTGAGCAAGTGGATGAGACTGGTAGGCCGCGGGTGGAGAAGGTTATGGTGGCGCAATGGTTGCAGCAGCGATGGAGGTCGCTAGAGGGGAGGGCACTGGTAGCGGCGGCACGGTGCTTCTGCGGAGGAGGAGCACGACTTGCTGACTAAGGAGCTGGATGGGGTTGATGATTAAACTGATGAGGGTGTTTTACGGTGGCAGATGTGGTGCTTCTGCGGCTGCTGTTGTAGTGATTATTGGCGGTGATTGGAGTGGTTGAGTTGGTTACCCAGCTAGAGAGAGAGAGGTCTGTGTTGATCTATGTGTGTGGTGTGCTGTTGCCGTGAGTGTGTGTGCATGGCTGTGTGTGTATGGATCGGCCATGCAGAGAGAGAAAGAGAGCCAAAATTCATGAATTGTGTGTTTGGGTCTCCCCCATTCTCTCTCTCTAGACCCCGTGTGTCTCTCCCTCTGTTGTTCAGCCCGTGTTGTCTTATTATGTTTTTTTTTTTTTTTTTTTAGCTTAGATCCAATCCCTCACCAGAGAGAGAGAGAGAGAGAGAGAGAGATGATCAACTTCATGGAAAAGCTAGTCCTCGGCGCCACTCCAGCCAACGAGCTCATCGGCGGCGGCTGCGTCGGTGGTGAGCTAGCAGGAACCTGTGTCACAGCGTCTGCAGCAGTGGTGACAGGTGGCGTGGTCGGCGTTGGCTAGATCACGGCGTCGGTGGCTGTCGTGTGGGCCGACGGAGTGCTCGACGACGTGGTAAGATCTATGTTGTAACAAAGCTGCAGCAAGAAATAGTGATGGTTCACGGCAGCAAGAAATGTGGCCTCAAAGGTGAGAGTGATGGTCCATGGCAGCAAGAAATGTGGCAGCGGAATGAAGATATGTGTAGAGGTTCAGCGGGCGGCCAAGGTGAGGTTGCCGCCCGCCGGTGAAGCAGAATTACTAAGTTAAGAATCGAGTTCTGATACCATGTAAGATAAATTGATAGAGAGAGAATAAATTATATGTATTATGATTGATGTATTGAATGTGTATATTACAAATGGTGAGAGACTCTTTATATAGAAGAAGTTTACAGACAAAAGGATGCACTGCACTATCTGCACTATCTTAAAGCAATCGAAAGTAGCACTATCATTACCTAACATTATTAATGCATTAAAGCTAAAGCTAACATCATTGCAAGCACAGGCACTAATATATACTAATAGTAGAATATACTAACAAAAGTAACTTCCCAACTTGAAGAACATGGGTTCAAACCACAAACATCAACTGAATAGACACCTGTAATAGAAGCTACATGCATTCAACAGCAATAAAAACAACATAAACTCAATTGGGTTTGACAATCAAACAAATATACAAGAATGACACATACAAATGTGAGTGAATTTTGGTTTTCCGAAGCTAATTGAGGAGGATAGGTAACGATAATTTTCTACAAAATTCTGGGTATTTTTAAATTCAAGAGCTTTTTCCTTAAAAACAAACAGATGGGAAGTTCAGCTTAAGAGTTCTTCTGGATACCGATGGTTTAGACCTAAAAAATAAATAAATAAATAAAGTTATAGGGCAAAGTAATATATAATTTGACTTTGTTATTAAAAATTTTGTATTTTTCGAACTATTTCTGTCTCTAGGATGAGAGCATCTCTGTCCTAGGACACTCTCTCTGGGTTCATCCTAGGCTACCGGCATCTCCCTCCTCTCTCATCTCACTGGCTCTCTCTCTCCCCTGCTCTCCTACAGCCTCCTCCTCCCCTGTTTACAAAGCTCCATCTCTCCAAACATTCATTACATGCCTTAAATTATCCCTCTCCCTCTCTGTTAATGTCACCCTAACCGTCCCTTTCCCAATCCACTGATACCTATCCCTACACTTCTCCCTGTTAACCCCAATCTTTACCCGCCCCCTCCCTTCTCTCTCTCTCTCTCTCTCTCTCCTTTTCCCTTCCTATCAACCTCACCCTACTATCCCCTACTCAACCTAGCTACCATCTGTACCCACCCATCACTCCCATAACTCTTCTCTCTCTATCTCTGGTGTAACATAATGGAGCCTTCGGACTTCGATGGTCTGGCCCTCGAAGGTTCGGGTGAGACTGAGGATTTATCCCACCTTTGTCTCCTTGGGAAGGTGTCGGCCCCTAAACCACTGAATAAGCATGCAGTCACTACCATTATTCGTAATGCCTGGCGAACTCGTGGTGAGTTATCGATCTCACTTTGGACGGAAAACGCCTTCCTCTTTCAATTCACTGATGAGGAAGATCGTCACAAAATCTTGAGGGACAGTCCCTGGTCAGTTATGGGTTTTCTATTAGTTCTTTGACCCCTAATTGCAGGACAAACCATGGAAGAGACTGATTTCAAGTGGTGCCAGTTCTGGGTTCAAGCCCATGGCCTGCCCTTTAACAATCTCACCAAGCACAATGGTGAGCTCATTGGAAACCATGTGCGGCGGCTGATTCGAGTAGAAGCTCATGCTGAGGGGTTGCTGTTGTATCGCAGTTTTTTGCGTATCCGAGTGGAGATTGATACCACTAAACCTTTACCTCGAGGTTTCTGGCTCAAACGACCCTCAGAAGGCACTGATATCTGGATATCCTACAAGTTCGAAAACTATCGGACTTCTGTCTTGCATGTGGGAGATTAGGCCATGATAGAAATGGGTGTAAGTTTGTGTCCAAAGAGGAAGGGGACCAATCTGGGTATGGTCCAGACTTGAGAACCGGAACTGCTCAACCTACAGGCCTTCCCGTCGAGCACTATCGTCGGCAAGTTGATGAGGCGGAGAACAGACTTCAGGGTTTGCTTCATCGCCGGCCACCACCCTTTGTCCCGCACCCAACAGTACCACCGGCGCGTGATCCTAATACGGCCGTGGTACTAAACCAATCAGATGAAGGATCCCATATTCCACTAGCTCGTTCTGATGAAGATACACCCTCACGTCCCTCTGAAACTTCTGCCACCCTTGGGTCGTATGATCACTCAACATGTGGAATCCCAACCTTGACCCCAGCTCCACAACAAGGGGTAACCCAACACCCACTACTGACCACCATTTTCCATGAACCCAACGCAATTCACCCACTGCCTTACCCATCTTTTGGCTCATTATCTGACCCACCTATCCACCCCACATCTGGCCCATTATCTGATCCACCCATCCACCCCACATCTGGCACAATGTTTAACCTCCCCCCCTCCCAGCCCACACCCTGGCCATGCCCACACTGAAATTGAACCTGCCTTATCTCAAACTGGGCCCAACTACTTTGTTACAGAGCCCCTAGATAGTCCCACAGGAGATCTTCTTGTTGCAACTAATGAACCCGCCAGTGAGCTACCCTTGGCTGACAAGCTGGGCCCATCCTCCACTGCTCCAAATGCCTATCCTACCCAACTTCTGGATGTCTGTTTATCCAAGGCCCTCCAACATCTGACTTTAAAAAGGAAATCTCTCGAGGAAGTCGACCTACCCACTCGTTACTTGAAGCTTCTGAAATTAGGAGAAGCTGCAGACCATGTGTAGACATCCCATTTTGACCGGCTCTAAGACTTGGACGCTTTCTGTTGATTACCCGATGATGATAATCAGAATGTGTTCCCTAGCAGTCCTCAACAAGAAAAATAGAATTTGAGATTTAATCCCTACCTTCACACATTTTTGGACAAACTATTTTAGATTTTAAAACCCTCTTTTCAAAATATTTTTCCAAATGTTTCTACGATATTTCGAGGCTCCCATTTCAATTAAAATATTGCACTTTTCCGTAAACCGAGTAAGGACAAAATGGAAATAAATGAAAGAGTGGTGAACTCTTTGAAAACAATATTTAAAAAACATCTTCTTTATAGGTTTGGATAGGTTTGGATTTGAAGGAAACAGGAGGGGATGGAAGAAAATTGGTTTAGGGAAAGGATGAGCATCAAATTGTTAAGAAGGAAATGAACAGCCTTTACTAAATTAGGAATATCTCTTTGCACACTTGGAATTTAGATGTGAGGCCAACACCATTGGAAATTAGACTTATGGGGCTTCAATTTAGACCCAATAATCACCTAAAACTAACTCTAGATAAGAAAGATATGCCAATTTGAAGTTGGGCTTGAGAGCAGATTTTGTTGACCTGGCCTAAAAGAAATGAACAGCCTTCACTAAATTAGACATATCTCTTTGTACACTTAGAATTTAGGTGTGAGGCCACCACCATTGGAAAATAGACTTCTGGGGCTACAACTTAGACCCAAGAATCACTCTAAACCAAGTCTGTATACGGGAGATATGCCCATTTGAAGTTAGACTTAATAGCAGATTTTGTTGACTCGGCTCAAAATAGCAGCGACCCCATTTTTCTTGGTTTTGGTTTGGTTGGGATACCCCATTTACCTATTTTCTAATCCATTCAAGTACACCCACTCATCCTCCATTATCTCCACTCATCCTCCATTATACCTAATCATCCCCCATTGTCAAAAACAGGTTTTGTTGGCATCCATAAAGGAGTATCCCATGCAACCACCTTGAAAATTTGCCCTCCTATCACATTCTTGTCTCCCACCTTGTCTCCCACCTTCTTTTTGACCTTTACTCTCCCTCATTGCCTATATAGAATGATCATATTGTAAAAGAGAGGGAGGACCACGAAACTGAAGAGAAAAGAGTGAGAAAATGGTGAAAAAAGAGAGAAAAATTGAGTTTTGAGCCAAAACACTTCCAAGGTCCCATAGCTACTGAAATTCCTCATTTCCATACACCAAAACCACACCAAAAATTCTGATATATCCAAAGATCAATTGCCTTGATCATAAGGAAGAGTGTTTAGTAATTGAAAGTGAGAAAAACAAGAGAGTAAGCCACTTTCCGTACCATAAACTCCATAAATTTCATAATTTCAAATTGAGGATTTGAGAACATACTTCCTACACTTGACGGTGATCAAGAGGAAGTTTGTGAACTAAGGAGTTCATCATTTCCTTGGAAGGTGAATTTCACAAGCCTTTCATTTTCTTGCATTTCTTACTTATTTTGCTTTTTATTGCTTTGATTTATTGTTATATTGTATACTATTGTAATCTAATTGAAAATGGTGAATTGAAGTCCCATATATGTTACTTTAGCACGAGAAAGAGATCTTCCACGCTGAATGGTTTAATCTCTTCGAAAGTTCATTACCAGGGCATTACATCTTTCTTATGCCAAGAATAACTCCTTGTTTGACGCTTCTCTTATTTTAGTGGACGTAATTCTCACTTTTGGACTAAAATGACTAAAAAATGGCAAGGTAATTATAAGGGCTAATAAAATTAAACTAAAAAAGGTACAAGATAATAAAATTAAGTTGGGTTCAATCAGACGTCATATTGAACCCATTGTCTTTTTTTTTTTTTTATGTACTTATTTTGCTCTTTTGCTTTGATTTCTTGTTATATTATATATTGTTGTAATCTTGCATGTTCTATCTTGTACTTGTTTTCTTGTTTTAGGTTCATGTTAGTTTTGTTGTAAGTTTGCACTTTTTTTTTTATTTTTTTTATTTTATATTTGTTTTCTCATTTTTAATATAACTGGTAGTGGTTAGTTGAGTCACCTACATATTTCTTACTTGTTCCTTTTCTTGGTTTTGCAATAAGACAGGTTTTGCTAGGCCTAGTTGGCCGGCCGGCCGGCCTATTTGGTCGACCGGTTAGCTTCTTTTGGACAAGACGGTGTTGTCTTTCAATGTTAACCAACTTCTGGTGGTTCCCAAGGCACATGAAGCTTTTTTTTTTCTTTTGTTTATTTTATTTTGAGTGTATTGTGAGGTTTTTATTTTGTTGTAATATTCTCTTCATCCCTCTCTAATTTGGTTTGTAATTATTCTTTAAAATGTTGTAATAATTCTCCGGCCTGCTTCTTTCTATCCCGTTCTTTTACTTGCTTTCTTTATTTGTACATAAACATCATATTTATTTTTCATCATAGTTATGCTTTGCATCCATGTTTCATGCATCTTGATTCGGCTAAGTTTGCATTTGTGGATTTAATCAATTCCTATGTGATTATGTTCGCTACCTCATGTTCTTGAGATGATTCACATATCATATTTTAGAAGCCGAATCTTTAGTTGCATCTCATGAGTGAATTACATTAGGATTTTGTATATAAGATCATGTAGATTTTACTAACTTTGTTTTGTAGCTTGCTCGTGGGATGTCAAACATGTAAGTTTTTATACTTTAGCATCCCGTTTGTGTGTGTTTTCTTACTATGTCTAGCATTCTCTCATGAGGCTATTTGCTTATGTGATATAACTCTATAAATGCCTGTGGATGGAGGTTGTGTCATTTAATTTGGAATGATGTTGATTTTCAAGTTTGTAAACTCAATTTATTTGGGTTTTACATCTTCAAAACTCTTTCAAAATTACATGAAATCAAATCATTCCAAAGTGGATGACATAGTCTATACTTGTATGTTTCACATAGTAAATTGTAGGATTTATTAAATAATCAGAACATGAACATATAAAGAAAATAAAATTCTTATCATGGTTAGTAAAGGCTGATCTTTTGATCGGGTGAGCGAGGGTGCTCAATTAATGACCTTTCCCTCTCATACCTAATGTTCCAAATCGAGACAACTTTGTTTATAACGAACAGTGGCCTTGGCATGAGTCATGGGTTTCCTAATTTTTCAAAATATTAGGTGGCGATTCTGAGATCTGATGGCGCATTCCATTTTTGACAAAATTGTAATAAAATGGATTTTCAATAAAAGTTTCCAAATCTGGACTCTCATCTACGTTTCACATTGCACTTGTGAAACTGGATCAAAGAGATCTCGAGAGTCCGAACTATTTAACACGCGTGGGTACCCCTCGGCATGTTACACCATGGCACTAAGTTGATCACCAACACTCCTCCTTTTTATTCAAAGGCACTAGGTAAACACAAATATTCACAGAGAAAAGCTAAACCTTTAACCACTCCCACTACCTATTCTAATCTAGTTGATGTCCTAATTCGGTAGTCTGATGAACAAAAGGTAGCTGAGAGCATTTGCCTAGTAACTGTAAGCCCTTTGCCTGATACTGATGATGAGTTTGCCTCCCAGGTTCCCAGTACTTACCCAGATGAGGATAATAGTTCTGTTACAAGGGTGTTTGTGACTGGCCCAAAGCAGCCACACACGCTATGTTGATTTTGAGCTGGAATTGTCAGGGGATGGGACGACCCTTGACAATCCGAATCCTCCGAGGGTTATGCCATACCCATCATCCTGCAATAATCTTCTTAATGAAGACCAAAAATAAACAACCTAAGCTAGAAAGAATTAGAAGAAGCTTGGGTTTTCCTCACGCTAGCTATGTGGATCCAGTGGGTGTTTCTGGGGGATTGGCGTTGTGGTGGAGGGATGAAGTGCATCTGCAAGTCCGCTACAAGTCTACAAATCTCTTCAAATGTTTTGTTACTCTGGGAATAGTTCTTGATGGATGGATGGCCACCTTTGTCTATGCCCCACCTAGGTGGCCTGATAGGAAAATTTTTGGCAGCACCTCAAATCATTTGCTACTGAGAATTGTTATCCTTGGGTCTATTTAGGGGATTTCAATGGAGTTGGATGGATGAGTGAGAAGCAAGGAGCAGTGGGATGCAATCTCTCTCAAATTCAGCACTTTCAAGATTTGCTTTCCGAGTGCGAGCTCATGGGCCTAGAATTTAAGGGTCATCCGTATACCTAGACGAACAATCAAGCGGGTAGTCACAATGTTCGAGAAAGGCTAGACAAAGCCTTAGCTTTGGTAGATTGGAGACAAAAATTCCCCTATGCACAGGTTCTTCATGAAGTCTTAATTGGTTCCGACCATTGTCCCTTACTCTTGCAGTGTCATGTTCCTCCCAAAAAAACGCCACGCATGTTCAAATTTGAGTCTATGTGGACCACCAGTATGAGTTGTGTTGATTTATCAAGTCCAACTGGTTGCATTCTACAGTGGGTTCCTCTATGTACAACTTAGTCCACAAACTCAAATCATGTCAACGTGGTCTGTCTTCTTGGAGCAAAACTGAGTTCGGGGATAATCGTATCAAGCTTGCAACCCCTAAAGCTAAACTCTTGGAACTCCAAATGCTCCCTTTTTCAGATGGTAATTTGAGCGTTATCAAATCTTTGCAAGTTGACATTGAAGATGCTTTACTGAGAGAAGAGATATTCTAACACCAACAGTCAAGGGTTAATTGGTTGACTTATGGGTACAAAAACTCCACTTTCTTCCATGCTACGATTACCCAGAGAAGGCAAAGGAATCAGTTGGTTAAAGTCCAAACAACAACTAAGGACTGGCTAGAATCAGATGAGGCTATCAATGGGCATTTACAAGACTACTTCCAAAATCTCTATCAAGCTTTACCTAAGAGGGATTTGAGTGACGCCCTGGAGGTGGTTCATAATGCAGTTACTGAGGATATGAATAGAGCCCTCACTCGAACAGTGACTGATGATGAGATTAAGGCGACAACTTTCCAACTTGGGGCTTTAACAGCCCCTGGACCCGATGGTGTTCCTGGGATCTTCTATCATAAGCATTGGGACGTGGTAGGGACTGATGTTTGTACAGCAGTTAAAGACTTCTTCAATGGAGGGTTTGTGCTCCGAGAATTGAATCATACCAATCTAGTGCTCATTCCTAAAGTTGCTGCCCCAGAAAAACTCACACAATACCGGTGTCGCGACCCAAACCCGCCCCTAAGGGTTTAGCATCGTAACCGACCAGTAATCCGTGATTACCAAAGGCCTGCTTAACAGTAACAACAATAGTATAGAATAAGGGGCTAGCGGAAGCCAAACAGTAAATAAAAGATGTCCAATGAGCTGTGAAAACTTAGAAATGGAAAAGACTTTTATGGACAAAACCACATTCACATCCATAAACATATATATACATATATATAAACATATCAGATACACATAACATCCAGGTTGGGGACCTAATCCCTTCACCATAACTGTACAGTCAAGTCTTAAACATTCATTACAAAAACCGAGACAAAGGGCAAATCTGAGACGCCCCAAAACAGCTTTAGCTTGAACGGACTTGGAACCTCGAAGTGAGGCACAATGGTTGGCTTGACAAAACATAAGCTCAACTCGACGCTCCTAGCTTCGACCCAGTGCTTGGCCACCTACATACATATATATAAACAGTGAGCTAATGCCCAGTGAATAATAACTGTGTAAAGGAGTTAAGAATGAATGTCTCTTCAATGGTTAAAACAATCATTTGCATCAGTGGGTCAGTTATTCAATCAGTGGCTCATATTTCATGCTATATCAGTCAATTAGAAATCATAGCAGTCGTACGTGGTACATCCAATAGCAGAACAGTACAGTAGGTCTTAACAGACCGAACAGTCAGTTGATGGCCATCAAAACAGTAAACAGTAGTAGTTCCAAACATTAGAATAGGCAGAGATCTCTGTAACAGTAGCAGTAACAGTACAGTAACAGTACATCAGCAGTAACAGTAACATTAAGTTGCTATGGATGCCACGAGTATAGTTCATAAAATAGGACAAACATTCATTCAGTAAACAATGTCACTTCATAAAGCATTATAGTCAATTGTTCAGAAAATAATTATAATTGAACATATCTTTACAACATTGTTACTCACAGATAACTGGGCTATAGGCAGGCTAATCAGCGTCCTCGGGTGCCAACCCTACACAGTTGCAGAACGAACACACACTAAGTTACACACTTGGGATCAATAACTTAGCCCTTATCTTAACTTGGCCTAGGAATGCCTAGGATGGGATGAGGATGCAAAAATTGCACATTAAAACACTTTTCAAAATTTGCTGAAAATAGGAGTCTCGCTCGAGTGTGGCTTTCTCCGCTCGAGCGTCCATCGAGCGTGACTTCCTTCACTCGAGCGGACTATAAACTCATGAAAAAGTACTGGTTGCATGTTTTTCACGCTCGATGGACGCTCGACCCACGATCGAGCGTGAGACTCAGGTCCTCGCTCGAGTGCAAATTTCCCTGCTCGAGCGGACTGCAAAACATATGAAATTCTGGGCATATGCATTTCACGCTCGAGCATGACTCTCTACATTCGAGCGGAAGTGCATGTATTCAGAGTGTATGCTCGAGCATGAAGTCCTCCGCTCGAGCGTAGATAAAAAATCTGGAATTTCCAGGTTGAACCTCAAGCACAAAACTCAAGCTTAAAAGCTCCAAACTCGATTTTTCTGGGCCAATTTCCTGGAAAATACTTAGAAACTCATGGCACAACATGTTTTGAAGATCATTTCATAAAATCAAGGTCCAAAAGTGCGACAATTTGAACACAATTCCAATGAAACTTTCATGAACAATGGAAGAACACAACATGCATGAGTTCTCATTAATTCTATTGCTCCAAAACATGGTCAAATGCAAGATTGAACTCTAAAACATGGTGAATTCTTGGACCACAACTAAAATATGAACATTCATGTAAAAATTTCATGAAAAAGAACTTCAAACTCTATGATATGGACATGCATGTATGAATTCACTCTCAAATCAACACTTTGAGCTAATTCTTGACTCTAATCATCACTTTTCCTATGAACCATGCATGAAACAACTTAAACTCATAATTGAGGGAATGAATTTCCTACCTTAAGTCTTGAATTCCAAATGTGGTAGCTCAAATATGCAATTCTCCTTCAATTTCTTCTAAGTCTCAAGCAAGACTCCTTGTTGAACTCAATTTTTCTCCCAATTCTCTCTCTCTCTCTCACGTTTGGTCTAAAAGGTGGATGAAGAATGGTATATCAAAATGTGAATTAAGCTCAAAACAAAGTTTTAACAAAGTGGCCCACTTCAATGGCAAAAATGTAATAAACTCAAGCTAATATAATTTAACTTCATTTATTCTAATTTAATCATTCCAAATCAAATTATAATTAAACCTACCATAAAATTCTATAAATCCTAATTAGCATATAACACTAATCAATTTCTGAATCAGTCGTCGATAAGGCTTTCAATTTGCAATTCGAAATTAAAAACATGAACAGATCATTCAATAATAAACAGATAGAAATGCAATTCAAATAATACACTCATGTAATCAAATTATAATTTCCCTCTTAATTAGTCACATATCATGCTTAACCATAGATTAATGCTAATCAGAGGTGAGGGTTGTCACAACCGGCCCATAAGTTTGTGTAACTTTTCCATGAAAATCATCAACAAAGTGCTGGTTAACCATTTGAAAGGTGTTCTCTATAGTATTGTCACCCCTAATCAATTGGCATTTGTGTCGGGACGGCTGATCCAGGACAATATTTTAGTGGCCCATGAAGCCTTCTATTTCCTTAAACATAAGCAGAGAGGGAGAATGGTGGATATTGCATTGAAACTTGACTTTAACAAGGCTTACAATAGAATCCAATGGGACTTCCTGGAAGCAGTCCTTCATAAATTGGGATTAGACAGGCATTGGATTTAGTGGGTTATGCAATGTGTCACTACAGTTCAATTCTTAATTTTTGCAAATGAGGCACAGTGAGCATCTGTATCTCCTTCTTGTGGTCTCTGCCAAGGCGACCCTCTCTCCCCATACTTTTTTCTTCTTGTGGCTGATGTCTTGTCTAAATTACTGTTTCGGAGCCTCTACAGGAGAGATATCTCAGGCCTTAAAATAAGGGGAACTTGTCCTATTTTATCGCATCTATTCTTCGCTGATGATGCTATTCTTTTGCTTCAGGGTGCACAACGGGAATGCCAATCTTTACTGGACATCCTGAGAATCTACAGTGAGGCATTGGGACAAGTCTTGAATTTCGATAAATTTGGTATCATCTTCTCGGCAAATACTAGCATGGCTGAGAAGGAGGCTATTTGTTCGTCTTTGGGGATTTCTCAAGTAGACCCGAATGCCAAATACTTAGGTCTACCTTCTCTCTGGGGCAGATCCAAGGCTGACGCGTTTGGGTTCTTGCTTGAAAGGGTGATATCCAACTGCAAGGGTGGAAGAGCAAGCTTCTCTCCTTTGCCGGGCGTGAAACTTTGATAAAGGCTGCAGCATAGGCTATCCCCTCATATGCCATGGCCTGTTTCCTTTTCCCTCAACGTTTCTGTAACAAGTTGAATGCTTACATTTGGAATTTTTGGTGGAAGGGGGACCCGGAAAGTAGAGACATTCATTGGGCTCCATGGGACTCCATGACAACTTCAAAAGCTGCTGAGGTTATGGGTTTTCGGGATTTTCAGGCTTTCAACCAAGCTATGCTGGCTCGCCAAGGATGGAGATTGCTTCAGAACCCCTCCTCCTACTGGGCCAGAACTTTCAAAGGTTTATATTTTCCTCACTCAAATTTCATGACAGCCACTAGAGGATCTCGGCCTTCTTGGGCATGGAAAAGCTTATTAAAAGGCAGAGACTTACTTCAAAGGGGCACTAGATGGCAGATCCATAATGGGCAATCTATTAACTTTTGGGAGGATAAGTGGATACCATCGGCCCCTCGCTTCAAGGTTTCAACTGTCAAACCAACTGGTACATCCATCCATGTTGTGTCAGATGCTATTGACCAAACTCGAAAGAGTTGGAACATGAAGGTTCTGAAGTAGATCATTTCCCTGGAGGAACAATAGGCTATTAGTGTCATCCCTATTTCCATGGAAAACAAACAAGATGTGGTGGTATGGCATCCTTCCAAATTTGGTATTTTTTCCGTAAAATCGGGTTATGTTTTGGCTCGTGCCTTATAGGAAGAACAACAACCGACCTGCCCTTCAACCTCCCTCCAACTCCCCCATGACTTCTGCAAACACATATGGCACCTCGATGTACCTCCCAAGCTTAAAAACTTTTGGTGGAAAGCTTGCAAGAATTTTTTAGTTACTAAGGCCAACCTCTTTAAACGCAAATGTTCTACTTCTGGGTTGTGTCCAATCTGTTGTTTAGCTCTAGAAACAGTGGAGCATTCGTTTTTTAACTGTCCTTGGACCCAAGTGGTGTGGTTTGGGAGCCAACTTAGCTTGCGCATTGAAAGGGGTATGGTCAGCCATCTAGCAGTTTGAATGAATCAGCAGTTGGAGTTTTTAAAGTCCCGACCCAATTGGAGCCTTTTTTTAAGTCAGTTCATCATGACTGCTTGGCAAATTTAGAAGACTAGGAATGATTTTATCTTCAATCATATCCCAGTTAATCCAGTGGAAACTATTGATCGTGCTGCCAATGCTTGGACAGAATATGTCCAGTTTCTGCGGAGCATCTCACCTGAGCAAACTGGTTCTTCTCTCCCACAAACCAGGCCTAACCGCTGGCAACCTCCTCTTCCTGGCTTTTTGAAAGTCAACTGTGATGCAGCCTTCTGCAAACAGTCCACCAGCGCATCCTTAGCCGTAGTCTTTCGTGACTCCACAGGGCAAATTATTGATGGACACACTATCCACATCCATACTGCTTTAGCCTTCCAAGCTGAGGCCCAAGCCATTCAGTTGGCTTGCATCGTGGCCAAACTGCAAAACTGGAGGAATGTGATCATTGAGAATGACAATTTGCTAGCTATCAAACTCTGTGTTTCTGAAAATGTGCCCGCTTGGGATAGCTTAGCAGTTTTCTTTGACATTAGATGTATTTCCCAGGTTTGGCCACTGTTTTGCTGCTGGACAGGGAGAACCTCTAACCATGTTGCACACTGGGTTGCCCATGCAAGTGCCCTGTCACAACTACCTGTTAACTGGGTAGCCATACCCCCCCAGGATTTGAGTTGTTTGGCTCACCTAGATGTTTATCCTCCTACATATTAATATGTATTCCTTTTCTGCTAAAAAAAAAAAGAAGTAATATATATCTCGTCAAAATTCCAACAAATTTGCCTTAATTTTGGGTTTTTTTTTTTTAAGAGTTAAAAAAGTCATATTTGTAAATGTTATGATAGTTTAAATTTTTATCTAAGATTTTTTAAATTAATAAGTTTTATTTAGTAAAATTGAGAATATCATCAGTTTTTTTCAATTTTTAAAATTAAGAATATTTTCAATTTTGCATAATAATATTTCAGTTAATTGTTTCACTAATTGATGAAAAAAATAGAGCGTGAGATTAAACGTTTTTGCTCTTTTACTTATTGGTTTAATTTAATTATCCAATAAAACTGAGAACATTATCATTTTTTTCAGTTTAAAATTGAGAACATTAACAATCTTTTCATTTAAAATTTTTTTTTTCCAGTTTTGCATATCAATATTCCTTCATCATACTCCTTTATACACACAAAATTTTTAATTTTACAGAAAGAAATAATTTAGTTTTTTCAATTTTTTCAATTTTTTTTTACATATATATATATATATACATATATTTTTTTTTAGTTTTTTCAATTCGAAAGTTGATATTTTAAAGTTTTGAAAATCAAAATAAATGTCAAATTATCATGTTCTTTATAGATAATCATAAATGATGAACAATTATCATTTGAAAGGCAATTCCAACTATTAAAAATTTAATGGGACTTGAAAGTTTAAAAAATCTTAGTTGTAACTAAGGTTAATGAATTACAATTTGTATGTAAATGTCCCTTTTTTAAATAAAACTTTTGTGATAAAAAATATATAATATTATTAAAAAAAATCTACCATTTAGAAAATAAAAAATAAAAACAACAATAACAACATTTCATATATTTTGAATTTTGAATTTCAAAATGACTCTCCGTTGTTAAAACACGGATGAACATCCAAAATTAATTTATCAAAATTAAAATATTAAGATTTAGAGGAAAAAATGAGTGAAATTTTAATCACAAAAAATTTAGGTTGGGAATCATATTATTTTATTATGTTTGTGCCAAAAAAAATTAAAATAGATGGTCAAATTTTAAAAATATATTTATTTTTTTTATTTTTTTGAAGATTAAGATAATAAAATAAAAAAAGATAAATTATCAATATATCCTAATAGTTGAATTTAAATCCCATAAAGTCTTGTTAAAAAAACTCTTAATAAAATTGTCGGTAAAAATAATTTTGTTGTGACGATTTTTTGAATGTGGTTAAAAATTGACAATTAATAGTTTTTTTGTCACAATTTTTATAAATTGTCGTTGAAACTTATAATTAGTGACATTTTCTGTTGATAAATTTTCTTAACTATCGCTGAAAGTTAAAAATTAGTAACATTTTTTTTGTGCCAATTTTTTTAAATTGTCACTAAAACTTATTATTAATGACATTTTTTGTAGGGCTGAGCATGGTCCGGATTGGGAGAAAATCAAGACCAATCTGTTATCTACTGTTCCTGAAAAATTAGAACAAATTCAATTCGTTTAAATCGTAGTACCAATCCGAACCAATCCGTTTAAACACGGATTGAATCGGTTTAGGATCACAGATTCACATAATTAAATAACAAAAAAAGTATAGAACATTTAAAGCAAACAACATCCTTTGTGTGGGTCTATTTGTGTGTTACTGTTAAGTAATAACTGAACCACCATTCTGATGTTAAGAATTGATGAGATCATGCATAATTCTTTAGTGATTTTTTTTTTTTTTTTTTTTACCAAATTAGCTAATATTGCTGATAAATCAGTTTGCTACAGAATAAGCTATATATTATATACATAGTATATGGTTAACTTATTGCAATATATTTATATTTATATTTATATTTCTCAAGTTACTTCAGGAATGAGCCCAGCTTTCAATCTTTATGGATTCACCTTAATTGGTAACATGCAGACTTCTACCTTTTGTCCTACTTCCTTAACACAATGAATAACACTATACCAGAAATCAAATAAAAAACATATACTGTATATTGTACAAATATAGATTATTTCTAAACGGTCCGAAACCAAATCACAAATTCCAAAAATCAATTCAAACCTATCGGATTTGACTGGATCGGATCGGATTATGAATTTTACAAATCCCTTACTCAACCCTAATTTTTTGTAATAATTTTTAAACTATAACTTAAAATTAACCATTAATAATATTTTTTTAATAATATTTGATGAAAAACGTTATCGATCCTTATAGCACTTATTGGACAAGTCCACCCAGGACCTATAAGCTCCCCCAATAAAAAAATGTTACGACTGTTGATCCATTAAATTATTTTTATTTTTATTTTTTTGAAGCGAAGAACACTCAAGAGTATGAATCAGGATTTCCTCCTTACATTTTCTATTTGCAAGTCTATTGGGCCCACTTTTAGACTCAATTTTGATAATTCGAACAGTTCATATTTTAAGATTTGTTCAGTATATCATACCTGTAAAAAATCAAGTTGATCGGATATCAAAAAGCATGTGTTCGGAAAACTCGAACTAAAAACTATTTTTTTAAAGAATTTAATAAATAGTTTTCCGAACACATACTTTCTGATATCCAATCAACTTGATTTTTTACAGGTATGATATATTGAATAAATCTTAAAATATAAACAGTTCGGATTATTAAAATTGGGCCTAAAAGTGGGCCCAATGAACTTGCAAGTAGAAAATGCAAAGAGAAAATGTAAGGAGGGAATCCTGATTCCAAGAGTACTACTCAAATGAGAATTTCAGATTTGAAACCCTTATTTGAAGCACTGAAGAGAATGATTGTTGAGTAGAGATAGAGAGAGAAATTGAGAGCAGATTTGGAAGAGCCCCTTGAAATGGCATCACAGCAGAGCAGAGGTACTCTCTATACATACTTTTGTGTATATATACTTTTTGTATGTTTTCACATATATAAACATGTACATAAGTATATTGTGGTACATTAAACCGAGATGTGAAGGAAATAATTTTTGAATTGTTGCTTTCAGATAATTTGTTTTGCTTTTTATTTGTCAGTTTCACTTCCTTTTCTGGCATTGCTCTGCTACCAAACAGATCCCAACAAGCATGTTAATTTTTTGTCCTGTGTTTGGTGGCTAAGAAAACCAATTTCAGGAATTGGAAGTGCGTTGCCAACATTTTTATTCTGCTCTGTGTCTTAATTGTTTTAATTTTCTCTTGATCTTTTCCTTAGATATTGGCTTTAGTATGCCTAAGTAGTTGAGTTTAACTATGCATAAAACTCTCATTTTATCATAACAACACAACAACAACTAAAAAATAAATAAATTAAGAAATGTGAAATCTAACCATGTTTTAGTGTCTTTGTATACAAGAATTAGATGAACCCGACACAACCTTATATAGCGAATCAGTCTTTTAAATACATCCATAGTTCCATACTATTTCAAACAAACATAATCTACATATGTGTCTTTAAATAAGATGTATTCGCTATATCTGCCTCCTCACCCGGTCTTTGAACATGAACAAGGGCATTTCTAATCCTATTTAGTTCTGTGGGGGCCGAATATATGGAAAAATCAAATGGTGCGTACCATTGGAAGACTGATATTAATCGGCTATATCCTACGAGAGTGGGGAGTCGAATATAATATATGTGCCGAATAAGTGTAAGTCCTTAGGGCCGAATAAAAGAAAGGACAATGATTAAAAAGTAGGCCCTGACCCCAAGGATCAAAAAGAACAGGTATAAATACAGGAACAACGGTTATAGAAAGGTATGTAAGAATCACTTCACAAAACTTAGTAAAGAAGCTACCCTGAGTGTCTGAACTAACTTGTCCGTCAGAGTGCTAATTCCGGCACCCCCGACCGGAGTGTTTGTATATTTTCAGGTGACTAGCTGAGGATCACTAGCGTCTCCCAGGATCTGAAGAGTATTTCCGAACCATTTCTCCACAAGTTCTATGAGAACATCTTTAATATCCATTTGTTCTCTTGGGCCTTCAGCAGAACAAGAAGCTCCAATTTGAAATATCGATGCCAAGCATTCCTTTATTACTTTGCCTTAAGAACTTTGGCCGGGATAACTAGACCCGTCTTCCTTTGCCATTATGTTTTGTGGATCAACAATTTCCATCACTCGACGTGGGAGAGCCATCTTAGCATAGCTATGGAGGTTGAAATCTATGAAGCATGGGAACTTCGAAAAACATGCCGTACCCGTTCTGGGTATTTACCGGCTTATGGCACTTCGTATGGTACTCCTGCATACGTACCGGATACACGAAACATGCACTTAAATTTTTTCTTCTTAACTTTTGGTGTACTTAGATGTACCTAGTACATACTCAAGCCGTACCGTACTTCAGTCGAAATAATATTTTCTTCTATTACAAAAATAAAATTCATTTCACTATATTTCTTTTTTATTTTTAGTTTTATGCTTAGTATAATTTTAAAATTAACTTATGGTTTGTAAGTTACTTAAATAATAATATTTATTTTGGTTTATACCTTTATTTTTGGCATTAAATATTAATTGTAGATTGGATCTTAACAAATTAAACCATTTAATCAATTTTTGTATTACTCCAAATTAAAAATAAATATTTTTTTACAAATGTACCAAGATGTACCCATACCTTACTTTTTTTTTGGATTTTACCATATTAACATACCTGTATCGTACCAGTGTCAGTACTCGTACCCATACCTGTATCGTGCTTCATCAGTTGAAATTATCTGTAAACATGTCATTGGTTGGTCTTTTTTTCTGTAAACATTTCCAATAGGGGGATTCCATAGCTGTACAAATCACCTTGTGTTGATATGTCTTTACCCATACCGTATTTTGCATTTTAAGAGAAAGAAAAAGATAGAAAAGCCAAGAAAAAGAAGAGCATGAACTTGTAAAAGTCTTTTAGGGACTAATTTGAAGTACACATGGAAATGACATGACTAAATAGTGATGCTATATCTCTAACATCATTTCTATAGGGCTTTAGATTCACATGATACTAACATATTGTTAGAAGAGAAATTGAAATAATGAGGACAACCTGGCAAACGAGGCTCTTGCTAAAATGGGATTTGAGAGGGAAAGAAAATTTGAAATAATAATAACAGTAAGTTCATCAAACACTATTGGGAAAAAAAATTACATGTATGAATATTTAAGTAGATCTTAATTACCTAGAGCAACATATCCAACTGTTCCTCTAATCCCAATTGAACTGCTTTGTGCATAGTTGGTGTCTCCTGTGGTGGCTAAAAGAAATCTTGCCAGGCCAAAATCACCTACACGGATACAAAGATTGTTGTCAAGACGAACATTGCTCGGCTTTAAATCACAATGAGCGATTGGTATATCATAATGATGATGAAGATATTCTAGTGCAGAGGCTACATCGATTGCTATGTTTAGCCTGTGGGTTAGGTTCAAGTTTTTTGTGTCATTCTGCTCAGTTGAACTTGGATATAACCAGCTCTCTAAACTTCCATTTGACATGAACTCAAAGACTAAAGTTTTTAAATCATTGCCTTTAAAATCTAAGCTTAAGCATGAGGTGATGACCTTGACTAGGTTCCGATGACGGAGGTTCCTTAATGCTTCGCATTCTGCTAAGAAGCTCTTGTCTGCTCCACTTTCTTGAAAGTTAAGGACTTTCACAGCAACAGTTTGCTCACCAAAAGTGAGAATTCCCTTATAAACTGAACCATATCTTCCCTTTCCGATGAAGTTATCTAAAGAGAATCCATTGGTAGATTGATGTAGTTCTACATAAGAAAGTTCCGGATATTGGTTTTCCTCTGTCGATACCAAAGAGGGTTGTTTGGACTTTCTTAATCGATAAAGAACAGCACAAACACATACTACCAAGAAAATGATGGAAAGTCCAATGGCAGTTGCGACCAATAGCGCTGTTGTAGACACCCCATTTTTGACCGCCCTCAAGACTTGGACATCACCGTTTGAACACTCGATGATCATCCATGTTCGTGTTCGTTTTGAGTTCTCGGAGGTCTCGGCCGCGCGCCTTGCCTCAAGATCTCTCAACTTGACTGTTTTGTGCTTGGTTGTAGACCAAACACTTGTATTTCTATTTTTGAAGGAAGAGGGTGACTTGTTGGCCATCCCTTCAACCCACCGGCCATGGCATGATGCCACCGGCCCATTTTTGTAGCCATCGGCCAAAGGTGTTGGCCGGTCGGCACCTTTGTTGGTCAGTCGGCTACCTTTGTTGGTCAATCGGCCATTTCTGCTGGTCGACCCCTTTCCATTTGTTTTTAGTAGATATTTTATGCCAGCTGTCACAACTGGCATCCACTTTACACCCCCTCCATACACGTGTATGGAGGGATTTGCTCCCTTGTGTTAGCTTCTCCAAGAAGCTTAGGAATTGAATTCCTATAAGAGGGGAGGCCCTCTTCCCTCCTCAGAGGTTGAGAAAATTAGGTTAGAAGATTTTGTATTTATCTATCTCTATAATTCCCTCTCTTTACATTTGTGTGTGTGTTTTGTGCCCTAAAGGGGTTTTTGTTCTTAGTTTTGCACTAAGACACCTAGTGTTACACCATCCTTGGTTGCTGAGGCTCTAAGGAGTTGTTGTTAGGGTTCTTGGGCTGGTTTTGATCTAAGGAAGGTGCTGGAGTTGGTGTTCTTGAAGTGTTCTTCAAGGGTGAGAACTACCTCTTTTATTCCCTATTTTTGCACAAGCTTTTAGCCTATCTTGCATACTATTTTAAGCTTAGTGTATAACTAATAAAAGTTCTATTTTTAAGTGCTTAAAATAGTTGTTTAAGATCACTTTGGTGTTTGGGGTTGTTTACTCCCTTTTAGGCGTTGTTTGGCCTCTTTTTTGTGCCCTTTTTGTGAGCTCCGGGACCACCTCGTATTGGCCTTCTCACCACTGAAATCCCTGGATTTTAGTGGTGGGGATGGTATTTTGAGGTCCTAAGAAGGAGAGGGCCATCCCCTCTCCTTGTTGTTTTCAATACTTGTTATATTTGCCTCATGTGTGAGCACCTTGGTTAAGTTCATGTTGGCCATGTCTTAGCTGGTATTTGGTGTTATTTTGCCATGATTTACCTCTATCCAAAGTTGGTTTAGTGGTCACTTGCATGCACCATATACTTGTCTTGTAATCCCATGATTTGGCCTAACATGCATCATGTTGTAACATGTCTTTCTAGCATGATTTTGGCTTGACTTCAAGAAGTTTTTATCCATGTTTTGGTATGCTTGAGGTTTGATTTTGGTTGTTTGGGTCATCCATGACTTGCTTTGTATAGCTACCATGTAATCTGACTTGTGGGCTTCGAGTGTTGAATCCTCTAGCATGCTCTACTTGCATCATTTCAGTGGTTTAGCATCACTTTTAATGATATTTCAGTCCATATAGTATGCTCATATACTTCCACTTATGGCTTCTTTGATAGTTTAAAAGGTTTGTGTTTTATACCTCATAAATGTGTCATTGTGCATGCCATCGTGTGTGGGCCTTTGGGTTGCCATCTAAGCGGGTTTTTGGGCTCATTTTGACATGCCATAACTCTGTTTTTGGTTGCTTAAATAAGGCCATGTTTGGTTATATTAGGTGTAGTGTAACACATCTTTTGTGGCCTTGTATGCCTCATGTTTTGCCCCTTTGTTTTGGCTTGTCTTGGCCTTGGTCATCGCATGTTTTAGGCTTACTTTGCCATGCTTTAGGACTGCTTTGGGTTATGCTTGCCATATGCTCTTTGTTTTGTGTAGCTTTGGTTCAAATCCCTTGACTAGTTTTAGGCCCTATGCCTTAAGCATGCATGCTTGACTTGTTTATGTGATTTGGCATCATTCATAGTATCATTTCAGAGCATGTAATGTTGTCACATTTGTATGCTTTTCATTCCTTTTAAGTGTGCTTAAAAGTCCCCCTTTGATGCTTAAGTTTTAGGCCAATTACCATGCATGTTTATATGTGCATTTGTCCCTTATCCTTTAGCACTTTGGCCACTGATTTTGGCATGCTTGAAAGCTACCCATGTTAGTGTAAGTCCATCTCACCATGTTGTTGCATGCTTGTTTCATTTTGCATGTTGTTGCATGCTATACATGTCCACATGTTTAGGTTTTATGCCTATTGCGTATTGCATGTTAACATGCTTAGGAATGGCAATGGGGGGCAATGGGGTGGATATTAATTCCCCATCCCCATTCCCCTATAATAAATTTTTCCCATTCTCCATTCCCCATTCCCCATGGGTACCACCCTCTCCATTTTTTAATGGGTATGGATTTTCCCCAACCCACTTTAATCCCCATTTTTATTTTCTTTATTTAATGTTTACAAAAACTTTTTTTTTTTTTTTTTTTTAAGGTTCACAACAATTTTACTAACCCAAAATAAAGAAATACTTTGAGATAATAAAAATTAGGAAGAAGATTTCATTTCTACATGATATATACCAACCATGTTCACACACAGTTAAAGCAATTTACAACCTCTCTCAAAAACCCCCAAAAAATCACTTACACAGGTTGGCATATCAACAAAAATCTAGGCACGTAAACAAGGCACCACAGGAAGAAGAATTCCATGAACATATACATTGCAACAAGCACACGACTAGCTTATTCATTAACATATTACATAAGCAACATAACCAAGAGTGACTTTTTTGTTCTGTTTATTTTTTTATCTTATAACCCAGGACACAACCCCTTTCAAGTTTGATTAACCCTTTTCAAGTTAGATTAGACAAGCCCTAGGCAAGCTCTTAAGAGGGGCCCTTTCACATATTTACCCTCAAAACAAAAGTTTGGGTAAAATGGTACAAACAAAAATAAAAATTAGAGGCTATTCCATTAATACACAAATATTAGGGCACACAATTAGAGATTAAATTAGGGCAACAACTATGTTCTTCCATTAAAATCTGATAAAGAAAGAGAGAGGAAGCACTCACCGGCGGACATGGCTGTTCGAGTCTTCGCTGATGATCGCTAGCTGAGCTTGAGTCGCTGCTCTCGAGTTCTAATATGGCTGACTAAGAGAAGAAGAGTTTGTTCTGGATCTCGAATTCCTCGTTTTGGGTTGGGCCCTTCAGATTGGCCACTCTGAATTTTTACTTATGAATTTGCTGAGAGCCCTATTTTGAATCTAAACTTTGGCCCACCTAGTTGGATTAGACATCCAAATCTGAAAATAATAAGATAAGATGCACTATTTTTCATCACTGAATTGAAATGAAAATTGTACCTCTTGTAATTTCATTTATCCAAGCCTTGGTTCCAAATCTTATTCCATTAAAATACGCATTAACTCTCTATCAAATGCCATGAACCCTATAGTCAACAATTCTAAGCATATCAACAAGAAAATCTAACATTACTGAACGTTGTTCTTCTACATTAGAGCAAAGCAACCTATTTACAAGAGTAAGCTTAAGAAAATAAAAATCGATCACAAAATTGAATAGTTATACGTTGATGGATAAGATTTTGAAAGGAGAATTTGTTAGTGAAATCCACTTTTGGAAAATTTTGGCTCCATATTTTGCAAGGAGAATTTGTCAGTGAAATCCACTTTTGGAAAATTTTGGCTCCATATTTTGCAAGGAGAATTTGTCAGTGAAATCCACTTTTGGAAAATTTTGGCTCCATATTTTGCAAGGAGAATTTGTCAGTGAAATCCACTTTTGGAAAATTTTGGCTCCATATTTTGCAAGGAGAATTTGTCAGTGAAATCCACTTTTGGAAAATTTTGGCTCCATATTTTGCAAGGAGAATTTGTCAGTGAAATCCACTTTTGGAAAATTTTGGCTCCATATTTAAAAAAGATTGAATGTATATTTAGTTTTGGTTATGAATCTTAAAAATTAAAAAAAAATGGTTGTGAACCTTAAAAATAAAAATAAAAATTAGATGTATATTTAGCTTTGGTTGTGGATCTTAAAAAAAATAAATAAATAAATAAATTGGTTGTGAACCTGAAAAAATAAATAAGATAAAAAAAAAAAGATTGAATGTATATTTAGTTTTGGTTGTGAATCTTAAAAAAAAAAAAAAAAAAAAAAAAAAAAAAAAAAAAAAAAAAAAAATTGTTTGTGAACCTGAAAAAATAAATAAATAAAAAAAAGAAAAAAGATTGAATGTATATTTAGTTTTAGTTGTGAAAAAAAAAAAAAACATATGGGGAAATTAGTGGGTACCCATCCCCAACCCATCCCCTGTGGATATTTAAAGAATATCACCTACCCTACCCAATGGATAAGAAAAAGAGGGGAAAACCCATGTATTTGGGTTGGGTCTCCATGGATACCCATAGGGTAGGTTATCCATTGCCATCCCTAAACATGCTCATGTTGCATTAGATTTGTTGCACACTTGAGTTATTTGCATGCTTGCTTGCTTGCTTAGGTTGCATTGCACGGTGTGTGCATCGCTTGCCTTTTGATCAAGCATGATAGAGGTTTGGGGCCCTTATGTGTTTTTGTGCATTTCATTTGACATCAAATATGCATACTTGGCTTCTTGGGCCATCATGCATTGAAATGCGTGATTGATGACCCGAGGGTCGAGAACTATACTCCTTGGAATCTCAAACATGATGAGGAGGGTGGTGGTGCATACATTGCTTTGAAAATGCATTGCCATGTCTTGTCTGTCCTCTGCTGCAGCAAAATAGGGTTCTGCAGGAAGATATGGCCGGTCGGCCATCTTAAGTGCCGGTCGGCCAACCATTTGTGGCCGAGAGCCCTATTCTTGGTCGATGACCAGTTCCCAATGGCCGGTGGTGTTTCCTCTTGGCCGGTGGCCTCTCACAACTCCCAGGAAGTATTTCAGAAGCAACTTTGAGACTTGTGCAGTGTTCAGAGGTGCAGAGCAGTGTAAACAGAGGCAGCATGAGTATGGCGATGGATTTCCGGGCGGTGCCGAGAATGCATGCATTTGTCCCTCTTCCTAAGGTTGCTTTACCGCTTTATTAGCTTGGTTAATTTGCTTAACTAGTTAAGTGATCTGTAATAATTAATTAGCTAGAGTAGTTAATTATTTATTTGGTCCGTATTATTCTTTCGGCCCCTCCGTCGAGAGGGCGCAATTGTGTAATAAGCGTGCATGTGTGTGATGCATGTCTCCCAACCCTATTTCTTTCTCCCTTTTATTTAACCGCTTACGATGGTTAGATTTAGGGCATATTTCATTTAGCATCCTTATGCTATGCATGTTTGCATCATTCATTTGCATTGCATTGCATCATTCATTTGAATACGTGCATCGAATCGTTGCATGTCACATGTTATTCTTAGATTAGCCGAGCCTATTCTAGTTGCATTTTGTATGCGTTGCATTAGCCATCGTTAACATGAACTAGGATCATGCATGATTACTAACTAGTTTCTTGTTTTGGCTCGGAGTACACTGTGAGTGTTTATGCTTTAGCATCTTGCATGTATGTGAGTGACTGCCATGATAGCATGCTTACCATGAGGCTATGTGCTTATGTGATATAACTACTTGAATACCCGTGGGTGAAGGTTGGATTACTTGAATTGGAATAATTCATCAAAATCCATGTCTTAGCCTACTTGTGAGTAGCACCTTCAAACCGTTTTTCAAAACGAACATGAGATGTTTTATTCCAATTCAGGTGACCTAGTCTATACTTATATGCTGTGTGCATCACGTAGTAATTCTAGGCTAATAAACCGGATTAAGAACACATATCTTTTCAAAACAAAATATCATGTTTAGTAGTGGCCGATCTTTGATCGGGCGAGCGGGGGTACTCATAGCTGACCTTCCCCAATGGTACCCAAGTTCCCGAGCCGAGGCAACTTTAGTGATGACGGACACGTGGCCTTAGGCAATGAGTCAGGGTTTCCTAAATTTTCCCAAAACAAAATATTTAGGTGGCAACTCTATATCTGGCAAAGCAGTCCATGTTTGGCACTTCTTTCTAAAAATCTGTTTTCCAAAACGTTTTTTGGATTTGGACTCTTTGACGATTCATCAGTCTTGCATTGCACTTTGCGAGATTAGATACAGGACCGTGACATTGAGTCCTGAACTGTAGCGAGCCCAAATGAACAAAACGGGATTTCCTCCCGGGGCGTTCGAGGACGTCTACAGCTGTATGTGTAGATTGCTTTTTTTCCCTTTCTGTGGGACATGCAGGCAATTTTAGTTCCTTGGCCCCTCCACATAGATTTCTATTCCCTAGAACTGAAAATGAAGTGATGTTTTTGAAAATTCCTTCATTTGGCACTTCACCCTCAAAATTGTTGAAGGAAAGATTGAGATTGACAAGTAAATTCAACTATCCAAGAAACAATGGAATATTTTCGGACAAATTGTTGAGTGAAAAATCCATGAATTGAATGGCTTTCAAGTTTTTAGCTTTGAAGGAATGGTTCCTTCAAAAAAGTTGCCTTCCATATGCTAGGAGTTCAACATCAGACAGTTCCCAAGAGTACTTGGGATTTCACCAAACAATTTGTTTTCTGAAATCTCCAGTGATACCAAATTCTCCAACTTGCCTGCTTGTGATGGCAATGGCCCTGTTAAATAGTTCTGGCATACGACAAAACCGAGATAGCGCGAAGAAAGGCCAACGACTTTTCCAAGTATGCTACTTGTGAGGCAATTTTGTGCAAGATGGAGTCCTTGCAAGTTACTGCAATTACCCAAAGAAACAGGTTTGCTATGCTCGAGCATATTGTCTTCTAAAATAAGAGAAGCTAATCCACTGATATTGCCAATAGAGTACGGAATTTTCCCAGAGATGTTATTTGTGAAAAGGTTGAATTCTTGTAAATTGGTGAGTTTGCCAATTGAATCAGGAATGCTACCTATGAGCATATTTGTATCTATAGTGATGTAAGATAAGCCAACAAGCTCTGTAATCTCTTGAGGTATGTTTCTAGATATGTAGTTCTGACCCAACCATACCGATGTGAGGGTGCTGGAGAGATTTCCGATCGAATTGGGTAAATTTCCACCAATCTGAATTCTAGATAAACTCAGTACTCTTAGATTAGTACAATTAATTAAGGTGGTTAAGAAACTGATATCATTGGCCTTATCGGTTCCAAGTGGGTTACTGGCAATATGTAAAACTTGCAAATATTGAAGGCTACCTAAATTCAATGGTATTGGCCCGGTCAAAGCATTGTCTCACATACTCATTTCGACAAGGCCTGAAGCATTGGCTAGGGATAGTGGAATGGACCCAAAAAATTGATTTATATCGGCTAAGAACAATTGGAGTCTCAGAAAGGTGAGGCCTAAATTGGATGGAAAATTTCCACTCAATGAGTTGTTTGTGACCAAGAAAATTTGGGTGGCGGAGATGTTGTAGAGCTAATCAGGAACCATACCGGATAGATTATTTGAAGACAATTGGAATGCATATAAATTTGAGAGGTGTCCAAGCTCAATAGGAATGGTTCCATGAAGGTTGTTGTGTGCAAGGTCAAGAATTTGAAGAGCAGAGAGGTTTCCAAGTGAAGGTGGAATGTTTCTAGAGAAATGATTTCTAGAAAGACTTAGTTGATAAAGATTAGACAAAGTGCCTAACTCCGCAGGAATGTTACCTTCAAGGTTGTTTCCTTTCAAATCAATGACTCGAATACATGGAAAATAAGTCAGATTGGTTATCAATGACCCGGATACGTGGAAAATGAGTCAGATTGGTCGGAATTGTCCCTTGGAAAGAGTTGTTTGCGAAAAGAAGATATTGCAGGCGAAACAACCTGCCAATTTCTAACTGGATTGTGCTTGGAAGTTGTTATTTTGAATATTGATATCTTCAAGGAAGGTAAGGTTACCTATGTGAGGAGACAGGGAACCAGACAAGTGAAGTGATGACATGTTTAGGACGGTTACTCGTTGGTGTCGACTCCCGCATGTAACTCCGTGCTAGTTGCAAAAATGAATAGAATCGGTGCACGAACTAAGAAATTGTGAAGGGTCGGATGTTACTAGATCTTTAATGGCGATTAGAGCTTCACGGTCGGTCTTATTTGTGAAACCAGAAGTTGGTTTGGCTAAAAAACCAATGGAGTGAATGTAAAAGAGAAGATAAGAGAGAAGGAAAGTGAAACTTACTTCCCTGGAAAACATAATTGTGTGCAGCATTAGACATGAGAGTAATGATTCTAATTGTGTGATTTTATATGATATTGGATCAGTCTGTGTGCAAATCTCCCATTCGATTACTGAGTTATGGCATAATATGATTGGATCATATAGTCAATACATCACATCGTAACTTAAAATACATCACATCGTAATCGAAAAGGTGCATACTACAGATTTGACCTAAATTATTGGATGTGAATGAGACATTCAGTCCTTAATGTTATTGTCAATGAAATAATAAATTTGCTTGCAGGCCATTAATGTTGACTTTATTTAAACTTGTTAATGCATTGTTTTTACCTGAAGATGGAGATTTTGATGCTGACCTTGATGATTCATTTGGATCAAGACAATCACCCCATTTTTTAGAAATATATTTGTTTTTTGTCCTGTAACTATAAAATAATTATTTATGTTGTAATTGGATGATAGGAATTTAGAAGGAAAAAACAAATGGAAAGTGAAGAAAAAATTTACTCACGTTCTACTCATCTTTTTCATTTCGCTTTCTAAATCTCTATTCAAATTCATAACCCAAATATAGCCTTATTATCGAATGGTTCCTTTCTAGAATTTAGCCTACATATATGGGCTTGTGGTGAAGTGGTTTGTAAATACTCTTTGATCCAGGTAGATGCTCTTGATCCTCTAGTTGCTACCTGAAAAAGAAATGAACACTTCGGTCGGGGGTACCGGAATTAGCACTCTGATAGACCAGTCAGTATTCTCTCAAATCTTCCTTCTATCACAAGTTATCGTTCTCTTTTTTTACATACCTTCCTTTTGGCTGATGTTCCTCTTTTTTATATTACGCTCGGGCCCAGGGTTGGGCCCACTCTTGACCTTGCATATAATTATCTAGTTGGCCTTCCAACTGAGTGCGTTGGCTCCCATTCGGCTCTTTATAAGGCCGATTTGTATACGCAGCTTCATAGGCCTCCGAGTAGGGCCGACTTGTCTTCACCCCAACATCCCAACCGGCCTGATCTGCCTTTCTACCTCATTGATTAAAGTTGGCCACCAAAATTGCCCCCCGAACATCCGACCAATACCATTCAGTCAGCATGCTTGGCTTGCATATTAGAAGTCAAAAATATGGCGCTCGTACTTCTTTCAATACTGAAACATCAAAACTAACATGATTAGAAATCATTACAACTTTCTGCCTCTTCGTACGTGTTTGTTCATTTAATGCGATTTGAAACCGCGCCATCCATTCGAATGTTTTTTGAATGTGCAAGGCTCTTGGGTTGTCTCACAGTATTACTCCTTACTTCTCCAAGACCTTTGCGATTTTCGCTTGTTCCTCATTGCTTTTCTCTTTCTGACCTGTAAGTTCTTCTCTTTTTTATATTTCTTCCTCATTTCAACTCCCATTTTCTTGTTTTTAGTTAGCATATTTTCTATTCCATTTTGAATGGTGAAACACTTGAAAGCTCTCCATTCTGCGGATCGTGTTTCCGCCTTTCGTCGCCATTTCTTGATTCCAGACAACGTCCATTTGTCACTCGTGGCGGATAGCGTGGTTGACATAGAGAGGACTGATGCGAGTACATTCATCTTTTCTTTTCTGTCAATCACTGAGGGCGGAGTCCGTTTTCCCCTTCATTCGTTTTTTAGGGCCGTTCTTCAATATTGGGGTCTACTCCCTTCACAACCAAACATAAATTTTTACTGAATTATAATGGGCGTAATAGAATTAAATCACCGACTTAGACTTAACCTAGGAATCCATGCTATTCGGCACTGCTATGCCTTGGCGAAATCATCCAGTCAGCAGGGACGTTACTTTCTTAGGGCCAAAGACACAGATCACCATTTGGTGACTATGCTTGCCAGCTCTGGAAAGCGTGTCGATGACGTCATAGTCGTTGTCCAAGGCAACTGGGAATTCGGCTAATGCGAAGATCGCCTGGACCAGTGCTTAGACAAAAGGCGAGCCAAGTGGCTATATAGACCCATTTCTCTTTCGTTTGTGCATTTCTATAGATTTATTCAGATTGTATTCCAGATTTATTCGGCTTGGATTCTATGTACTTATCTTTTCGTTTGTGCAGGTAACGATCTGAAAAAAGCAGTCACTTCGGCCGACGACATTGTGCTTGCACAAGTCAAAACCGTACTTAAATTCTTTGGTTGTCCAAACCTTTAAAAGCAAGGGCTACTGCAATACTACCTAACATATTTAACTTTTTCAGCTACTGATCACATCCCAATCCTAAGAAATGAGCAGCATCTCACAGCACTCATCTTCCCAAATTTCAAGAGCCTTAGGGATATCGGCCTTGAGGGTTCAGCCTCAGAGGACTAAGATGGTGAAGTTGGCAATCAGGTCACTGAGTAGTCGAGCCAGTCTAACTCAGACGGGTCTGAGGGTCGCTTGGGGGACGAAGTTGATAGAGCTCTTAATTTGGCCTTTGAAGAAGTTGACTTTGACCTCCCGTCTACCTCAGGCCGAATAGAAACATCTTTAGAGGATGACATTTTCACCGACCTGGGAGACTTACCTGACGCAGACCCAGAGAACATGGCTGGAGAATCACTCGCACAAATGGCTAGAAGGAAAAATGCCGAAAAGATGGTAGCCAAAAAGAGGGTCGAAAGTGTTAGATTTATACCCCCACCATCTGTTCCTGTTGAGGAAGCGGAGTAAGAAACTGTTGCGGCTGACTCGGTTGTTGAACAATAATTGAATGATTTAGGCGCTGAACAAAGGGGGGAGAAACACCCCGCTGAGACAGAGGCCGAGTCATCCATAGAGATAACCGATAAATAGCTTGGAATAGAAGAGTTGTCCTAAGACCTAGTGGCGCCGGTTTCTGCCGATGTGTTGGCTATTAAAGATGCCATTGTGGCCCTAAGTGTGGCTTCGGCAATTTCCTTGTCGATGGACAAGGCAGCGTTCCATGCAGAACTAGACGTGGCTTTAATAGCATTGGCTGCGCAGTCGACGATATTGGTACGTAACTAGGAAATTCCATTACTTCCAATTTCTTTTATAAGCCGACTAACGTGCCCTTGTCTTGTTTCAGGCAGCGGGCAGAATCTCAAAAATCGGTCGCCGTCACTATGACACTGTTGAGCAAATCGGCGTACTTAAAGCCGAGATTGAAACTGAAAAGGGCAAGGCTAAAGAGACGATAGCCGAGTTGGCGGTGGCGTCTCTTAAAGCCGAGTCTGAGGCCAAAAAGGCGGAAGAGGAGCGAATGAAGGCCAGTGTTGAAGAAGAAAAGACCATACGTGCCGATTTACTCTGGCTGGTTGCCGAGGAAAGGGCGAATATGAGTGACGATGCACTGAAGTTGGCCAAAGAGGCGATCGAGAAACTAAAGACCGATTTGGAAGAATCAAATAAGGCAAAAGAACTCGCCGAGTCAGAGATTTCCAAGGCGTTCGATGCCAGAGAGAACGCGGCCATGGAGAAGTACATGGAGGAGGTATTGAAATTCGAGAACCGAGGCTTTAAGCACGGCTGGCTTAAAGCCTGGCGGCCGCCAATGTGACATTGGAGTAGTTGATTCCATATGAGCAGCTGGAGCCATTAGAATCTGACCTTGAAGAATAAATATTGTGTTAGTGTAATTTTGCTTCATGTTAGGTATCCTATGTAGCTTTTGTAGGTTTGCTTATTTTGTTTAGAGGTCATTTGTAGGATAATTTTCATGTATAAAGTGATGTTTGTTTGTACTCAGTTTATTAATGAAAATAGCCTGTTTGTCTTTTCAAGAAAGCAAGAAAACTCTGTTCTGTATTTATTAATGAAAATTAGTGGCTAAGTAGGACAATGTAGCATAATTCGGCACTAACATATTGGCCGAATGGATTTATAAATCTACCCTTGCCCTAATTGGACACGTTGTGCCAAAGCCGACTAAAACATATGGCCCAACGCTAAGCTCGTCTGGCTAAGTGGGGCAGTGTAGCGTAATTTGGCTTTAACATTCAACACACGAGGGCTTCATCATTAGTATGCAACACCATCGCTTATTTATAATGACGAATGTGGTCCGTGGGGTCTGATTTTCCGTCGTACAAGGTGAATGCCGGTGTTTTGAACTTCTTAGGTAGCACACCCCTTGCAATGTGTCATACGAAAGGGTCGTGCTTGTCCTCTTCATCCGAACCATCACTTCCTTTTCCTCGCCCGTGTCGTACATACGAACTACCCTCGAATGAGCTAGACACATCAACTCGCTCCTTCTTTCTGAGTTCCTAAAATGGCGAATCGGAATCACTGCCACTGTCATGTTTTCAATGTTGATGCCATTGATCATCCTTCTTCTTCTCTGGCGATCGACCCCAATCATGACATGCGGCCTGCTGGGATTTGGCTACCTTCAGGGCCAATTCCTACGTAAGTGCTCGTTATCGGCCGCCATATCTTCCAGGCGTTTTTCGTTTCATTTTGCTTGATCCTTGATCGTCTACATAGTCTCCTACATAGAGGTTGAGGGTAAGGTTTGAGCTACTAAGTCGAAGTTCAGGGCCCTTCGTGCGGTGATATTCTCCGGTCCAAGCATGTTTCTTGGAGTAACATCATCTCTTGGTGTAACATCGTCAGCAATGAACGAAGAATCATTTGTTACGCCTGCCATGAACGCACTTGAGTATTCCCATAGATGGCGCCAATTGTGGTGAAGTGGTTTGAAAACACTCTTTGATTCAGGTAGAGGCTCTTCATCCTCTGGTTGCTACTTAAAAAAGGAATGAACACTCTGGTCGGGGGTGCTGGAATCAGCACTCCGACGGACTAGTCAGTATTCTCTCAAATCTTCCTTCTATCACAAGTTATTGTTTTCTTTTTTTACATATCTCCCTTTTAGCTGATGTTCCTCCTTTTTATATTATGCCCGGGCCTGGGGTTGGACCCACTCTTGACCTTGCATATAGTTATCTAGTCGGCCTTCCAGCTGAGTGCGTTGGCCCCCATTCGGCTCTTTATATGGCCGATTTGTATACGCGGTTTCATGGGCCTCCAAGTAGGGCCGACTTGTCTTCGGCCCAATATCCCAACCGGCTTGATCGGCCTTTCTACCTCATTGATTAAATTCGGCCTCCATAGGGCCTTAAAATGTCATGCATAAGTGTTCAATGTTACTGGCCTGACTTGTATTACTTTATCATTGTTTTTCTTTTCTGATTGAATAATTATTTAGCATTGATAACATTTCTTAATTGAAATTATCTTCACCACTTTACCTTCATACATTATAATATATGTTACATGAATTTGGACATGAGTATTGAGTGATGGTATGTCTAAATCTATTATCTTTCTAAAATTTGAGTGTTGGAATATATATTTAAAAATTGTGTATTGATATGCAGACATATCTAAAATATTTAAACATTTTGCGTGGTGTATGATATTTTGATATAAAATGTAGTAAATTAATAGTAATATAATTGAAATTACATGGGATTTCTCTCTCTTATCCATGTTAGAGGATAGAAAGTCTTTTTTACTAGCAAATGTGATTTTTATTTTTTTTTTCTTTTTTGTTTTCAACCATTGTAAAAAAAAAAAATTAGAGGATTTAAATGCCTAATTTAGGTACGAGTGTCGGACATATATCCTATACTCTTGCTCTTGTCATTTCTGGTGGACATAGAGGAATAGAATAGCACTAACAGCTTATGATCTACTTTTGAACTCCAGAAAGTTTGCACCAAATAATTGGTTACAGCTCTGTGATCATGGTTACAGTAATCGAAAGCAGAAAGCAGAAGCGAGAAGCAGCACTGCAGCAGCAACAACGAATAATTGGAATTCATTGGAACAGATGATGAAAAAAATCTTAACAAATATGAAAAACTGGAAATGTTGTTTGGTTAAATGCATCAATTAAGATGGAGCTAGACATTCGTCATCGGTATATCTACAACGTTAAGATTTTCTAAAGAGGCTGCCACGCTTTCTTTTTCTTCCAACCGATTATTTACTGTTATTAATTTTTTTTATTATAAGATTTAGGATTATAGAGTGACTCTGCATAATAATTGATGATCACCAACTCATATCACATTGCATTAGTTGCATCATGTTAATGATAAATTACTCTGTAGGAGTAGATGCGGGAAACATTATGAGGAGAAAGCCTTTACTCGGACAGTGAAGCTTTAACGTTGTGTTTGGTTGGAGGTTTGGGGAAGAAGGAAAGAGAAAAGATGTATAAAATTAGATGAATTGTAGGTATATTTTTATTTATAATTCACCTACCTTTTTCCCTTCCATTTTTAAATCCCTCCCAAAATTCCCAACCAAATATTGCATAAAAGAAATTTCATATTCAGTTAAAGTTTGGGGTGTAATTGAAAATGACAAAGAGAGGGTGGTTGGAATTTGAGTTAGGATTTTAGGTTTTGGGTTTTGGTCTTAAAATCGGACAGAATTTTGGATGTAATTTAAAAAAAAAAAAAAAAATTAGAATCATTAGGAGGGAAAGTGAGAAAAAAATATATTTTAAAGGGTAAAATGGAAAATTTTGAAACTTAAAGGGACAGTCTAATTTATCCATTTCATGTCACATGTTACCATGCGACTACTGGTAATGTGACATTTTTCTTCTGAAATTAAAAAAGAAATTAGTTTTAAATGTAAATTAATAAAAATTATAAACGTTAATGAATAAAGTAGAAAAAAATATTTTAAACTCAAAATAAAAAATTATGAAACTTAAGAGACGCAAAATATAAGAAAAATTCTGAGAGCTCTAATAGCTCTAATTGATGTGTGGATCCTATTTGATGTGATGCATTGGCTTTGTTTTGTTTTGGTTAATATTATAAAAAAAAAAAACTGAATATAGAGAGACGCAAGACAGTTGACTTTAGGGGGAAAAAATTGTGAAATTTAGAAAGTATAACTAAAGAAAAAAAAGGGGTGGAAAAAAAAAAAAAAGGGGGGGGGGGGGGGGGGACGAATTTCGTATCATGTAACTAAGACATGAAATAAATATATAAATAATTAATTTTATTTTATTATAATAAATGGATACAATTCTCTATAATTTGCTCTATTACAAAAGAGTGGGTCTTCTGGTTCGATTTTCGAAATGAGCGTAATTCAATGGTTGTAAAAAGTTGTTGTTCAACTAGACAAGTTGATAAATTTCTTCAAGTCTTCGAATGGAGAAACTTGGAGAAAAAATGTTTGATCGAGGGCTTGAACGGCTTGATATTTGAATAGTTCTTGAAATGATCTCTTTGAAAGGAGACCAAATTTGTATTTGTAATTTAAAAGGATTGGCACAAGCTTGGGGTGCTTGATAATACTCTCTTCCAAGTTTGAGGAACTTCAGAAAATTTTTTAGAGGAAATATCATTTTATCCCCTAAACTTTCACACATTTTTCAATTTGACCCCCAAACTTCAATTAATATCAATTTTACACCCAAACTTTTGAAATTTTGATCAATTTGGCCTCTGTCTTTACATTCCGTCTACAATTAATATAATGAGAGCCTCTATTTATAGGCTTAGAAGGGAAGGGTTAATTTTGAAAACTCCAAAATTGGCTCTAATTTTCAAGAAAATAGCAATTTATCTATTATAGAAATGATTTGTATTGAAATTTGAATTAAATTTGAATTATTCCACCAAATTCTGACAAAATATCTTTATGGCCCCCACACTTTTGGGTCGAAAATAGGTTCACTTTTCTACTAGATAACCCATAATTTAAAATGGGTTAAGATCCATAATTTTAGTAGGACTCACATCCATTTAAAGAATTTGACCATCTTAATTTTGATTAATCAAGAAAATTTATTTATCTTGATTAATCAAATGGTGATCAAAACATATAAAAATTTAAGTGTCTATAGGGGGATTGGGGCAAATCTACTTGGTGGTCCAACTTATTATTTATTTGTTAAAATTAAAGGGTTAATTATTTAAAAGTACTATTTATAATTGTTATAATAACTCAGGTCTTATCTAAGATTTTTTGAACCAATAAGTCATTTTAGTAAAATTAAGAATATTATCAATTTTTTCCAACTTTTAAAACTAAGAACATTATCAATTTTGTATAATAATGTTTCAGATAATTATTTCACTAATTGATTAAGAAAAAATAGAGATTAATCGTTTTTGCCCTTCTACTTATTGGTTTGATTCAACTATCTAATAAACTGATAACATTATCAGTTTTTTTTTTAGTTTTAAAACTAAAAATATTATCAGTTTTTTCGTTTTTAATTTTTTTTTTTCAGTTTACACATCAATGTTCCATCATCATCTCCTTTATAGACACAAAATTTTCAGTTTTGTACAAAAAAATAAATCATTTTTTCAAAAAAAATTAAATTTTTTTTTTTGCACATAATTTTTTTTTTTTTAGCTTTTTCAATTTGAAAGTTGATGCTTTAAAGTTTTGAAAATTAAAATAAATGTCAAATCATCATATTCCTTTATAGATAATCATAAATGATGAATAATCATTGATTGAAGGGCAATTCTGACTATTATAAATTTAATGGAACTTGAAGGTTTAAAATTTTTTAATTAAGACTTAATAAAGTATAAGTTCATAAATTAAAACTTGTGTATAAATGTCCCAAAATTAAATGGTATGAAATAATATTTCAAAACCACCAATAATTAATCCGTCTAAATGTCATCATTAATCATCATAACATTATTAAGATAAACTAATTTAATTTTTCCTCTCATCTCTCTTCGCCTCTTCAATTAGGCTAGGGTCATTTGAAAAGTATTTTTTTTTTTCTCAAAAACAAGTTTCCAACTCACAGTGGTTGCACTATTGCAAAACGTAAGTGGTGGGAGACGAAAAATTGGACCTAGGGATGCTGCTGGGGTCCAAAACCGGGTTAATTTTAATTATTCGTAATATTTATATTGTAGAGTTCGTTAAATGGAGTATTTATAAAAAAAATTAAGTTAATTAGACATTCGTAACCACATCATCAAGGCCTAAATAATGAATAATTTATTATTAAAATCATAATTGCCATTTATTTCTTGAAAACAAATGTGATATTTTAATGTGGCGACAAATGTTCAATTAATTTAATTTTTTCATAAATAATCTACTCAACAAATTTGATAATATAAATGGCTCGAATCATCAAAATAGAATGGGCATGGATCCTGATGAGAGGCCACAGGACCTTGCTGCATCCCCATATCCAAAAGGGTCAAGCTTAATGGATGCACTTGACCCATGTCCCTCGTTTTCCATTCATCTTCTCATTGTATACCTATTAAAAGCCTAGATAGGGTGCTTAGAGATTAAATATTATGGGTGTTTATAAATTTTTTAAAAAAAAATGGTGATTAAAGATATATGGATGTGATAAAAGAAATGTATGATGGAAATATGATTGCCAATAAAAAAAAAAAAAAAGATGGAATATGATTATAATTAAGTCATTTCTAAGAAAAATTAGTGAATTTTGAACACCGTAAGGTTGCACAAACAACAATTGCAAATTTATAATGTGGGCATGAATTAGGATAAAAGAATTTGCAAAAAAGAAAAAATGTTGGAAAGTTGAAAAAATATTTTGATATTTTACTTAATTGTCCTTATCTATTTTAAACAAGTGGATGGAACTATGATCAAATATGACATATGTGATAATTGTTTCCTAATTTGTGAGGAAAAAGAATTTTCTTTCAGCATTTTGTAAGAAATCAAAATCTAAGTTTAGAATTTAATTTTTAAACATTTCCAAGTGTATTTATTTATTTATTATTTTTTTTTTGCACAAGAAAATGCCAGCCGGCTTACAAAGACTCCAAAGATAAAATAGCTTGAAGCTCTGAAGGAGGATGAGCAACCCAGTCAAGGGGAAGCATGCCTTTCAAGTTGCAAGAGGCTACCTAATGGGCCACATGATTTGTGCTTCTTGGCGACCAACTAAAAGAAATATCCCTTCGAGACCTTGTAGAGCGAATGTCATGTATAATGGCCAGGCAATCCCATGGAGGAACCAGTTCAGATACACTTAAGTCAATGACTGATTTGTTATCCCCTTCCACACTGACTTCTCTGAGGTTGAGGGTTTGAGAAAAGGCACATGCCATTCGAACCGCTTGGGCTTCTCTTTGCAGGGTTAACGAAACATGAACAGTAGAAGTACGACCATCTACCAGCTTTCCTCCCCAATTCCGAAGAATAACAGCCAGGGATGCTTTCGACCCATCTCTAGAAAAACTGGCATCACAGTTAATCCTAAACTGGCCCAGACTTGGAGGACTCCATCGGTAAATAGGAGGCTCTGTCACTTCTGCATTTGGCTGTTGGACACCGTGATGATTAAGCACAAATAATTCTCTCCAAGAAACCTTTGCTTGTTGTAGAGTGATCGTGGGGTTTTGTAGACACCCCATTTTTGACCGACCTTAAGACTCAGACGTCATCGATTGAGCGCTCGGTGATTGCGCATGTTGTGCTCGTTTCGAAGTTTCGGAATCTTGGCTGACAGCCTTGCCTCTGGGTCCCCGAACTCTTTGTGCTTCGGCTTGGTTTGCGGACCAAGCCTTGTTTCCCTTCCCGGAGGGAGGGAGAGGTCTTGTAGACCATCTCTCTATGGTTGTAGAATACTTTTCATGGTCGTAGGCCACTTTTCTCGTTTGGAGACTAGTTTGTGATTTTTGGAGCCTTCGGTTGTGCGCCTTGTCTCGGGACCGCTTAACGTTCTCCGTTTGGCGTGGTTTCTGAACCACACCTTGTTTCCTCTGCCTAGAGGAACACTGTGGTCTGAGAGACCACTTTTGTGGTCATATACCACTTTTGGTGCTCGGCAGCTAGTTTTCGAGGCTCTCGACCGCGCGCCTTGCCTCCCGAGCTCCCGTCTTGCTTCCGTTTTGGTTGGTTTTTTGTACAAACCTTGTTTTCCTTGTTTGGGAGATTGTACAAGGGTGGGAGACCACTTTTCTCCCCGCCAGCCGATTTTCTGGCCGAGAAACTGGTTTTCTTGGTCTTTGGGCCACATTTGCTGGTCTTCCACCCCACCATTGGCTTGCTTTCAGTGTGGAAACCACCAATTCCCCCTGCTGACCACTTTTTCACCTGGGAGACTACTTTGGGTGGTCGGCCGACCACTACAACTAGCCGGCCGACCACTTTATGTGGTCGACAGCTTTCCCCCATGTTTTGTCAGACATGCCAGTTGTGCCAACTGGAGGGCACAGACTGTATCCTCCATGTGTATGGAGGAATTGCATCCAAGTTTCAGCTTCTTGAGGAAGCTTTAACTTTTGCTCCTCTATAAGAGAGGGCCTCCCTCTCCATTGCAGAGGTTCCACTACAAGAATTTACACATTTGGCGACCACTTTTACCGACTAAAAAAATTTTGGTCGCAAAAAAATGACGTTTGCCAACCAAATATTAATTAGTCGCGAATGATCATTAATTTTGGAGACCAAATTTTATTGGTCGCAGAAGGTTATATTTTGGCAACCAAAAAATATGTTGGTCGCAGAAAGTGGTATACTTTTGCCGACCAACTACAAATTTGGTCGCGGAAGGTCACATATTTTTTGGCGACCAAAAATTTGGTCGCGAAAAACTTATTTTCAGCAACCAAAAAAAATTAGTCGCCAAATTAGTACTTTTAGCGACTAATATTTTAGTCGCCGTTGATTGAGATTTGGCGACTAAAAAAATTTGTCGGCAAAAGAACCTATTTTTGCGACTAATTTGAGAGTTTGGTCGCCAAAAGTTTGGGGGGAAATTTGAAACGTGGGACGGGAATTGAATTTCAGAAAAATAATTCCAGATTGGGGTAATTTTCTACTTCACACACTATTGATGCATCAATCGAACCCAGATTGGGGTAATTTGGTTTAACTCGTCTCCTCCCATTCCCTCTCTGTCTCTCTCTCCCTCTCTGTTCTTCTTTCCTACCCTCCCTCTTGCGCTCGCTCCCGATGCCGGCCTCGATTTCTGCCTCTCCCCCATTCTCTCTCAGTGTCTTCAAGTCGCAATCCTCCCACTCGCAAGGTAGGGTTTCCGATTGTGAATCGCGACACTGTGTTTCGATTGGGTCACCGAAGGCTAGGGTTTCCACCACCACAGCCACCGTCATCATCATCAGCTTCCTCAAATTCTACATTGACGCCGCTGTCTCCTCTTTCTCTCTCTGCTTCGAACCCCCATGGGAGCTCTCCGGTACCTCTCTCCCTCTCTCTCTCTCTTTCTCTCTATGCTTCAAGTAAATCGATATTTGTTGGTGGAATTGAGGTAATGGTAAAGACTGATTATTGTCAATAATCAGTCAAGTAAATCGATTACAAAGTGGAATTGAGGTAATCCTTTTCTATGCATTTGAATTCAAAAACATGTATTTGTTGTCAGAAAAGTTGTGTAATTACATATCCTCTGGGATTCTGACTTAGTTAAGGAACTCATTATCTTTCCTTGGACTTGGGATCTCATACTGCTTTTTTTAGAATTTCAATTAATTTCACTGATTTAGGTTGTGTGATAATTTCAATGTTTACATTGCATTTTCTTTAATTCAATCTGAATTTCAGGGTACTGCATCAGTTTCTGAAAATCAGGATGCGACTTCATTGTTCTAAGGTAATCTTTTTAAAAACCAATATCTACTCATTAATGAATGAACAAAAATGAAAAGAAAAAATCATCTCGAACAACAAAGACCTGGTAGTTCTTCATCTTTATATGTGTATGTGTGTATCTACTCATCTTTATGTGTGTATGTGTGTATGTTTCTTTATATTTGTTGGTGGAATTGAGGTAATGTTTCTTTATGTTCTTTATTCAAATTCTTGTTATACTTGTAGACCGTGACTTTAGGTGGTAGTCTATGGGCATTTTCTGCAACATTCTTTTATAGGAGAGTGGAGGGTGAAAAGTTCATCAATCAGTTTCTAGATATAATCCATTGCAATTAATAATAACAACTGAGTGGTCAGTGTGTTGTGTGGTCAGGAGGGTGGGATATGTACTGGAACCTCATATTGCAGGTAATCTAATGGCAAAGTGAGAGATGGTCATGCAATTTGTTTTGATAACATTCTTGGGCAAATTAATGATGTTTGGCTTTTGGAGAGTTTTATTTCTACATCACTTCTTTATATTATCATTTTATAGGTTTGATTCTGGTCTTTTTCATATAAATGCGTGGTTCTTTTCTAATGTGGATTACACTGTTTAGATGGTGGCTTGATTTAGATGTTTGGCTACCGAGAGTACCATGTGGGCTGAGTGAGTTGTGGATAAATGTCTAGATGATTTGGATGATTTTGAATAAATGTTTTATTTGTTAGTGTAATTAAGAATTGGTGGAACTTGACCAAACTTTTCTTTTTTGATCAAAATTTTTTTTATTAAGAACTTGTGGATCATCTCTTGCTTTATTGCAGTTCAGCCAAGGATATTTAGATTTACTTTTCCATTTGCATGAGCTATCAGCTTGTCATGCCAATAAATTAGGTTTTGGATTTGCATGGTGGTGTAGGAGATGGAAACAGGGAAATGTTTTTTTTTTTTTTTTTGGGACAAGTTAAAGGAAAATGGTGCTTTTTTTGTTTACTCGTATTGAGAAAATAATTACACTGTCCAAAGGACTGGATTTTTCATTACATTAAAGTGGGTTGTTTCGATGGACTATAACAACTATCTATTGTGAATGGATTTTCTTATTTTATAATTTAAATGGGGAGATGGTTGCTTTCTTATTACCTCTCCTAGACCCTTCTGTTAGCAATGGGTATGAACTTTATGATATTTTTTTAATTGCTTATTTTTGCCTTACTTCTGTGCTTAGCATGCAGGGGAAAACTATCACTACAGAAAATATATGATTTTACGGCGTTTATTTAACGGCGTTTTTTTAAACATCACTATTTCTAACATTTAACGACGTTTTATAAACGTCACATTTTATTTTAATTAAAACGGTACCCTTTAAGTAATCCAAGTCGTTTGAAAAGCGCCTCCAAATGTGTTTCTCTCTCTCTCTTCAAACCCTCAAATCTCTCACCAACGTATTTGAATCTGAGAAACCCTAGAGTCTTAGAGAAACCGATCCCTCAAATCTCTCACTCGCTCTCTCTCTCTCTAAACCCTTCAGTTCCTTCAACTCAATTCAACCTTCTTCGCTCGGTGATTCATCATTCGGTTGATCCAATCTCAGAATGATTTTGATTTCGAAGCTCCACAGTCACCGCCACCGCCACCGCCACCACCATCTGTATCTGCATCTGCATCTACATCGTCTACTAACCATCTGCATGATTTTGATTTCAATCCAATCTCAGTTTCGTCGATTCTTCTCTCTCTCTCTCTCGATCTCTGCCTGTCTCTGTCTCTGTCTCTGTCTCTGTCTCTCTCTCGATCTCTCAATCTCTCTCTCGATCTCGTTCTCTGCGTACACATTATCTGTACTTTTTTTTGGATAATTTTTTTGTCCTAAAAATCTCTCTATACAAGTATATATATGAATTTTTATATGTATCTCTATGTATTAATTGAATAATCATCCTTATTTTGTTTTCAGGCTCTCGAATGATCCAATCGTTGATCGGCAATGACAGAAAAAATCAACTCTTGTGAGAAAAGAAACCTAGCTTTCTCATTGGAGGTAAGTTCTAATATATTTGTTTACATGTTTGTTCTGTTTTTGATCTTGTTTAGATTTGTATTGAACAACTCTATTTAGATTTGTTTACTCAATATATTGATGAGAATCTACTTGAATTTGGTTTCTTTTACTTTTGTCTATGCTCTGAAGTCTTTCATGTGTAGGGCTGTGAGAGAGAAGTTGCAGAGTCTGCAAATGGTGTCTCAGAAAGATAGATAAAAAGAACAGAGAAAAAGAAAATGGTTCATCTGACTAGTGCCCTTCATATATTGGATTATCAAGAATATGCATAATCACTTAACAATAACTAAATTTGATGACTAGAAGGAAGAAGTTGAGTTAAATGGTGAAATAATAACTGAATGGAGGAAAATGATTTACTTACTTTAACTCAAGTTGTTGGGATATATGATTTGTTGAGTAAATTTGTATACTTAACCTACCTGGCATATGATGGTGCATACAATTGTGTTTATACAGTTGTTTTAGACTAATAGTCATCAATAGATCACTTATTTGGTTTATTATTTTGTAGCCAGCTTCACCTACCACCCTTATAAAGGAAATTGCAATTTTTGCTGTCAGATTAAGCAGGGAAAGACAGGATATTTCTCAAGTTGAGATAATGGGGAAGTTTGCCGGTGCAGTTAGAAATTACAATGCACATCTTGTTGCATACCCTAATATTAAATGGCCTCAAATTGCAGAGGAGTTCATGAAATCTCTTGGATTAAGTTTCAATCCCTGTGTGACTCAGGTGTGTTCTATGCACAAGATTTCTTCTCACTTAAGTTTTTATTAGGTTTCTCCGTAATTCTTCACAGACCAGAGTAATTTTTAGAAGTTTTATCAACAAGTTCTAAGTTAACAATCAGTAACCACATTTTGATGGATCCTTTTGATATGCTCTCTGTTGGCTCGTAGAGACCTACCATCCACTGTACGGCTGCTCTATGTACAAAGCTAGAGAAGTCGGTAGTCTTTATTACATATTAGTTACTCATTAGTGAACTCTCTTCCCAATTTTTATCGCCGTCCTTGCTCCTTATTTTTTTTATGTAACAATTAATTCATCCATATTAAACTGTGATAGAGGACATCACTTATGTGTTCCTTGAAAATTTTGAATTCGGGTCATTATCTTCTAGCTAATGCTTTCATAGTTTAACCATGTTCTGCAAGTTAGTTGCTACTCCAGATTATCAAGAGTGTGCTCGATCCTTGTGAGGATGAAAATGATGACATTCAAGATGATGATGTGAGCTTGGGGGCTGATTTTGTACAAAAGAGTGTTCTGAATTTCATTTCATTTCATGTTTTGGTCAATTTCACGTATATATTATGTGTGTATGCAGTGTAATTCTTAACTAAAATTTTGTATTTGTGGTTGTGTTATTGGGAAACAGATAGCAAAGTTCTGATGGAGGTCTGGTTGGTTGTGAAAACAGTGATACTGGGGAACCAGCAATGGAGATTCTTGAAGAAAGGATAGTACAGAATGGAGCAATATCTTTCTCCAGGGGGGCAGAAGCCTTTGAGAATGAGAAGCAAGAATCTGGGGAAATTGAGTCTGGTAATCTGGAGGGAACAGAGGGTCAGCACCCAAGTGTTTCTAGCTCTGGAAAGGGCGAAGATTTTGAATGTGGAACAAATGATGCAGAAGTCAACATTGATTCCGAATCCAAACCTGTAGTTCATGAAGAAACTGTGGTGATGAGCACTGATGTTTCAGATACGGTGAAGCCACTGAACTTCGATGAATTTAATTCAGCAGCAGAGTTGGAGGTATTATGACCAACTTTTCTTTCTGTTTATATGTGTGAAGTAAATTGGTTTTGATTGCCTTGCTTTCGGATTAAACTGGGAAATTTTTTCTTAAAACAATCAAGGGACTGATGGTCTCTTCCATGAAGTTGTCAACTGCAATGCATTCTGCAAAAGAAGAAGATAATAGCCTGTTAGTTGAAACTGTGTCTGTTCTTGAACCGTGTTTATTGAATAACGTGTCTCTCTGATTTCATAATGTCCTATAGAGAGGGAAAGAAACAGCATAAAGTTATAATTTGCAAAATTTCACATTGCACTTGTAAAATTATCTTGCCAGTTTTATATTTATGATGTCTTATTGTAGTCCATTATAAAGCTGACACAGGCCGTCTACTTTTGCAGCGTTGACAGCAACTAACATTTCGAATTTTTCTGGTATGATCTTTTAGGTTCTTGGTATGGAAAGGTTAAAATCGGAGCTGCAATCACGTGGGTTGAAATGCGGGGGTACATTGCAAGAGCGTGCTGCCAGGCTCTTCCTTCTCAAAACCACACCTTTGGAGAAGCTTCCAAAAAAGCTGCTTGCTAAGAAATGAGATATCACATCCCTCTGATAACTTTGTTTTGTTGTGGGTGAATTTGTACCTTGTGATGTCCATTTTGAAGTCTCTTTACTCCTTTTTTGATTGGTCATGTAGTTTATGTAAGCCTTGATGTTCATGTTGGGAACCCAGGGGAAGCAATCCAATTTTCAACATGGGAGTATGTTTTTAGTGTCCAATTTTCTCTAAACTTTGGAGTGTATACTTTTAATTATATGCTCATAATTACATATTACCTATAAATAAAAAAAAGATTCACGATTATAGAGATAGTGTTGCATTCATCACCATTGGATTGACTTCTTCTGCAGTGATGGCTCTGCCTCTAGCTGTGAATCTGTGGTTGCTGCAGCTGGGTATGTATGTATCTTAGCAGCCTCACATGCAGGCTGATCAGGTGCGTGGACTAAGTTTGAGAGAAATCGGAGGTGGTTTTCCAAAACACCATCGTGCTCCATCTCTTCATTGCTAAACCCTTAACAATGGTGCAAAACATAAAGAGACTAAGGGGACATAGGGATGTTGTTTATTGTGGTAATCTTCTTATCCTTAACTATATTTAACTAGTGTGGTTTTGGGAATTCCATTCATTCAAATGGTAGAGTTATTCTTAGGTGGTTCTTTGGTGGCAGTAGTTGTAAAAAAATCATATATATTAGCTTCTAATTATTTTTTTGGATAACAATTTTAGTGTTATTATTATTTAAAGTTTTTGCTGTTTGTTGCTCCCTATTCTTCTGCTAATCAGTATGTGTACTGAGAAACAAATTAATGTTTATCTATCTATCCCACCATACCTTTTGACTTTTACCGATCAAAAAATAAAATAAAAACACATGCACACACACAAAGTAGACATGTTAATAAAATTTGCTCTTTTTTAATTAGTTAAACAGGACTGTTTTACGAAATTGTCTCAACCACATCTCAGATATTGGCTTTTAGAGCACAACATTAATAGTTTATATATTGCCATATTCAGTTTGTTTGGATGGAACTCCATTTTCATTCCTTGTGTTACTTGTCTACTCTTCTTAATTTTACTGAAAGGGTGACATTACTGACTTGGCTGTAAGTTCAAACAATGCTTTGGTGGCATCTGCTTCAAATGACTACAGCATTCAAGTTGTAAGGGTTCTTTCCAGTTTACACTTAAAATATAAATCCGTCATACTATTTATCCCTTGGTGACCTAATAGTTTTTTCTTGTGTATTACAGTGGCGCTTGCCAGATGGATTTCCTATTTCAGTTTTGCGTGGACATATAGGAGCTGTTACTGCCATTGCATTTAGTCCCCGGCCTAGCTCTATGTACCAGCTGTTATCGTATGTTACATCCCATACTTCTAAATGCATGTTCTATTCCCTATAGTCCCTCAATTGATCTAATGGCTTTATTCTTAATATGTCATTTGATAGTTGTGCTGTGCTTCTGCTAGCACCCAGAAATTTTATCATAAGCTAAGAAGCACATGTGAAGCACATGTTGCATCAATACAGATTTGTTGTTCCTCAATCTTATTTTGTTGTATTGTTTTATGCTCTGTCTAGCTAGGATGTCCTGGTTTTCACATCGATCTCTAAAGTTCATTTAAATGTTATTTTCCCAAGGAGGTGTTGTTCCAGTGTATAAGCGGAACATTCAAATGAGTTATGTTAGTGATGTCTGGAGTCTTTAGTTTCTAAGGTCAGGTCATAGCTTTTGATTGGTTAGATTTACAATGCTCTTTCATAATTCACACATAAATTGTATGGGTGTATTAGAAGCCTGAATAATATTTTTGCCTTGAACATCCAACAATGCACTAAAATGTGGAATTATTTTATCTGCACTATTTGAAATGTCCAATCATTTCAGTTGTCTGACCTGCCTATTGAAAACCAAAAATTTTTTAGTGAAGTGTATAGTTGATAAAATCATATTGTGAATCAAAATATTAATTTTGCTAATTATGAATCAAATTGAAATGAGAATTGTAAGATTTGACACAAAATATAAAAATGATATTAAATAATCGGATATATGAAAAATTAAAATAAATGGATTTTGGTAATTTTGGAGCTTTGTGATTTAAAGTTGCCAGATGTTGAAAGCAAGTGGTGCTGCTGGAATGGCTCCTCAGCGCCGTCGATCATCCTCGGCTACTCTGTTTGGAAGGATGACACAGGTAATTTAAAGTTCCCATTTGAATTTCCATGTTCTGTCATCAAACGAAGTTTTAGTCCTTTCGTTAGTTCAGGTGTTCGCTATTATTTTTATTTACAGAGTTTC
>NW_021026251.1:537211-564742 GCF_004153795.1 Camellia sinensis | reverse complement strand
AAATTAATTTTTATTATGTGTTTTGATGATAATCATGTAATGGATGATTGTTTTTATTTTCATTAAATTAATTTATATTTTTTCAAAATTCAAATATATCAGTTATTTTAATATTATTATTAAATCAATCCATTATATTCAAAAATCTAAAATTAAAAGTATTTTATATTTTTAATATATCGATTATATAAGCCTAGCAACCACATATTACATTATCATTATCCAAATAGATGATAAAAATTAATTTGATAAAATAAATAAATAAATACATAAATGTGTAAAAGATTTATTAATTTTATATAACTCTATCTTTGGTGGGTAAAAATAATTTTTACAAATTGAAAAATATATTTTTAACATTTATTTTTGTCAGATTAATTTATATTTTATTAAATTGACGATTTTGTCCTTAAAACTGAGCAATAATATTTTAAGTTATCTTTATTTAGAACAAAATTTAAAATTTAAGGTAAAATGCGTCACAATTAAAAGTCAGGGATTAAAGTGATACGAATACGAATGAATCCCAAATTATAGCGGGATTATTAATATAATTTGTCATTAAATAAAATATAAATATATTTTATTCACATTTTACTTAATTTTTTCATTTCTTTTTCTAAAGTGTCGTTTGGCCATGATTTTTTAGTGGATTTTTTAGATTTTTTTAGTCTAAATTTTTTTTGTTTGTTTGATTTTTAAACTTTGCTTGACAAATTTTTTTTTTTTTTGGTTGATTTTTTTTTTAATGGATTTTTTTTAAAAAAAAGTTAAAATATTACGGGTTTGCAATCTAGTGTTGCTGCCACTATCATGCTTCTCTGATAAATTTTCCAATTCTGTTTCTTTATTAGGTGCCTTACATCACTACTGCTTTGATGGATGCGAAGCTTGGCACGGAAGGGCGCAAGGATCTTTTTGATTGGCTATCAAGGCAACTTAGTGGATTAAGCAATTTTCCTGATGCTGTAAATCTGAATTATGTATTGTTTCAATTTGTTATGCTAGATGGATGTGACTTGTGAATGAAAATTTAGAATAGTTGTATTGTGTCGAATGTTAATGAATTATGTATTGTGTCGAATGTTAATGATTCAGTTAATTTGAATGATGCTTTAAAATTATAGGTTTATTATGGATTGAATGAATTATTAGGAATTACAGGTGTATTGTTTTCTTGCTTTGGCGACCAATTTAGTAGTCGTGCCAAATAAATTATTTTTTTTTGCAAAAAATAACAATTGCCGACCAAGAGTTTTGGTCGCAAAAAATACATCTATTGCCGACCAAAACAGCTCTTGGTCGTGGAAACTCACTTTTGCCGACAAAAAGTTTTGGTCGCGAAAATTAACAAATGGTGACCAAAACCTTTTTTGGTCGCAGAATGTCACGATTGGCGACCAAAGATTTTGGTCGCGGAATGTCACCATTGGCGACCAAACTTTTTGGTCGGGAAAATTTCACTTTTCGCGACCAAAGTGTTTTGGCGACAAAATAAATTAGTCGCGGTAATTAAATATTTAGCAACCAAAAATTTAGTCACGAAATCCAACTTTTGCCGACCAACCACAATTTTGGTCGCGAATTACTTTTGCCGACCCTCAATTGGCGACCAAAGTAGCGACCAAAAAAATTGGTCGCGGATAACTTTTGCCAACCAAAAATTGACTTTTAGCGACCAATTTTTTTGTTGCCAAAAGTGGTAATTCTTGCAGTGTTCTGAATTTGGCTGAGGGTGATAGATAAATCTCCCTCTCTATATTCTTCTCTCCCTCTATATTTTGTGCCTTAAAGAGTGTTATTCCTTCACTTTTGCACTACAACTCCTAGCCACACACCACCATATTTGAGCTAAGATCCTTGGAGGTGGTTTTTAGGTCATAAGAGTTGGTTTTGGGCTGGAGGAATTGCTGTTGTTGCAGTGCTTCAAGGGTAACCCCTTTTCTCCTCTTTAAGCTTTGTTTTTGGTTACTCTCCTAGCCATTCTTGCATGCTTATTTGAGCTTTGTTTTCAACTAAAAAAGGCTTCATTTTTGAGTGCTTAACATGTTAGTTTAAGGCCTCTTGGGTTCTGAGGGTCTTCTACCCTCTTGCATGCCTTATTTGGCCTTGTGTTGTGCCATACTTTAAGGCCTTTGAGCTAGTCCTTGCTTGGCCTCCTAGCCACTGAAATCCAGTGGATTTTCAGTGGTAGGCATGTGGTTTTGAGGTCCTAAATCAGAGAGGGGTGATCCCCTCTCTTCTTGTTTTGTTTGTTTACATTTTTGGCCTATCAAAGGAGCATACATCTTCATACTTTCAAGGCTTGGTCCAGGCACTTTTTGGTGACTTTTAGGGCCTGCCTAGACTCTTTCCATTGTCGGTTTGGTCACCCTTGGCATGCTTCTCATATGTGTAGTGTAATCCCATTTGTGGCTCATCAAAATAGCATGTGAATCTAACATGTATTAGCTCCATTTCAGTGGATTTTTGGTCATCATTTGGCATGTCATGGCTCTATTTATGGCTGGTTTAATAGCCTCTTGCATGCTTCGTATGCTTGTAGTGTAAATCTTGTTCACTAGCTTTGACTGCATGATGTTTTGGCTGGCCATTCTAGCATATTTTGGCCATTTTCTGACATGATTTTTGTTCATATTTTGGGCTGTCTTAGCTTTATTTTGAGTCCCCTTGGTCAAATGATGCTTGCCTTGCATGCCTCTAGTGTAATATGCTTCGCTAGCTTTTGATGCTTGAGCCTTTCAACATGCATTACATGGGTTGTTTGCATGATTCTAAGTCATCTTGCATGCCATTTCAGTGCTGGAACATATGCCATTGTACTCCATGTTGCATCATTTTCAATGTTTTTGGAAAGTTGTGTTTTGTGCCTTAGGCTCGGGCCCTTGCATTGTGCATGCTTGTATGTGTTTTATTGCCTTGGATTTCATCACCATTGGCCACTAATTTGGACATGGTTGAGGCCTATCCATCTTGGTTTAAGTCCATTGTGCATTGAGTATGCCATGTGGTTCATCGCATTGGGTATGTCATGTTGTTGCATGATTAATCATTACACTTGTGCATGCCATTTTCATCACATTATGTATGTTAGTTACTATGTGCATTGTGTATGCAAACGTCATGAGCATTGTGTATGCCATGTAATTCATAGCATTGTGCATGCTAGTCGCATGTTTGCATGTCCATCCCTCGCATGTTTGCATTCATTCATCTGTCTTGCATGCACTGGGCTCGGCGTATCATACTAACTGCATTTTATTTCAAATCCTACTTGAATACATGTATCAAGTTTCATTTCACATGACATTTTAGAATAGCCGAGCCTATCTTTGTTACATTCTTGCATGTGTTGCATTAGCCATCTTAACATGAATTAGGATCGTGCATTGATTACTAACTAGTTTCTGTTTTGGCTTGGAGTACTTGGTGAGTGTTTTTGCTTTAGCATCCTTGCATGTGTGTGAGTGACTGCCATGATAGCATGCTTACCATGAGGCTAACTGCTAATGTGATATAACCGCTTGAATGCCTGTGGGTGAAGGTTGGATTACTTAAATTGGAACAATTCATTGATTGCAAGTTTTAAGCCCATTTTAGAGTGGCAAAACACCATATTTTCTGAAGCCCACTTGAGGGTGGCAAAATCCGCATTTTAGCCTACTTGTGAGTAGCAAGCCGCTTTCAAAAATGAGATGTTTTGTTCCAACTTAGGCGATCCAGTCTATACTTGTATGCTGTGTGCATCACATAGTAATTCTAGTTTAATAACCGGAATAAGAGCACATGCGTTTTCAAAAACAAGATATCATGTTAGTAAAGGCCGATCTGTGATCGGGCGAGCGGGGGTGCTCATTGCATGACCTTCCCCTCTCGTACCCAAGTTCTCGAGCCAAGACAACTTTGGTGATGACGAACACGTGGCCTTAGGCACGAGTCAGGGTTTCCTAAATTTCCCAAAATAAAATATTTAGGTGGCGACTCTGTATCTGGCAAAGCAGTCCATGTTTGGCACTTCTTTCTAAAAATCAAATTTTCAAAACGATTTGCTGGATTTGGACTCTCTGGTGATTTATCGATCTTGCATTGCACTTTGTGAGATGAGATTCAGAACTGTGACATTGAGTCCGAACTATAGTGAGCCCAATGAACAAAACGGGATTTTCCCGGGACGTTCGGGAACGTCTATAGTTTCTGGCGACTCTGTTGGGGATTTAGAGAACTTGACTCGAACTCATGATATCTTGTTTTGATTTCACTTATGTGTTTATTTGCATTGCATGTGCATTGGTATGCCTAGGACACCATGTTTGCCATCTGCTATTCCCGAACGATTTGCCAGAGGCTCGCTTTGAGAAGTGTGCCATAAGGCTGACCGGTTACGAGCTCTACCACGATGGAAACACAAATCCCGCTTTTTACCGGGGCACCTTTTTTTTGACCATTCGACCTAGTGCATATCGGAATCCATAGTGATCATTCCAGACTAGGACATGTTGCTTACCCGATCATAGGTTGTTTGAAACCGCTGCGTGCGTAGTGAAACCCTAGCTCCTGACAAAATAGGACAGGAAAACCCTATCCCAACATAGGGGTGTTTTGGTTCTCGCTTGCTTGCTATGTGCTTTTAGAGTGCGTCTCTACAGGAATGCATGTATCAGTTTGCAAGTCTGGGTATCAGGCTTGTGGGCATCAGTATTAGTATTTGGGAATCAGTTATATCCGCGGATATCAAATTCAGATTTGGGATAGTGATTTGGGAACAATGATCAGTATTTGAGAACAGTATATTCAGCTTACAAACGCCAACTGTGTGTTGTCATGCCAACTGTGTGTTGTGTTTATTTAAGCCGTTATGCTGTCCGTTTTTCTGGTTGTTTATTTCCTTATTATGCTTTATTTATCTTTTTGCTAGGTAGTTTAGCACAATTGCTTCCGACCAAGCAGATATTCCCCAAGCACTCTGGACTAGAGGTCGCAGACTCCATTGATCTGAGGATCTGATAGACGGACAACCAGTGTTCTACTCATTACCCCCGGTTGCCCGACGGAGGTCAGGAAAGCGCAGTGTATCATTACAGCGGTTGCCAGATCAATGGTCTACCCCATCAGTGGATAGTCAAGCTGAGGTCTCAGTTTTTACTGCAGGAATAGATATACCAGTTATTCAGCTAGATCAGCATAACATGGCAGGAATGGAGGAAATGATGCGTCAACTCCAGGAAAGTATGAGAACCATGCAGCAGGACTCTGCCTATCAAGCAGAGTTTGCCAAACAACAGGCCGAGGTCATGGCTCAACAGGCAGAATTAATTGCCAGGCTATAACAACAAACCGGAGCATCAGCTTCACACCAAGCTCCTCCCCCGCCGAGAGTGCCAATACTTGGGGAGGCAACTAATGTCCAGGAAGATACGGACATTCCAATAGGGCCGGCTCCGCCCCTGATCCTACCCCAGCTATCCAAAGCATAGATCAACCTACCGGATTCTCCCTTCGAGTTCGAAGTGGACCCCACAGCATTAAAAGTAAACAAGCTTAAAAAGCTGTTCAAGAAGTCTCAGGGTGTGAAGTCCATTCTAGATATTGAGGATGGGTACACCGACTCGGCCGTGACGCTGCCGGACCGTTTTAAGATGCCACATATTGACCGTTTTGACGGATCTAGGGATCCCATGGTGCATTTGCGGCTGTTTTCAGACATACTAAGACCGATGGGCCTCACCAGGTTACAGAAGCTTTCTTTGTTCGGTCGGACCCTGTTGGGTGTAGCGGCCATTTGGTATGCGAAATTGGAAGATTCCGTCAAGAGGTGTTGGGAGGAGATGGCCGAGGCCTTCATAGCTCAATACTCCTATAATACCCAGATCAAGATTACGACCCGTGATCTTGAGACAACAAGGCAAAAGCTGAATGAGAGTTTCTCTGATTTTGTGACCCGTTGGAGGGCCAAGGCCTCGATGATGACCATTAGGCCGACTGACAAAGATCAAATACGGATGGTTATACGTAACCTCCAACCCAAACTCATGCAGAAGATGATCGTCCTCCCTCTCCCCACTTTTGTGGATCTACATGAGATTGGGGTGCAGATCGAGGACGCTTTGAAACAGGGTCTGATTGATAATGACCGAGAATAGCCCAAGACGACTTTCAACCGTAGTACGAATGCAGGCACAAGTAGTGCTGCAGCTGCCAGAGCTTCGGATGTGAGCATGGTCACCACCACCACCCTAAGAACCCTTGCAGCCACACCATTCACCGGCGCGTCCAAAAGTAACTCACAAACAACTAAGTACTTACCTCGAGGCCAAAGAACCTTCACTCCACTATACATGCCCAAGTCCAAAGCTCTGGGGGTTTTAATTAAGAAAGGGCACTTGAAGCCCCTGGAGCCAGGGCCATTGCCAGAAACACTTCCTCTCTCTCATAACCCAGCTAAATACTGCACCTTTCACCAACAGCATGGTCACGACACCGACCATTGCTTTAGATTGCATCATGAGATTCAAGATCTCATTGATAACAGGGTGATTGTGCCTCCGGAGAAACCCAATGTCACAACCAACCCTCTCCCACCACATAACCAAGCTCCACCTCCCAAACGTATCAACTTAATCCAAACTGGGGTCGTGTCATACGACCATAGTATATATATCACTCGTTCTCACCTACCCAAGTCGGAGGTGTTCATTCCTGACAGCACTGACTTGTGCATATTGGACATCTCCCGAACCCAACCTGAACCAATAGTGGTGATTATCGAAGGTAGAATAGGGATGACTTCTGAAGAAAGTGGGACTGTTGATTCAAAGTCTGAGGAATTTGGGAGCTTTGCTGAGAAGGTATACAATCCGAGTGGCTACATTACGTTAGCAGGCCAGGTTAGGCCGAATGTGGAATTGCCAGTGGGGGCAGAGATTTGTATAATACGGGAGAATAGATTTGATCAGAGGCTAGATGACTTAACGGGTCTGGAAGGGAACATTGCTAACCTTCAGTTTTTCAACGAACAAGATCCAGGAGACATGACAGTCAACTGGTTTGATTTTGATGGGTTAGCAGAGGCTACAGGGTGGCTTCATGACCAACCAGATATTGTTGAAGAATCTCAGCCAGAACAGGGCCCGTCAGGGACAAAGGCATCAGCTATGGCCGGAAGGGCCGGGAATCAGAATACATCGCCGGAGAGCGCCGGTGCCAAGAGTTTCGCTCGGGATTTGGGCATCATGAATACAGGAGATGTTGAAAAGCAAGCTGCACTGCAGCATTTTGAATGGGAAGGGATTGAAGATTCTGAGAGAGCCAGAAAGGCCAAAGCTCCTGTGGTGCACAAGAACAGAACATGCTACGAACATATGGACAGAAGGTGCTGTGAGTACAGGGATAGTTGTAACGAAGCCGGACAGGTGTCTGTCGGCTGCCGATGGCATGTGGTGGGAAGACGATGACCTATGTCTTGCCCACACCAATGAGGACTGGGGGAATAACCAGCCGAATGATACCTGGTATATTGGCGAAGTTGACCACATGACTAGGAGCGGGCGGTACTTCAAACCCCCATACCTAGATCAATCAGAGGCGTCCGGAAAGGACAAGGAGGCGGAGAAGCAGAAAGAAAAGCTACTTGAAGAAGAGGCTGTGCTGAAACCGTTAAAAAAGATACAGGCAGACATCTCCATCTGGGGACTACTTATGGCTTCACGAGTTCATAGACAAGCTATCCTATTTGCAATGGACAAGGCCAAACTCTCAATAGACACCACGTCTGAGCAGCTGGTAGGCTTGGTCTTTCCAGGAGGGGCTTCCCCGATGTTGACCTTTTCCGACAAGAAACTACCGCCCGAGGGCGCAAACCATAACAAACCACTCTACATCTCTGTGGAATGTAGAGACAAGTGGATACCGGTGATTCTTGTCGACACAGGAACCGCCACGTATGTCTGTCAAGGATAGCATATGCAATCGGATTGAAGCCCGTAGACTTCATACCTACTGCCCAGGTGATTCGGGCATATGACAACACTAGCAGAGAAGCGATGGGGACTGTGCAGATTCAGGCTCAAGTTGGTCTAGGACAACACAATATTGACTTTCATGTCTTGGACATTCCCGCAACCTTTAATTTACTCCTAGGGCGGCCGTGGCTGCACCAGGTGAAGGCAGTCTCTTCCATCCTGCACCAGATGTTGAAATACCCGCACAGGAAGGGGGTGGCTATTATTTTTGGAAATTCATCAATCCATCCGCCGCCAGAAGTGTCTACACCATTTTTGGAAATCGAGCATGGCACGGAGGATGTGTTCCTATCAGGATTTACCCTAGCTGAGGCCCGAGTTGTACAGAACATCTTAGCTGTTGATGAGGGGTTGTACGTTAGCGCCCAATCAGTATACCTCATGAACAAACTCCAGCACATCCCTGGGATGGGACTAGGGAGAAGTGGTCGGAAGGGCATTGCAGTATCGGCCGAAGTGCCGCACAACCCGCATACCTTTAGCTTAGGCTATCTGCCTACCAAAGAGGACTGGGTGAGGAAAGGCAAGGAGATGGCTGGGAGAGCCAGAGCAAAACAGGCAGGGAAACCTTATGAGTTAATGCATCGACCCATCCAGGGTACCCTAAACGAACGCTTTGTCTGGGAGGGGGAGGATTTTCCATTCTGCGGCTTCCCAGAGCTATGGTTGAATACAGAGAAGCGTCGCTTGCCAGGGTTTGAGATCTTCTTTGACCTGCAGTTATCTGGGGATGACGTTGCCGAGGAGCAAACAGACCCATTAGCTGAAGTTAAGTAGTATAAGGAAGTGGATTCCGAGAGCACCGAGATCGAAATGGGGGTAGCACTGGCTTGTCTACTTTCAGATTCTCTGATTGTACAGAAGTTCTTGGGGGATAACTTCTCGGTGTCCATGATTGGGAATGAAACGACTGCAAGCCCACACTTAAACATTTTGGATGCATTCATCGCACCCTCCCTCATCTGGCAGTACGAGGAGGGATTTTTATCAAGCAGCACCGGGTCAGGTAGTGAGCCGGAATTTGATTCCACCGAGTCTTTGGAGCCAGAATCAGGTTCCAGCTCGTCTGAGTCTGAGTCTGAGTCCGGTATTCCCGGGGGTGACAACCTGGATGTCACAGTCTTGTCTAGGTCGTCTTTTTCTCTCTTTTGAGTCTGTTGTAACAGAGGAATCAAACGATTTGGAAGTGATTACTAAGAATGGAATGGCTATGGCTTCTGAGTACTTTTCTGTGGCTTTTGATTTATTGTATTAATTAGGACTTTCAAAATTTTGATGAAAACGACGAGGAAGAAATTCCTTCGATTTTACAATGTTTAATTGATCAAGAGCAGGAGAGATTTGTTAAACCTTTGGCTGATGAAATCATTACAGTTAATGTTGGTACTGATAAGGACCCGCGGCTGGTCCAGATCGGGTCCACGTTGTCTTTGGAGGAACATGAGCGCTTAGTCGCTTTATTAAAACATTTCAAAGATGTTTTCGCGTGGTCCTACGAAGACATGCCTGGAATCGATCCTGAGATTGTACAGCACCAGATCCCTCTTGACCCAGAGGCCCAACCTGTTAAACAGAAACTCAGAAGGATCCGCTCGGACAGGGCTCTCAAGATTAAAGAAGAGGTCACCAAGCAAATTGACGCAGGGTTCCCGTTAGTATTTGAGTACCCAACTTGGCTAACCAACATAGTTCCGATGCCGAAGAAGGATGGCAGGATTCGGGTATGTGTGGATTTCAGGGATCTGAACAAAGCCAGTCCGAAGAACGAATTTCTTTTGTCGTATATCGATGAATTAGTGGATTTGACTGCTGGGCCTGCGCTGCTTTCGTTCATGGATGGATTCTCAGGCTACAATCAGATATTAATGGCACCCGAAGACCGAGAGAAGATTGATTTCACCACTTCGTGGGGGACATATTGTTATAGGGTGATGCCATTTGGGTTGAAGAATGCTGGAGCTACATATCAACGGGATGCGACCACGATACTGCATGACATGATCCATAAAGAAGTGGAGGTGTACGTGGACGACATGATTGCCAAGTCCAAGGAAAGAGAGGGCCATTACACGGCCTTGCAAAAGTTCTTCCAAAGGATTAGAGAATTTCGGTTGCGGCTAAATCCTTAGAAATGTACATTCGGTGTTACAGCAGGGAAGATGTTAGGAATCTTGATTACACAAAGAGGTATCAAAGTCGACCCGTCCAAAATCAAGGCCATCTTAGAAATACCACCACCAAGGACTGAAAAGGAAGTGCGAGGCTTTCTAGGTAAAGTGAAATTCATAAGACGGTTCATCTCAAAATTAACCTTGACTTGTGAACCACTTTTTAGTCTCCTGAAGAAAGGAAAGAAGTTCCAATGGGACGGCCGATGCCAAGCTGCTTTTGAATAGATCAAGCAATATCTACAGAACCCACCCGTGTTGTCATCGCCTGAGCCGGGGAAGCCGTTGATTTTGTATCTTTCAGTGACTGAAACTACAATGGGCTGCATGCTTGCACAAAAGTCTGAGGACAAAGTGGAGAAGGCTATCTACTATCCGAGCAAGAAGATGCTGGAGTATGAGACCCGCTACACTCCATTAGAGAAGGCTTGTCTGGCCTTGGTATGGGCTACCAGGAAGCTGCGGCACTACCTGTTAGCTCACTCTGTAATGTTGGTTTCAAGATTAGATCTCATCAAATATCTCTTCGAGAAATCGACACTTACGGGTAGGCTAGCTCGTTGGTTGCTTGTACTTTCCAAATTCGATCTGAAGTATGTGACTCGCAAGTCAGTAAAGGGGAGAGCAGTAGCAAAGTTCCTAGTCGATCACCTAGTGGAAGGGGATGAAGCAGTTGAGTACTTATTCCCGGACGAGGCCATTTTATAGTCGAAGAAGAATTTTGAACGATGTACTTTGACAGAGTGTCAAACCAATACGGGTATGGGATAGGGGTGTTGCTGATAGTGCCTGATAATTCCCGTATACCTCTAGCATTCAAACTCCGGTTCAAAGTCTTGAATAATGAGGTAGACTATGAGGCGTGTATTGCTGGACTAGAAACAGCTCTAGAACTAGGGGCAAAACGGTTGGACGTCATCGGAGACTCGAACCTTGTTGTATCTCAAGCTAAAGGAGATTAGAAAGTCAAAGAAGAAAGATGAGAATCTACCACCAGACCCTGGACTTGCTGATTCCTTGGTTCGAGAAGCTGAATTTCGCTCATCTGTTAAGAGAGAACAACAGGTTCGCAGATTCACTAGCAACTCTATCTTCTATGATAGACATCCCTTTCAGAGTCCGAATGCGTCCGATCATCATTGAACAGAAATTTACGCCGGCCTACGAGCTGATTGTTGCCATGGACGAGGAACAAGATGAGAACCCCAAGTATTATGATGTCTGGAATTTCTTGGAGAAAGAAGCATATCCACCAGGGGCAAATGCCAAAGACAAGCGGGCAATTAGAAGAATGGCTGCTCAGTTCATCGTCTGCGGGGGAAAATTGTATAAGAGAGGTCATCTCGGGATGCATAAGTTATGTGTTGATGCTGAAGAATCGAAGCGCCTGATGGAGGCCATCCATGGAGGAGAGTGCGGAGCGCACATGAACGGGGTGATGCTAGCTCGGAAGATCCTCAGACAAGGTTACTACTGGTCCACCATAGAGGAGGATTGTATCGGCTCTGTTCGGCGATGCTACAAATGTCAGATCCATGCAAACCGCATGAACATCCTGCCGTCAAAGCTGTACAATATGACTTCGCCATAGCCATTTTCAGTTTAAGGAATTGATGTGATTGGAGCTGTCACTCCGAAAGGGTCCAATGGGCATGAGTTCATTCTGGTCGCGATAGACTATTTCACAAAGTGGGTTGAGGCCCAATCTTACGCGGTGTTGAAGGCTTCGCATGTTGCAAAGTTCATCAGGAACAACATCATCTATCGCTACGGGATCCCGAACGAGATTATTTCAGATAACGGTTCCCACTTCAAGAAGGAAGTGATTGACTTGTTGGAAAAATACAACGTGGCTTTTCACAAGTCATCCACATATCGGCCGCAGACCAACGAAGCAGTTGAGGCCTCCAACAAGAACATCAAACACATTCTGCAGAAAATGATGGAAACCTACCGGGACTGGCCAGATAAGCTGCCATTTGCTCTCTAGGGCTACCGGACTTCAATTAGAACTTCTACTGGGGCGACACCGTATTCATTGGTTTATGGGATGGAGGCCGTTCTACCTATCGAAATTGAGGTTCTGTTACTGCGAGTACTGGTTGAGTGTTAGATAGCTGAGGCAGATTGGTAGCAGAGCAGTTTCGAAGAACTCATGCTCTTTGATGAAAGAAGGCTGAAGGCACTGTACCATGTTCAGGGTTATCAACGGAGAATTGCCAGGGCTTTCAACAAGAAAGTTAAGTCCAGGAATTTGAAAGAAGGAGATCTTGCGCTCAAAGACAACCGAGCTCCGATCCACAACCCAAGTGGCAAGTTCAGACCCAATTGGACTGGCCCTTACATCATTAAGTCTATCTGGTCAGGTGGAGTTGTCGTTTTGATGGATCTAGATGGCCTAGAGTTCTCATAGCCGATCAACATGGACAAGTTGAAGAAATACTACCCGTGAGTGCTCGCTAGGTTGAAAACCCGAAAGGGCGTCCTAGGCAAAAGTTAAAGCATGAAAAATTTGAAATTACAAAGACTGAGCTCGCAAGGTTGAAAACCCGCAAAGTGCGACCTTGGCAAAAGTTAGAGCGTAAAAGGTGAGGGTTAATACACGAGTGAACCTGAGCCTGAACTACGTAAGGCTTGATTCCCATGTTTGGGATACGTAGGCAACTTCATCCTGAAGTTCAGCCATAAACACTTCCCCGATCAACTTTGTCTGTTTGATCATCTCAGTCATCTTTGTCTATTCAGTATTCCAGAGCTCGGTTGTGATCGCCGGTGCAGTGCTATTCAGACTAGGGGCAACTTTCCAGTTACTGGGATCCGGGATTGTACATCTCAGTGACAAATCTCAGGCGTGTCCAGTTCTGATCCATATCGAAAATGGTTTTGAAAGTTTTAATAAAAGTTGATTTTGCTCAAATTAATCCTTTTTACAACTTAGACCATTTTTAGACCAAACGGGAAATTTTCAGTACCCACAACCTTCAATTTTATTGATTTCAATACAGAGTTCTCCTGCTCTTGAATACAAAATTGAAGTTTTTTTTCATTACATTCATAAGGAGAACTGGAAAGTTCTGATTAAAGAAAATAAATCCGAGGCATAGTCAGGTGTTCCCGCGTTCCCTCCCAGAGCTGGTCGAAGCCTCTGATGTCAAAGTGGGCCTTACCTGTGCCTCTTCATTGAGCCAATCTATGCACTCATCAGAGAGGATGTAACTAAAAGTGGGAGCGAGAGCCAGAAGCTCTCTAGTCCTCCATGCCATGGCATATCGAGCAAGCTGTGTGCCTCGAACAGGAAATGCAGCAGGGTATTCTATCCCCTCTGCTGGGCAAATCTGATCATGGCCAAACTGGCGCAGGAACCGGAAAGAAAAGTAGAACACGCAGTGTGTTAGGCCAATCAACTAAACCCTGGTCTGCTGAGACATGCTGTAGCTCATCGCCGGTAAATTTAGCCAAAGACAGCACCAAGCAATATGGTCTGTGGACAAACTGCACATCCAGGTGAACCACCATCCCTCATCAAGGGCATCGACCAGACGTCGCCGGAAGAAGTAGCCGCGAGCTGAGTATGCTGGGCATGAGTCCACAACTTGCAATTTGTCCATCAACCACACCTGAGAAGGGATGAAAAATGAGAGAATAAAGAATAGAGAGGTGTACGTTGAGAGAAAAGTAAGAAAAGGGTTTTGTGAGAAAAAAACCGAGCCTGAGGGCCGAGTGATGTGAGCAATATATGTGAGATAGGGTGGGAAACATTACCTGCAGCAGTAGTGGACTCCCTGCAAATCTAGCCGTTTCCCGGCGATGAAAAGCATCCAAGCCCATCAATGTCTCGGCTAGTGTCATGGCAATACAGCTCTTACCCTCCTTTAAGCCTTGAGTAACTTCGATCAAATGGACGCTAGACTCGCTGAACCCTGGGGCAAGTAAGAAGTGAGACAGCATGCACAAACAAAGCGCATGTTGCCGAAAGCCCTACCAATGATGGTCGCCGCAGTCATCGGCATCAGAAAAATGATAAATCAAGCTAAGGATGTCCAATTCTCTGTCGCAAATCAAAGACCGAGCGTCGCGCATAGTGAGCCCACACATCCGTCCTAAGGCTTGGGCGTGGCAGAAGCAAAGCTGGGGCAAGATTTCTTCGTTGCAGTCGGACTCCATCAAAGCTTGAAAATCTTCGAAGGTAGGACACACCTCTTGCCCACCAAAGCTAAAGACGTGTGTTACCGAATTCCAAAGCCTTACCGCGACATGGAGAAACGGGAAGTGCAACGGAGTGCGACTCAGCGTGAATAGTGCATTTATGCCGAAGCCCCGGAAGTTTAACTTTTCCAAGCCGCCTAAAGTAGCAATCCAAGTTGTGAGATTTTGGATGAGAAATGCCTCCATTTTGATACAAAACTGAGGTGGAATGAGAGAGCCACGAAGCTGGAACCTTTATGGAGGATAAGGCACTATTGGGAGAATAAGGCATTGTTGGGAGGACAAGTGTCAAAAATCTGGAGGTCACCAGGCCAACTGGTCGGCCGACCACTTTTTCTGGTCTGCCAGCCAGTTTTCCTGGTCGGCCGACCACATAGCTGGTCTACTGAACAAAAAATTGGTCGGCTAGCCACTTTTGATGGTCGGCCATGGAGAAAAATTGGTTTTCAGCCTTTTCCTAGTCTCTAGAAAAGAGCTCCTAGCCTTTCCATATGTTGGGAGTGTTGAAGGTCCGAGTTTACCTCTGTTTCGAATGTGTTCCGTCGCCCCATTTGTCCGAAATACATTTGCTTATCGAGTTGTTAAGTTTTACTTATCGAGTTGTTAAGTTTTGTTTATCGAGTTGTTGCTCTTTGTTTATAAAGTTGTCAAGATTTGCTTATCGAGTTGTAAACTTGCTAAGGTTTTGTTGATTCTTAGTGAGTTAAGCTGTTTAAGTTTGCTTTGTTGGCTCGTTTCCTGACTTGGCAATGTACAGTGCTCAATTTCCATTCAATCTCATTTTTGTGCAAAATGATATGATACGATGCTGAGAATACAAAAATACAACACTTTTTGAACAAAAAGCTATTTCATTCCATCATAGTTTCTTTTTATAACATTTTACAATAGGGTACAAGTTTTAAAGAAAAATAAAACTGCCTAAGCTGTACAATGTGCTACAACTACATGCAAAAAGGAAAATAAAGCAGGAACATCTGCAACAGTGCTCTCGGGCTCAAGATCGGGAGGCTCTCTTTATCCTCTTCGGCTGAGTAACCTCTGCAATACCTCCACCAGCACCACCATCCAAATTAGAGCTGCCGTCCTCGGAATCCTCCCCGGCATCACCTCCACTCTTAGAGCCGGAACCAGAGTCATCCTATCTGCCTGCGAATGTCTCCGACTGAGGATGCGCAGGCTCCTCCTCCTCACTGGACTCCTCGTCATCTCTGATAGGTGCTCTACGCCTGCCTCGGCTACGGGTCGAATCTCCTCTCCCAGCCCCTCGAGAAGGCCTGGATAGCCTGGTCTGTAGCGATAGGACCTGAAAAAGAGAGAGGTAGTTTGAATACATCAGCCAAAGTATGTATATCAGATGCAGATGCAAGAATGCTACATAGAGTGTGTGCATATAGATATAATATGTGAATATGGCGTGTCAGATGTACTCTACACATGTAGTCAACCAATGTAGTGAAATGTTCGATTTCAGTATGTCATCAGAAGTATGATAAATACAAGGAAATTGAAAAGTACCGAGACGCCAGAGGCAAACAGCAGTGTCTCCCTCCGCAGGACCATGCTCTCGAGTGAGGCCACCACTCCGAGTAACCTCTCAGTATACTCCCTGGGAGGCTGTACGCACAAGTTCAAGTCATTAGTGAATGAATGAATGTCTAAATATCTAAATGATAAATGAAGACTGTAAAGCATACCAGTGGTGAGTCAGGGTCACTGATGTATCGGTGATCAGGCCGTGGAAGCTCTAGCGAGATCTGGTATGGTATCCCATACTCCCAACCTGTCAGCTCAGTCAGAAGATCTGGCCATCCAGCATACTGGCAAGTCGAGGGCATCTATCTAGCCCCACCTCTTGATGCGCCAGCTCTGCTGGTCGAAGGAATGTCTTTAACTCGGGCGCGACTCGAGGAAGGCACGTCAGCAGCCCTCCTCGTGGGAGTACGGACACCTGTCAAGGAAGGCATCAAGTACGTATGGCGGTAGGTCGCGTACTCCCTCTCCTCCAGCAACAGAACTACATCAGTACCCAACATAAGGACCTCGACCTCTTGGGAAGTGAGTTTCTCAGTGGACCGCATGTCCTCTGGAGGTGCTGAGGGGATATCCTGAACAGGGTTGCCCATCGTCTGACGCAAGAAGCGATCCCCCAGAAACCAGGCCCTGCCAGCTGGCCCCTCAAATAAAACCTTATATCGAGAAGCGGCCCACGCCCCAGAGAATCGGAACCGAGCATCTCCTAACAAGAGTGCCCATGGCTGCCAAGTAATTTGCGGATGGCGAGTGCATAAATTGATTAGATGTCATAAATATGCAAGATAAATCAAAGCGGAAAGCATGAAGAACTGAGAGTTCTGGATTACCTCCGTCGCCCGTACAGTGTCGAAGAACTGCCGGAGGTATAGCAGAGTCTCCCGAGGCCTCGGCTGGCACCGACCCTCAAATCTGCGAGAGAAGGGGATCTCTAGAGGTACCTCAACCTCGAGCTCAGGGGCTAACGTCAGGAAGTAGGCACAAATTCATAGCTGTGAAAGACAAGACAGTAGCTGTCAGTATACAGAATGTATAAGGGAGTACAGAATGCTGAGTGCAGAATGTAGAATGCAGAATGTAATGTGCGCCGTATGCAGTGTATAGGTAATGAAAAGCAGAAATGTAAATCGAAGAGGGCAGAACATACCTCCCAGGCTCGCCAGTAGCCACGTACTATGTTCTCCCACCCGCGGGAGCTCGCACTCATATAGCAATAAAGGGTAACGAGGCCAGTGCCACCCCAATCATACTGACTGACCTGTGATAGGTCTACCAAAGCACTGAGCAGATAGAGTCCAACTGTGTTCCCCCTACCGGAGAACAGAGTGGTCCCGAGGAGGAACATCAAGAATCCCCGAGCATACTACTGTATGGCCTCGATGGTCTCGGGCAAAGTCCTCCTGAACTGCTCAGAAAACCAGGTGTACCTGACCCTACCTGATGATCTGTCTATCGGCGGGCGGGCTCCCAGCAGATAAATCCAAGCGGCCTCCCACTCACCCATATCTGTATCATAGGGGATAGGTCGGCCGGCCACATCAAGGCCCCTCAGCATAGAAAAGTCATATGGGGTCATCGTCATGTCCCTAGTAGCTGAAAAATGGAACGAGTTGGTGGTTTCCCACCATCTCTCCACAAGTGCACCCATGAGGGTCCTACTCGCCGGATGACGTGATAAGCTCGCACAGAAAGGTCCAAATCCTACCTCATCCACGATGTGGCGAACAGTATCTGGGAGATCCATATACCACTTCCTGGCAATGATCGATCCATAACCCCGCGTGGAACGGGAAGATACCTGCATTCAGAATGAACAGATGTATTCAGTTTCAAAATAAAAAGTATGAGCTGCGTGCAAAATTAAACCAAATACTGTGTTATGAACTGTGCATTCAGTGTGAGCTACGTGTTCAAAATGAAGTGAGTTAGTTGTGTGTTCACAAATAAAAGTGTATGAGCTGGGTGTTCAGAATTGAAATGTGTGAGCTGCGTGCAAATGAAGTAAATGAGTTGTGTGTTCACAAATGAAAGTGTATGAGCTGTGTGTTCAGAATTGAAATGTGTGAGCTGCGTGCAAAATTAAACCAAATACCGTGTTATGAACTGTGCGTTCAGTGTGAGCTGCGTGTTCAAAATGAAGTGAATGAGCTGTGTGTTCACAAATGAAAGTGTTTGAGCTACATGTTCAGAATTGAAATGTGTGAGCTGCGTGCAAATGAAGTGAATGAGCTGTGTGTTCACAAATGAAAGTGTATGAGCTGTGTGTTCAGAATTGAAATGTATGAGCTGCGTGCAAATGAAGTGAATGAGCTGTGTGTTCACAAATGAAAGTGTATGAGCTGTGTGTTCAGAATTAAAATGTGTAAGTTTCGTGTTCAGAATTAAAATGTGTAAGTTGCGTGTTCAGAATTAAAATGAATGAGTTATATGTTCAGAATGAAAAACGCTGAGCTGTGTGCCTGAAAAATGAGCTGTGTGCCCGAAAAGTGAGCTGTGTGCTCGAAAATGAGCTGTGTGCCCGAAAATGAGCTGTGTGCCCCAAGAATGAGCTGTGTGCCCAAAAATGTGTTGTGTGCTCGAAATAAACTGTGTGGTCAGGACGAACCGTGTGTTCAGAGTGAGCTATGTGCCAAATTAACAGAATATTGTGCTATAAGCTGTGTGCCAAGTCAGCATCATATGCTAAATAAGCTGCGTGCCAAATCAGTATTGTGTTATGTGCGAGCCGTATGCTAGGATAAGAAAAAGTATTGTGCGTATGAATGTGTTCAGAACGAGCAGATAAAATACATAGCGAAAACATGAAATGCACAGGAAATGCAGAATATATTGCAGAGAATGTAAAAGTAAAGTACATACCTCTCGCACCTGGTGAGATAGGTGAGACTCAGGCTCCCGTAGCAGTAGGTCCGCAGGTGCTCGCCGCGCAAAGTCGGTAAAGTAGTAGAAGGTGTTAGGAGGAAGAACGTGCACCTCCGGGTGGTATGCCGTAGGATCAAATGGTCGTATCCGCTAAGGAAATGACATAATGTCTGGCTCATCCTCAGTGTGTGAAGAACCTCCGTCATGATAAAAGTGATCCGCCATCCGAAGAAATCTGTAAAAATGAGCAAAATGAGCCAAAATTGCAAAAAGTCAATAAAAGTCAACTCTCGAGAAGAGAAAAAGTCAACAAAAGTCAACGCCGAGAAAAGGTGCCAAACTTCGAGACAAACATACCTCAAGTGGTGAAAATGGAAAAAGAAGCTCCGAAATCGAATTTTAATCGGTTCAAAACGAAGAGAATCGAAAGTTTTCGCGAAACAACTTCGTGTGGGGCGTTGGAAAATGCGTATAAAGTGCAGATCTGAGAGAGAAAATGGTCTAAGGAAGGAAGAGGGATGTATTTCGGCCTTAGAGTTGTGAGCAAGAGTGATTTGGATGTGTGCACTTAAGAGCCGAACCTTAAAAGACAAAATTGCCCCGAATTTTGTAAACTGGTCGGCCGACCAGTTTTTCTGGCTGGCCAACCACCTTTTGGTCAACAACTGGTCGGTGGTTGTTCTAGGTGGTCGATGGCCCTCATGGATGGTCTCCAAGGTCCCTTTGTTCTTCCTGTGTATTTTGGTGATGATTGGAGTCCTCGGCTCTCGAGAAAGTACAAGAAAAGTACACTTTTCGACGCGAAATGTCTCCGCGACAACTTCAATTCAAGTCTTCGATGCGCGGCTCATCGTTACTCGTCAAGAACAAGGTGTATCCTTTTTTAGTACGTTGTGACCCCTTCGAGAGGTAAATTGGAGGTTACGTTTGAGTTGCTCTCTTTTAAGGCTTGTACTTCTTTACTCAGCATTTTGTTCCAAACATGCTATTGAAGTTGCACTTTTCTTGCATTGTTATGCACATCTTGTTTGCGTTGTTGGGCACGTTTCTTGCATTGTTGTGCACTTTCTTTACTTGCGTAATCTCTACTTGCATTGTCACGCATGTTACTCGCATTGATTATGTGTGTCTGCCTTGCGTTGTTACGCACGTTACTTACATTGTCATGCACCCCTCCATTTGCGTTGTCACGTGCTTTTCACTTGCCTTGCCGTGCTTGTCTCTAACGATATTGTACCTGTTGAGTTTCTTTCTTTTGCAGGCACAATATTGTATGTACGGTTCATTTGAAGCTGGCGCGACCAGTCGAACCAGACGATATTGTATTCTTCGTGTGAGACGTAGTGAGAATTGCATAATTCTCTTACATTCTTTCTGCATGTAATGTAGTTTGATTTGTATTCGTTTGCTTAAACTGTCGCATTTATTGTGTATAATTGCTTCATTACAGTTTTTTTTTGCATGATCATAAGTTGTGCATGTCTTTTGTATTTTTACCCTTGCCTGACGGCACGTCTCTTTGTTATCTCGCCTGTTTGTCTAAGTCTTTGTCCTTGTCAAAAATGGGTCATCTCTGGGCTTTGACATTTGCTCCCATCACTTATGACTTCCGAGTTCTCTCAAAGAGGGGCAACTGTAGACACCCCATTTTTGACCGACCTTAAGACTCAGACGTCATCGATTGAGTGTTCGGTGATTACACATGTTGTGCTCGTTTCGAAGTTTCGGAATCTTGGCTAAGAGCCTTGCCTCCGGGTCTCCGAACTCTTTGTACTTCAGCTCGATTTGCGGACCAAGCCTTTTTTCCCTTCCCGGAGGGAGGGAGAGGTCTTGTAGACCATCTCTCTGTGGTCATAGACTACTTTTCGTGGTCGTAGGCCACTTTTCCCGTTTGGAGACTAGTTTTTAGTTTTTGGAGCCCTCGGCCGTGCGCCTTGTCTCGGGACCGCTTAACGTTCTCCGTTTGGCGTGGTTTCTGAAAACCACCTTGTTTCCTCTGCCTAAAGGAACACTGTGGTCCGAGAGACCACTTTTGGTGCTCGACAGCTAGTTTTCGAGGCTCCCAGCCGCGCGTCTTGCCTCCCAAGCTCCCGTCTTGCTTCCGTTTTGGTTGGTTTTTGGTATAAACCTTGTTTTCCTTGTTTGGGAGATGGTACAAAGGTGGGAGACCACTTTTTCTCCTTGGAAACCACTTTTCTCCCTGCCAGCCGGTTTTCTAGTCGGGAAACTGGTTTTCTTGGTCTTTGGGCCACATTTATTGGTCTCCCACCCAACCATTGGCTTGCTTTCAGTGTGGAGACCACCAATTCCCCCTGCCGACCACTTTTTCACCTGGGAGATCACTTTGGGTGGTCGGCCGACCACTACAACTAGCCAGCCGACCACTTTATGTGGTCGGCAGTTTTCTCTCTGTTTTGTCAGACTGAATGGATGCTAGTTGTGCCAGCTGGAGGGCACAAACTGTATCCTCCATGTGTATAGAGGGATTGTATCCAAGTTTTAGCTTCTTGAGAAAGCTTTAACTTTTGCTCCTCTATAAGAGAGGGCCTCCCTCTCCATTGCAGAGGTTCTGAATTTGGCTGAGGGTGATAGATACATCTCCATCTCTATATTCTTCTCTCTCTCTATATTTTGTGCCTTAAAGAGTGTTATTCCTTCACTTTTGCACTACAACTCCTAGCCACACACCACCATATTTGAGCTAAGATCCTTGGAGGTGGTTTTTGGGTCATAAGAGTTGGTTTTGGGCTGGAGGAATTGCTATTGTTGTAGTGCTTCAAGGGTAACCCCTTTTCTCCTCTTTAACCTTTGTTTTTGGTTACTCTCCTACCCATTCTTACATGCTTATTTGAGCTTTGTTTTCAACTAAAAAAGGTTTCATTTTTTAGTGCTTAACATGTTTGTTTAAGGCCTCTTGGGTACTGAGGGTCTTCTACCCTCTTGCATGCCTTATTTGGCCTTGTGTTGTGCCATACCTTAAGGCCTTTGAGCTAGTCCTTTCTTGGCCTCCTAGCCACTGAAATCCAGTGGATTTTCAGTGGTAGGCATGTGGTTTTGAGGTCCCAAATCAGAGAGGGGTGATCCCCTCTCTTCTTGTTTTGTTTGCTTACATTTTTGGCCTATCAAAGGAGCATACATCTTCATACTTTCAAGGCTTGGTCCAGGCACTTTTTGGTGACTTTTAGGGCCTGCCTAGACTCTGTCCATTGTCGGTTTGGTCACCCTTGGCATGCTTCTCATATGTGTAGTGTAATCCCATTTGTAGCTCATCAAAGTAGCATGTGAATCTAGCATGTATTAGCTCCATTTCAGTGGATTTTTGGTCATCATTTGGCATGTCATGGCTTTGTTTATGGCTAGTTTAATAGCCTCTTGCATGCTTCATATGCTTGTAGTGTAAATCTTGTTCACTAGCTTTGAATGCATGATGTTTTGGCTCACCATTCTAGCATATTTTGGCCATTCTCCAACATAATTTTTGTTCATATTTTGGGCTGTCTTAGCTCTATTTTGAGTCCCCTTGGTCAAATGATGCTTGCCTTGCATGCCTCTAGTGTAATATGCTTTGCTAGCTTTTGATGCTTGAGGCTTTCAACATGCATTACATGGGTTGTTTGCATGATTCTAAGTCATCTTGCATGCCATTTCAGTGCTAGAACATATGCCATTGTACTCCATATTGCATCATTTTCAATGTTTTTGGAAAGTTTTGTTTTGTGCCTTAGGCTCGGGCCCTTGCATTGTGCATGCTTGTATATGTTTTATTGCCTTGGATTTCATCACCATTGGCCACTGATTTGGACATGGCTGAGGCCTATCCATCTTGGTTTAAGTCCAATGTGCATTGAGTATGCCATGTGGTTCATAGCATTGGGTATGCCATGTTGTTGCATGATTAATCATTACACTTGTGCATGCCATTTTCATCGCATTATGTATGTTAGTTACCATGTGCATTGTGTACGCAAACGTCATGAGCATTGTGTATGCCATGTAATTCATAGCATTGTGCATGCTAGTCGCATGTTTGCATGTCCATCCCTCGTATGTTTGCATCCATTCATCTGTTTTGCATGCACCGGGCTCGGCGCATCATACTAACTGCATCGTATTTCAAATCCTACTTGAATACATGTATCAAGTTGCGTTTCACATGATATTTTAGAATAGCCGAGCCTATCTTAGTTGCTTTCTTGCATGTGTTGCATTAGCCATCTTAACATGAATTAGGATCGTGCATTGATTACTAACTAGTTTCTGTTTTAGCTTGGAGTACTCGATGAGTGTTTTTGCTTTAGCATCCTTGCATGTGTATGAGTGACTGCCATGGTAGCATGCTTACCATGAGGCTAACTGCTTATGTGATATAACTGCCTGAATGCCTGTGGGTGAAGGTTGTATTACTTAAATTGGAACAATTCATTGATTGCGAGTTTTAAACCCACTTTAGAGTGGCAAAACACCATATTTTCTAAAGCCCACTTGAGGGTGGCAAAATCCGCATTTTAGCCTACTTGTGAGTAGCAAACCGCTTTAAAAAATGAGATTTTTGTTCCAACTTAGGCGATCCAGTCTATACTTGTATGATGTGCGCATCACATAGTAATTCTAGTTTAATAACCGGAATAAGAGCACATGTGTTTTCAAAAACAAGATATCGTGTTAGTAAAGGCCGATCTTTGATCGAGCGAGCGGGGGTGCTCATTGCATGACCTTCCCCTCTTGTGCCCAAGTTCTCGAGCCAAGGCAACTTTGGTGATGACGAACACGTGGCCATAGGCACGAGTCTGGGTTTCCTAAATTTCCCAAAATAAAATATTTATGTGGCAACTCTGTATCTGGCAAAGCAGTCCATGTTTGGCACTTCTTTCTGAAAATTAGTTTTTCAAAACGATTTGTCAGATTTTGACTCTCTGGTGACTTATCGATCTTGCATTGCACTTTGTGAGATCAAATTCAGAACCGTGACATTGAGTCCGAGCTGTAGTGAGCCCAATGAACAAAACGGGATTTTCCTGGGACGTTCGGGGACGTCTACAAGTTTAAAGGATTATGGTTAAAAACCCAGTCATTCTGAGATTTCCAAATGCACCAACCCACCATCGCCATTTTCCCAATAATATTTGACTGTTCTGTTTTGTTAGAGCACATATCCATGAGAGAGATGGTCTATTCAGCAACAGAATTGCATTCATGTGTATCAACCCGAATTCCTATCTCACTGCCGAACCAGATAGATCTAGTCCAAGGGCAATGGAATAGGAGGTGTTCAACAGATTCAACCAGGCAGTCACAAGCTGGGCATTAACTAGAAATAGATCTTTTTCTGTGAAACAGGTTTTCTTTTGTGGCCAGCTTGTTTTTGCACACTCGCCACCAAAAGTGATGAAATTTAGGAGGGATTTTGAGGGACCAAATCAGTTTCCACATTCTCGCCGGGGGGGAAAAGGAGGATGAGGCCGGTAGTAAAGAATCATGCTGGAGAGTATCGTTAATTTCAATATGGTATCCGCTCCAAACCTCATACTCACCTTTCGAAGTGTAGTGCTAGACAACATCATCAGCTTTATCTTCACATGAAATGGGAGTGGACCGAATATTGTCAACAACCTCTGCACTAACTACACTCCCCAATTTGTTGATATCTCATTCTTTGCTGTTTGGAGCAATGACATCTATAACATATGAAATAGGACAATCTGGAGGTCTAGAGTGCGGAACTTTGGACCCTAGAATACTGGGTATCCACCTATCCTCCCAAAACTTAATGGATTTGCCATTTCCCACTTGCCACTGAACACCTTTTTCGAGCAAAATCCTACCCTGGATTAAGCTAGCCCAGGCCTAAGAGACCGTTCTCCCCTTTTGCGCCTTCATAAAATTCATATGAGGAAAGTAAATCCCTTTCAGAATTCTAGAGTAGTAGAAGTTGGGAAACTTCAAAATCCGCCATGCTTGATGGACGAGAAGAGCTAAGTTAAAAGCCTTGAAGTCACGAAACCCCATTCCACCCTGCGATTTTGCAACTGAAAGACTTTTCCAATTAACCCAGTGAATACTTTAACCATCCAGATTCCCCCCCCTCCCCTCAAACCAAAAGTTGCTCATAAAAGCATTAAGTTGATCGCAGAATTTTTTTGGAAAAGGCGAAACATGCCATAGCATAGGATGGGATTGCTTGTACCACCAATTTAAAAAGGATTTCATGACCTGCTTGCGATAATAGATGCTACTTCCAACCTTGCATCTTTTGAACAGGCCTTTCAATCAAATAACCATATGCTTCGGTCTTCGATCGGCCCCAAAATGAAGGGAGACCTAGATACTTGGAATCATGCATCATAGGAGCAATGCCCATAAGTGAACAAATCTCTTGTTGGACTGGCACGGGTGTGTTGGATGAAAAATAAATGCTAGACTTCTCCTAGTTAATCACTTGGCTTGAGGCAAGGCAATACTCCTCCAGACAAGTCTTCAGATATTGACATTGAGCCACGTTAGCAGTAGAGAAAAGAAGAACATCATCTGCGAAAAGTAAATAGGACAAATTAGGGTAGTCTCGTTTCAACCTGATGCCATGAAACCGATTATCAAAAGTGCTCATGGAAATCATTCTTGAGAGAGCATCCGCAACCAAGGTAAATAGGTAAGGTGAGAGTAGGTCGCCCTGACAAAGACCTCTTTGAGGAATAAAAGCAGCTCGCTTCTCCCCATTAGCGAAAATTGACATGGACACGGTACTGAATCCAAACCGAGCTGAACCCCATTTTGATAAGAAGAGCCTCTAAAAAATCCCATTGTATTCGGTTGTAGGCCTTATTGAAGTCTAACTTGATCGCCATCTCATATCTTGCACCTCTCTTCTTCAGTTTTAGAGGGTGAAAAGCTTCATGAGCTACCAATATGTTGTCTTGGATCAAACGCCCAGGCACAAACGCTGACTGTTGTGGGGAGATCCCTTGTTTCAAGATTGGTTCAATCTATTGGCCAGAATTTTGGTAATGATTTTGAGAGTGAAATTACATAAGCTTATGGGCCGAAATTGTGTGAGTTTTTCAGGATTAGGCACTTTGGGGATGAGGACCAAATTAGTGTAGTTCAGTTCCCTCAAGATATGCCCTGTAGTAAAGAGGCTTTGAATCACCGAGCAGACATCATCGCCCACCACCTCCCAATAAGTCTAGAAAAAAAATTCCAGAGAAACCATCAGGTCCTTGTGCTTTCAAAGGTCCCAATTGAAGGGCTACAGATCTGATTTTTGCGTTGGACACCGGGTGTGTTAGTGAGGCATCATCTTATTGGAAATAACCCTCTGTCAAAATTTCTAGAAGGAAGGTTTGTAAAAAGATGAGAGAAATAATCATGGAGGTGCAAGTTAATCGCATTATCAATGGATAACCACCGTCCTTCCTCATTTTGCAATTTAACCAATTGGTTTTGTTGATGACACTGGATTAAGTTGGCATGAAAGAAAGCAGAGTTCTGGTCTCTTGACCGTAACCAATTAACCCAAGATCTTTGATAGAGGAACATCTCCTTACGGATGAGCACCCTCGAATTTCATCTTGAGTCTCTCTTTGGGCAGCAACATTTTCCTCCAACCAGTCAAGAGCTTGAAGGTGAGACAGCTTGGTTTTGAGCTCAGATAACTTGAGTCTATTGTCTCCAAATTCACTTCGGCTCCAGGTTTTCAACACCAACTTGCACCCTTTCAACTTTTGACACAACTTGAACATAGGAGAGCCCCTATTTGACTCCTCCAATTTCGATCGAATAATCTCAAGACAGTTCAGAGAAGTTGTCCACATTAATTCAAACTTAAATAGACGAGGCACACGTTTTAGGGGAATACAAGTATTAAGGATAAGTGGACAATGATCTGAACCAAGAATTAGCTCATGAAGAAGTTGTGCATAAGGGAATAGTTCCCGCCAATCCACAGTTGCCACTGCTCGGTCAATTCTTTCCCGAACATTATGCCTCCTCAACTGGTTGTTTGTCCACGTAAAGCCATGACCCTTGAACTCCAAATCCATCAGAGCACACTCATGGAGCAATTGTTGGAAACCCAAAATTCTTCTAGCGATGGGTCCTGCGCCCCCAGCTTTATCCCAAAAAGTACATATTTCATTAAAGTCACCCATGTAGAGCCAGGGAAGTTAATTCTCAGAGGCAATGGTTCGGATAGAATCCCATAATAAGTTACGGTTTTGCTCCCTAGGCCGTGCGTGAATGAAGGTGGCAAGGCAAGATACGCTATGGTGTTTTATCTATGATGTGATAAAACACATTGCAGCAATTCTGATTACGAGAATGAACATCAATAACTATATCATCCGTCCACCAAAGTGCCAACCCCCCTCGCAAGACCAACTGGGTCAACATAGGTACTGTTGTTGAAACACATACTTCGGTGAAGCCGCTCCAAGACAAAGTGTTTATTCTTTGTCTCCATTAAGAAAACCATGTTGGGATGATGGGTTTTGCACAACTGTAGACACCCCATTTTTGACCATCCTCAAGACTTGGACGTCACTGTTTGAACACTCGGTGATTATCCATGTTTGTGTTCGTTTGGAGTTCCCGGAGGTCTCGGCTCGCGCGCCTTGCCTCAGGATCCCCGAACTCGACCGTTTAGTGTCTGGTTTTGCACCAAACACTTGCATCTTGCCTTTGAGAGGCAGGGTAGGGCTTGTAGACCATCCCTACCCACCACCGGCAGTGGCTAGAGGACACCGGCTGGT